>CM040128.1:231661474-232010943 GCA_022559845.1 Amorphophallus konjac | reverse complement strand
AAAGCATGTAAGTCAGTGCATCTAGCTCGTTGCATTTTTGCATATAGAAAGAGTTTTTGAGTTTAGAATTTGCATACCGGTCGACGGGTACCTCGGTACACCCGGTTGCCGTAGAGTCGAGCGAAGGCCTTTAGATATGCCTCGTCGCTCTCATCTCGCTCCTTCACCGCTCGGCCCCGCCTGTTCCAGTCATGGACGTACTTCACCTTCCAAGCGTACCAATCCACGTTGCCACTAATGCCCCTTGCTGACTTGCCTGGGTGGTCATCACTGTGGCGTGGAAAGGTCACCTCGGGCTGGTGTAGTCCCCGAGTCCGCAGGATCAGCCTGTAGTGCAGAGGCTCGATGATGTGGATGCAATGCAGCCATATGTCTCGCCCCCTGTACGACAAGGCCGCCTCCACCCACGGCTGTCCCGTGTAAACCTCGCCACGGTACGGGGTCCATCTCACCTAGAAACATTAAGTCCATTCATCAGCATATAAGTTCATCATGTAGAAGCATTCAGGAGCATTTAGAAGCATTCAGGAGCATTCAGAAGCATTTAGGAGCATTTAGGAGCATTCAAGAGCATTTAGCAGCATTTTGAAGCATTTAAAAGCATGTAGAAATCATTTGGAAACCTGGACTTACCGACGTGTGTGGGTAGGAGTCCAGGTCGTCCTGGATCGTCCGGGTCAATCTGATGATCGACCCTGTATCCCTCGCTACCGTCCACCGTCTCGTGATCGGGATGTGGCCGGGGTGGAGTAGTGTACCTCTCCCTATGCCCGGAAGATACATGTAGCTCCAGATCTGCATTTTAGAAATCAAGTCAGTCAAATTGCATAAACATTTGCATAGCATTCTTTTGCATAATATTGAAAGCATTTAAATTGCATTTACCTGTAGAAAAGGCGAGAAGCCGCCCAGCATCGTCTGCCGGTCCGTTGTGCTGAGGGACTCGAACAGGAACGCTAGCACCGCCGCTCCCCAGGCGTATCTCCCGACTCTGTGCAAATTTTCTATCATCGGAAGTAGCCGGCAGCTGATGACGTCCGCTCGAGTTGCGAAGAGGAGCTTCCCGAATAGTAGCATCAGGAAGAGTCTGAGCACTCTGTCTCCCTCTGGTCCCGCCTCCGCCGCCACGCGAGGGCGCACCTGGTCTATCACTCTGCCCATATGCTCCTCTGGTAGCTCTCCCACGGCGATCGTCGCTCCTCTCAGCCCCAAGCTCTCCTGCAGTACTGATCTCGAGAGCTGAGATGAGGACTGTCCCGGCCTGATCAAATCCAACCCGAGCAGTTGCTGCGCCATCTCCCGGTAATCACCGTACGTCCATCCTGTCACTGCGGCACCGTGGACTCTCAACCCAGTAATCCTCGCTATATCTTCTAGTGTGGGGATCATATGGCCTCATGGGAAGATGAACGCCCTGCTAATCGGGTCCCACCTCTCGTGCAATGCGTACAGCAATGGTGTGTCCATCCGGATCACCTCGATGCTGAGCACCTCGGTGAATCCCATACTGGCTAGCCGTTCTCTCTGGAAGTCGGGCAATGCCTGGTACACTGCACGGATCTGCAGCCAGAAGATCCTTGATCTTCGCTTTCCCTGCATGTCATTTAGATCATAAGTCAGTTGATTGCATCATAAAAACATTGCATAAACATTTTAAAATGAAAAACAAACAAAAATATGAAATTGAAAAACCCTAAAAAATAGTCTAGGTCCCTGGTAGATGTAACGGCCCTGGGGTAGGGCGTTGCTTGGCTCTGACGCACGCAGGGTGGCGCGTCAGGCGTGTGACGGTCGCTGGCAGGACCGTCACATTGTCTGCGTTTTGGCATTTTTTTCTTTGCATTCCTGTGGTCTCCCACTTTGGCCAAAAGGCCTATAATCAATCCTAATGGGTTCTTGGACCCATTTTCTACCCTCAAAACCCACATGCATACATAATAAAAATTCAAAAAAATCAAAAATAGAAGTTAGGGCGGGAGGACCTACCTCATGGTCCATGCCCCTTCTCCTCTTCTTGGCTGGTTCTTTGGGCTCTTCTTCACCCAATGGGGCTTCTCCTTGGTTCTCCGCGGCCGTGGGAGCTTCATCTTCCTCCCTTGGATCTCTTCTCGCCGTTTGTTCTTCTTCCACCGACGGGATTGCTTCTCGTTCGAGCCGACGGTGGAACCGCCGTATTGCCTTCCTCTTTCCTCTTTCTCTCTTCTGTGGAAGCGGCTGGGAACCCTCGTCGCCGGCCATGGTGGTGGTGGGGGTTGGAATCACCGGAGTTTTTTGGGGCGTTTGATTGCTTGGTGATTGAATGAAGGCCGTGACCGTTCGGTTTTATTTTTTTTGAACGCTCAGGAAATGTGGCGGTCTATCGACCGACTGTTACATCATTCTGACGCGTCTGGGTTTGGCCGTTACATGTGTTGGCCCTGTTTTATTGAAGAATGTGAACCGCCGGGTTTATGACGGACTAAGGGTGGTCCGTTACTTGATGTGACGCACGTACATGAGACCGTTACAAACTTGCAAGTTTCTTGATGAATTCAATGGTCTAACTGATGTCAAAATGGTTCCATGTTCTGTCAAGATGGTCATTGATGATGTCTCTCGCACGTACAAATGGTTATGCCTTGATCCATGATCACATTTATTTTTGGCTAACCTATCTTTCATGAAGGAATTTATGAACGAAGTCACACTTGGCTGTCCGTCAGGTAGGTAAGTCTGGTATTGTATTTCGTTTCCTTATCCCTTAATGCATTACTATATGTTATCTATGACATATTATCTCAAGAATCGGCTGGTCATTCATGTGTTCTGGGATTTGATGTTTCCCTTAAACAAAAATGATGATGATCTGAGTTCACACGTTTAATCGTTGGATAAGCCGTTAGGTTGGAAAAATTTGGGGACGATGGTTCTATCTTGCACACCGTGGTTGTAGATGGTGTCCTGACCCTAATTTCTCCGGTATAGCAATATTATTCTCGAGTATCTTGCTATTTTATCTTTCTTTTGCATTCGTTTTGATGATTTCTTTTCCTTTAGCCCAGCATGCATCATGCGCATTCTTTGAGCATTCTTTGAAGCTTCATTTGTTCAAGGTATCTCAGTGATGGTGAATAGCTGTGTTCTTGATCCCGAACGAGGAGAATCATTCCACTCTGAATTAGAAGGTTTCCTTTGCTCTCGTCGCTTGATCTGGTTTGCTGAAGATTCCTGTCTGGAGTTTAGTCAGTTCCCTTTCCTTTCCGTTGCCTCCGGCGGCTAGCCGGGTTTCCATTCCTTAGTTGTTAGCTCCTCCAGACTTGCATTCTTTGGTTGGCTATTTCCTTGTGATCAGTTCAAAGTTTTCCAGAAATTTCTATCGCTTGTTGGTAAAGAACGGGTGTCGTTTACCTTAACGCCCTCTTCTTGATCTACTCCGCTTCACTTCCGCTTCATCTCCATGTTCCATTTCGCTTTCGCTTCACCTCCGCTCACTCCCCTACAAAGAGGACGTTAAGGAGGGGCATCTGTTGACACCCATTTTATGACCAATAAGTCGGATCATCACTTTGTTCGTTCTACATGATGCTCCGAGTAATTCACTCTTCATTGAGTCTCCTTGATTGATTTGGAGCCTATTTTCTTGGGTCTTTTTCCTTTGATTGGATGTGGCTTTTTGTGGCATTTCATTTGGCTAAGGCTTAGCAGAACCTTCATTTCTTCTTTTTTGAACTCTATTGATAATAACGGTCTGCTCCAGGAGCGTTGTTTCTTTAAAACGGGTAGGTCCTGGGCCGTTACTCTTTGAAGAGTCCTGAAACTTAAGGTCTCGTTTCAATCTTTATCCTTTGGCTTACATGTTGATAATAACGGTCTGTCGTGCAGCCGTTGTTCCATTGTGACGCCCTATGCCTTGGCCGTTGCTTTCTTCACAGAGTCCTATTGCTTTGGCCTTCTCCCTGTTGATCTTATCTTTTAGGGATAAGATTGAAAGTAACGGATGATCCTTGGTGCGTTATTTCCAAGTGGCGGTCTGTCGTGCAGCCGTTACTTCCTTCCGAGAGTTCTGGCAGTTCAGGCTTTTTCTCTGCTACTCTGTGGTCGAGATAAGAACTCGGATAGGCGATATCTCTTTCAAATCTGATCCTCAGGACCTTCTGTTTGATTCTATGGACTCTTGGTGATATTATCTTCAAGGATTTGCTGAGAGTTATCCCTTTATCTTGCCGGATTATCCTCTGCTCGACCTGAGAGTTTGGGGGTCTATAAATAGAACCCTTAACTTTATGGCCAAGGGGGGGAAGATCTGGAGTTTGCGTCGAAGTGCTGACACATTCTAGAGCCACGTTTGATCAAGGAGAAGTGCTTCTCACATTCGTTTGCTGCCTGGTGAAGGGAGTATTTGTTCCTTTGGTTCTAAAGTTCATAATTGCATATTGAGTTTCCATTCAATCTCCCTTTCATCATAAGCATTATTTCTCTCCTTTCTCCACGTTTTTCACTGGTTTTCATCATCTAAACATCCTCCTAATCTTTTAAAACGCCCAGAGGGGTTAAAAAATCAAAACTCCCCGGTATTCCCCTCTCCTTTTGATGATATTTTGTTTATTGAAGAATTGATGCTATATTATTGAAAGGGCTAATTTGGGTTGTTTTGTTCTTGTCTTCCACTTCTTTGGCAGGTTTACAGGTTCACTAGGGCGAGGCCCAAGTCTTCTAGCCGGCTGGAAGAGTTGGAGTTAAAAGGATCCACACTTTGCTACTGCAGGTATTACGACGGCCTTGTGCAGGCGCGTCAGAGTCTTCCAACGGTCTATCGAGCGACCGTCACTTTCAAGTGACGCACAGGGTTCTGGCCGTTACTTCTAGCTGACCTGCAGGTTCTCTTTGGTTTTCTCTCCCGTGGGCGGGTGCTTCATCCACCTATTTCCAAGGTATTTTCAGGTCTTTGACTTGTTTTTACTTTGGTGGCGATCACGATTTTCCTTGGTATTGGGCATTAGCTTTCTCCTTCATTGCATATCTTTTATTTCCTTGCTTGTTCCACCCCTCGCGGTGTGTTTTCATTTACTCTTTGCTCCACGCCCCGGCGTGTGTTTTCCTTTTCCTTAGCTTAGTTTGATTGAGATAGCATGCCCATGCTAGAGCTAGCTTTGATTGCCTAGGTTCATGATCACATGTGCATAGGTTAAGAGCAGATCTTTGATTACTTGCTTGTCATCTCATCCTCTACACAAGACCCCCCAAGAAAAAGAAGATAGATAAGCAAAATAAAATCAACACCAGTCCCATTATATCGCCGAAAATTTGGCATCTTAGAAGGTGGTAGATGAAATACTGGCAATGTGGGGAGAGAAATCTCCGGGGCATTCTTTGCTGCAGTGACCTTCTTGAGTTGCTCTTCCATGCTAGCCAACTTTTGAAGGAGCAGAGCATTGGAATCTGACTCGACTGGGGCCGAATTTGGAATGAAAGAATTTGGCATAGGCGTCCTTAGAATTTGGGGAGGTTGAAGGAATTGAGGCCTAGCCACAGAATAACTTGCCTGTTGGGCCGGCATAGCCACAACGGGCGTTGGTGGACGTGAAGGAGTTTTGTGCAAGACCGCCTGGTCAGTAGAAGCATGGTGGCCACTCACAGCTGGAGGGGGATTGGAAGATGAAGAGGGAATAGATTTCCCTTTCAAAGCGGCCTGAACTGCCTGCCGCTGGGAATCATCCAGTTGGGATAATGCATGAATTAAATCATTGACATTGAAAGAAGGGGAGGTGTTCCCTGATGTGTCCTGATTGGATGGTAAAGCTTGAGAGGAGGGTTCAACCTCATGAGTTGTGGTGTCAACCACATGAATTTGAGAATAATGAGCATGAGATGGAGGGTAGTCTCCCTCATGATAAATGGAATCCTGGAGGGGGGCCTCATAAGATTGACCAAAAATATTTTCCTCCACATCATCATAAGAATACCTGTAGCTTGCCATGTTGATGATTTTACCTGAACAAAGTTGCATATTTAAATGGAGAGAAAGCTTAACTTGAAGGAATTATAACCACAATAACCACTCAATTCAATCAAATTTATGCAAACAGGTTGTGATGAGCGCAAGCTTTTAGATTTAAGTTTGAGGTTAGGGTGAATTAAATTGAAGATCAATTCACTCCCTTTTGCAATGTGAACCCTAGTTATGAATTTGAGTGTGATCTCCGGGTTAACTAGGTTCTTTCTCTCTCCTCACCAACGATAGGTTGTCTAAACTCCGGGTACTTCAAGGTACAACCAGCCCGGCGTCTGTGAGGGAATCCATGGGTGCGGGGACTAACGGAGGTCTTGGAAAAGGAATTTCCAGTCCAAAGAGACGGAATGCTCAATGGAGGGCTATCCCAATTCCAAGAAGGGTGTGTGGAATCCTAGTGTAGAGAGAGGAGGTCTCTCAACCAAGTGCCACAAAATGTAGGATAATATAGTCAAATCAATCAGACATAATCAGATAATAAACATGTGAATCAATCCAGCATGAGTGAACAGAGCAAGCAGGTTTCTGTAAACACACAGAAAAAGGGCGACTTGACAACAGTCGCTACCAGCAAAACAACGACAGTGGGCCTGCCATGAATTACTACAAAGTGATAGACAGTCCAGAAGACGCGCCTTGATGTGAGGCGCTAATTATGAAAGGGACCCCTCGGGAAGAGGGCGTCACAAAAAAAATAAATGGGGCACAAGCTCACCTAAAACACGCCTTGCGATAGGGCGCTGCACAAAGAAAGGACGCCCAAACCAAAGGGCGTGAATTCGCAAGTAGGAATAAAACAAACCAGAGATATGCTAAAAACGTGCCTCTGCAGAAGGCGTTAAATAACAAAAAGACGCCTTGAATAAAGGTGTTAACTAAGAGGCGCCTTGATGGAAGGTGTTAATTCAGAGAATAAAGATGCTCACAATCTGGCTAATCCCGATGGGAGTGTGCAGTGTGCACGATGGAAGGTGCCCATGGGGCACAAAGGAGGGTGCCATGTGGGGCACAATGGAGGGGTACTGTGGGTACCAAAGGGAGGGGCACGTGCGGGTGCCAAAGGGAAAGGGCACACGTGGGTGCCAAAAGGAGAGGGGTAATCAAAAGAAAAACAGTGGAGGTCCCACCGTGATCGCCAATTTGTGAACACCTAAAAAGATGATCGTCACTCCGACATAAAAGGATAGAAGATAGAAAACTAAATAAAAAGGCGAGCAAGAGATTGCTATATGGAAGGTGATCGCCAGAGGGGTTACCTCAAAAGGAAGGGAGATTGATCGCGAATACCTGATGAAAAATAATGATGCGGGATGATTGTAGATTTCCTCCTCCTCCTTCTACCGGCCGGCCGATGAAGGGGGTTTTTCTTCTTGATTACCCTTAAACAAATCACAAACAAACATGATAAAAAGGGATTAGCCAAGTGTGTGTAGTATCAACCCAAAGATAAAATAAGATGATGAAATATGAGCATAAAGTGTGCACCTTTAGGTTCTTTTAAAACCCCTAAGAGAATTAGGGAAGGAAGGAGATATGATGCAAAGCTAATGCAAAAGAATTATGATGAACGATGATAAAACAGTAAACCAAAGAGTTCCCTGATGTTCCTGACAACAGTAAAGGGAGAACCAATTAAGTAGGTTGATGCAATAGGAAGAAGAAACCACCGCAGGAGCAAAGGATGCGCAGGGAAAAAGAGAGTAGAAAGCTTCTACGCGCGTAGAAAACCTGTTTCTGCTATTACTAATCCCTCTTTTCTTCTCCCTTCAGCCAACCTCTTGCGAACTCGACCCAGGGATGCATTTATAGGGGGAAAACACATATCTAATGGGATAAGAATTGGCAATAACCATCCACGGCAAGGTCTCTAGTTACCTAATCCAACAAGATGATCAAGCAGAGCAGGCGACTCTCCAGGAAAGCCTCATTCAATCAGGACACGGAAGGGAAAGAGACGACCCACATAAAGGCGTTATCTGAAATTGACGACCTGGGTCGGGGCGTTAATTAAAATAACGACTGGCATAAAGGCATAAATTAATGGATTTAATTTTAGTAAGAAATACCTTCCTTATTTAAAAATGACGAAGCGACGCCTGAGGGAGAGGCGTTAATTAAAAACACGACCCAGAGAGGGACGTTAATTCTTCTTTTTCCAATTTGAATGAAACTCGTTAAATGACGCCTCTTGGATCAGTCGTCCTTTCTTTAAAACACGCCCATGAGCAAGCCGTTATTTAAAACATGCCTTACTTCAAGTCGTGAATTACAAAAATAATTAGAAAAACACATAAAATCACACACAAAAATAGAAAAACTTCGTATTATGGAAATATTGAAGTTCACTTTGGGGCGTTAACATAGTGACATGAGATTTGATCAACATAGTATCAATTTTGGCGTGTCTACACTCATGCTTAGCATACTAAGGCTACAGTTATGGAGGAGTCAAGGGATTTGCGAAATACAAGGGCTGATGAGCTAATTGACTCGCTGATGGCATATGAGATTAATATGCCAAGGATAGAAGAAGCTGAGAGGAAGAAGAAGCCAATCGCTCTGAAAGCTGGTACCAGCAAATCCAGCAAGTCCAGCAGATCCAGCTCTAGCAGTACATCATCAGAGGAGAGCCTGAATGAAGAAGACATAACCCGTACTGAAATGGCAATGATGACCAGAGAGTTCAGGAGATTCCTCAGAAAAGGAGCAGGACGATTCAGCCAAAAGAAGTATGGTGGAGGCCGAAAAGATAAAAGGTATAAACACAACCCTGCTAAGAAACTTGAAACTAATACTTGTTATCAATGCAGGAAACCAGGCCATATGAAAACTGACTATCCAGAGAATCAGAAATACAAGGACAAGTCAAAGAAGAAGAACACGAAAGGGAGAGCTATGGTTAGCACCTGGAGTGATGAAGATGAAGGCTCCCTGAGCAATACCTCTGACAGTGAAGCTGAATCTGAGAAGCTCATTTGCCTTATGGCAACAAGCTCTGAAGACAGAGAGGAGGACTCAGATGAGGTAATCACTAGATTCGATAACTTTACTATTGCTGATTGGATAGATGCCTACCATGAAATAGCTGATAAAGCAGATGATATCAGTAAGGAAAATAGACATCTAAGATGAAAGATAAATTCCATGAAAAATAACACAACTCTAACTGATAAAATTGCATGTCTAGAATCTGAGAATAGTAGATTGAAATTCACATGTTCTGAATTAGAAGAAATCAAGAATGAGTCAAAAGCCTCTAAAGAAGAAAATGAGAGGTTAGAAAAAGAAACTGATGAACTAAAATTGAAAATTCAGAAATGTAAGAGTGAGATAAAAATAGTGAATGAAAAATATCAAGCTGTCCTAAGTGTGAATACAGAACTGAAAAAATCCATTGAAGACATTCAAAAGGATAATGAGGACAAGCTTAAAACCATTGAGAAAATGACCCAAGGTACAGATAATCTAAATGCTTTGTTAGGGTCAAAGGTCAACTTCAGAAAAGAGGGCCTTGGATTTAATTCTAGTGCAACAAAAACCTTTGGAATGAAAACTATTTCATTTGTTGCACAAAAAGAAAAAGGACCTCTAATTAGCATGAATTCAAACATGTCAATGAACAAAACTGCTAATCTGAAAAAGCCCAGTGCTGAGGAGAAGGGCAAACAAAAACTGAGTGAGCCTAGTAGAGCTATCACATCCAAGCAAAATCCTAAAGCTCAGTCTCAGGTTAGGGGTAAACCTACACAGTCTTATAAACCCCATGCTAAGGTCACCAAGTCTCCACCATCACCACCACCTATGAAGAAGACCCAACACACACCTGTGAATAGGTCAGCAGGGTCCAAGGTGCAGGGGAGGCAGAATGCTGTTAGAGTTCAACCCAAACATTTCTACCAACCTAGAGCCCAATCCCACTTCTTTGCACAGTCAACCTATCCAAATAGGTCAGGATGGACTAGGACTCAAGGAAGGTTTACATGTCATGGACATCAGGCTACACAATCTTATAGACCTTACCCTAGAAATTGGGTTAGTGGGTATGGCAAGTGGACACCTAGGAACCAATATTTCTACAGCCAGCCCAATGTTCACTATGGCCAAAATTTCGTAAATACATCCTGGCCAAGGCACTGGCACAGAAATAATCAATCTGTAAATAATCATGCTAGTGTCAACAAGAAGAAGCAAAACAAAAACAAATCTGGAAAATCTGGAAAATCCACTGAACAGAACTGTTTCAAACAAATGTGGATTCCGAAAAGTTTGCTTTCTTGTTTTACCTGCTTTCCATCTTCTCTGGAGCCTAATCAGTCTTGGGTTCCAAACTTCTCTACCTGATTGTGTGTGAAGGTATGCCTGGCAGCCAAGAACAACTTGTGGTACTTGGATAGTGGCTGCTCCAGGCATATGATAGGGGATAAGGCCAAGTTTTGCATGCTGATAGAGAAACAAGGAGGCCTTGTCACCTTTGGTAGCAACACAAAGGGTAAGATTGTTGGAACAGGTAAGGTAGGTAAGTGAACTACTTGCTGCATTGAGGATGTTATGTTGGTTGAGGGTTTAGCTTATAACTTACTTAGCATCAGCCAACTATGTGATAAAGGATGCAAAGTGCTTTTTGATTATCAATGTTGCAAAGTTTTTGAACCTGATTCCGAAACTGTTAAATTTTCTAGTAAGAGGATAAATAACACTTACATGATAGATTTAGATGATATTCAACATTCTAACCTATGCCTTACTGCTAGTAGAGAAGACTTAACATTTTTATGGCATTGTAGGTTAGGTCATGCTAGTTACACTGTTTTGCATAAACTGAATAAACATACCATGGTTAGAGGACTTCCTGAAGTTTCCTTTAAGAAAGAAAATAAAATCTGTGATGCATGCACTCAATCAAAGTTAACTAGAAAGTCATTTAAATCTAGAACAGAAAATCTGTCTTCTAAACCCTATGAGCTGATACACATGGACCTTTTTGGGCCAACCAGGTCTGTCAGCTTATCAGGGAGGAAGTATGGGTTTGTCATGGTAGATGACTTCTCTAGGTATACTTGGGTATATTTCTTATCACATAAAAGTGATGCATTCTCAGAATTTCAGGAGTTCTGTCTTAAGAAAAACCAGAAAATTAAAAATATTTTGACTGATCATGGAGGTGAGTTTGCAAACTCACAGTTTGATGAATTCTGCAGGTCAAATGGAATTAACCACAGGTTCTCCTCACCTAGGACACCTGAGCAGAATAGAGTTATGGAGAGAAGGAAAAGAACCCTAGTGGAGATGGGTCGTACACTCTTGGTTGAAGGTGGTCTACCAAGGAAGTTTTGGGCTGAAGCAGTAAATACTGCCTGTTATGTAATTAACAGAGCCATAGTAAGACCTTCTACCCAGAAAACACCCTATGAGATCTTAAAGGGTAAGAAACCTTCTATTGCTCATTTCAAGGTTTTTGGTTGTAAATATTTCATTCATATAAATGATAAAAGAGACCTTGATAAATTTGAACCTAAAGGTGAACCAGAAATTTTTCTTGGTTATTCTGAAAACACCCGAGCATATAGAGTGTATAATCTGAATTCCAAAACTATTGAAGAATCTCCACATATAGTTTTTGATGAATCCTTATTAAAGACTAATGTTGGTCAATGCAGGAATGAAGACAATGGTGATATTTTGAAGGAAGGAAATCCTGCAGACAAATCCGAGGATGAGGAAGGAAATGAAGAGCTTAATGAAGAAGAGCCTACAGTTCAGGTGGAGGTAAATGAAACTCATGGTGATGAAATTGTCAACATTAGATATCTAAAAGATCATCCTGCAGATAATGTAATTGGCAATCTGCATGACCCCCTTAGGACTAGAGGTCACTTAAGAATTCAAAATGAATTGAATGCATATGCGTTTGTTTCAAATGTAGAACCCAAGTCCATTGACTGTGCTCTCAAAGATGTGCATTGGATTAATGCCATGCATGAGGAGCTCAATCAATTTGACAGGAATAAGGTGTGGCATTTGATTCCACCTCCTGATCATGAAACAGTCATAGGGACTAAATGGGTGTTCAGAAATAAAACTGATGAATCAGGGAATGTCATTAAAAATAAGGCCAGACTTGTAGCTCAGGGGTATAATCAAGAATTTGGAATAGACTTTGAAGAGTCTTTTGCCCCTGTAGCCAGGTTAGAAGCAATCAGAATATTATTGGCTTATGCATGTTCCCTAGGAATAAATCTTCAGCAGATGGATGTAAAATCTGCATTTCTGAATGGGGAAATCAGTGAGGATGTCTATGTGAAACAACCTCCTGGATTGGAATGCTTAGATTTCCCTAATCATGTCTATAAACTCAAAAAGGCTCTCTATGGTCTAAAGCAAGCTCCTAGAGCTTGGTATGATAGGTTGAGCAAATTCCTCACTGAAAAGAACTTCACAAGAGGTGTAGTTGATCAAACATTATTCACCAAGGTGAGTCATTTAGATATTCTTATCATTCAAATTTATGGGGATGACATTGTCTTTGGGTCAACTAACCCCATATTGTGTGAGGAATTCTCTCAAATTATGACTAATGAGTTTGAAATTAGCTCAATGGGTGAGCTCAAACTATTTCTTGGACTGCAGGTTACACAATCAAAGGATGGTACTTTCATCTCTCAGTCCAAGTACATAAAGAATTTATTGAAGAAGTATAAAATGGACAACCTCAAGGAAGTAGCTGCTCCAATGGGTACCTCAACCAGTTTGGATGAAGATCCTCAAGGTAAACCAGTGGACCAAAGGCTATGTAGAGGTATGATCGGATCTCTTCTATATCTTACAGCATCTAGGCCTGATATTCAATTTGCAGTGTGTTTATGCTGTAGATTTCAGGCCAATCCTAAAGAAACACATCTTAAGGCTGTGAAAATGATTTTTGGGTATTTACTAGGCACCCAAGAGCTAGGTATATGATATCCTGCTAAGTGTGAGTTAGAACTTCTAGCCTACACTGATGCAGACTATGCTGGGTGTCGAGTAGATAGAAAAAGCACTAGTGGCTATTATCAATTCCTTGGTGGCTGTCTAATATCTTGGGCATCTAAGAAGTAACACACTGTAGCCTTGTCTACAGCTGAGGCTGAATATGTTGCAGTAGGTAATTGTGCTGCCCAAGTACTTTGGATCAAGCACCAATTAGATGATTATCATATAAAGTTGGAATGTATTCCAATCTTGTGTGATAATACTAGTGCTATATGCCTTGCTAAAAATCTTGTTCATCATTATAGGACTAAGCATATAGAGATAAAACACCATTTTCTTAAAAATGTTGTAAATAAAAAGGAAATTGAAATGAACTTCATTGAAACTGAAAAACAAATTGCTGATATCTTTACTAAGCCTCTTGGGAATGAAAGATTTAAATTTCTTAGAAGAGAACTTGGCTTGTGTAAATTTCAACATAATGAATAAATTCTCTGATGGCTTGAATAAAATGTGTGAATGTTGAATGTAGCAACAGACTCATGATCATGCATGACAACTCATATTTTTTTTACACTCATGATCATCACTACATATCATTTAGTCATGAATGTGTCTAAAACCACATGCATATCATTCATAATTTTTTATGACATAGTTTTCATTGCATATCATTCATCCATGACCTATGTCGAAGCTCTCTCTCATTTAATTCTTGTCATTCCTTTACAAAATTGCATGCATATAGACAGGGGGAGTCTTGTCAGAAATTCAGGGTGAACTGCTGCGTCGACGCTATCACGCTGTAGCGTTGACGCACTGGGGTATTCCAGTGAACCATTAACTCTACATTTTTAATTGCTACGTCGACACTGCTCTACTGTGGCGTTGACGCAGTGAACTAGATCTGTGAATGCCTCTGCTTCTTATTCTGATGAGTTGATGCTGCAATAGCGTGGAGTCGACGCACTGATATTATCTCAGTGTTTTATGATGTTGCCTCTTCAACTGATGTGTGGACGCCTTGAACTCCAAGCGTCGACCCTGTTCATTCATCCTTTGACTCTGAATGATTGAGTCTGACAATATGACAATCTGTTAGTCAGTTCTGATTCCTAAGCAATAGAAAACAGACTTCTTCTCTTATAAGAATTTTAATTGCTTAAAGACTGACTTAATGGTTTAAATTTTATAAAGTTTAAAGTTTAAAGATTGCAATCAGTGAATAAGAAAGCTGAAAATTGATAAAACTCTCAACCCTTATCTTATTTCATGTCAGACAAAGCTAATCATATCTGAAATCTGAAAACTCATCTGAAAACATGTTAGAGAAGCTAAGTATGTGTATTGTTCTTAAACAAGTCATTCTGAAACAAATAAAGGATAGCTAAGAAAGATATTGAAAAATATTAAAAATTAATTGAAAATAAATTGACAGAGCAATGACTGGTAAAATACTAAGAAACTAAGTGATCCATCAAAGAAATGGATAACACTTCAGTCATGAGGTGTATCAGTTATCTCTGTATAAAATGATCAAAACAGTAGGGTGATTTCACTGAGTACCTGGGGGTAACTGGCGTCTGATAAACGTGTACCCTCACACAAAAAGGTGTAAATCAGCCTACTGCATTTGATCATGGCAGAATGGTCCACCATGTTGAGTATCTAGGGGTATTGGCGTCTGATAAACGTATACCCTTACGCAGAAAGACAAATGGCACCTGAATGCCCTTAATGAAATACAATGAAAAATGATGTTCCTTCAAAAGAAATTTCATGGATGTCAATTCGTTTAATCTCAATACATGACTTGGTATCTCTTAATCATTCTTTTCTGAGTCTATGAAAGTAAGATATTTTGAAACTGAATCTCTCATGCAAATGTGATTCTGGTTTATTATTTTATCATGCACAGAAAACTTATCCATTGATTGTAGTGCATGAACTCAAAATTTATAACCTTTAAACCAGAATTCTATCTGAAAGTAGTTTCTAAATTCATATGACTGAAGACTCTGTGCTTTAGAATGCTTATTCCTGAACTACTTGTTCATAATGCCAGTCAGATGATCTCTCTTGTTCCTTCCCTTGTAATCACTTTCCCTCCTCTTTGTTGATGGAAAAGGGGGAGAATATCCATTTTTTGGCAAAGGGGGAGTGTATCCATTTTTTGGCAAAGGGGGAGTGTATGCATCATGTTATGGCATAGGGGGAGATCTTGTGAGCAGGGAGTTAGTTTTCACTTCATAGCATGCATTCATAGCATCTGCATGACAATCTGAATAACAAATCATGTCTTTCATCAAAAATTCATCTGAATGACAGGTTGTTGCTCTTCTAGATGATAGGGGGTTGCCATCATCAAAAAGGGGGAGATTGTTGTGACTCCTCTGTGTTGATGATGTTGGCATATGCTTTACTTCATTGGCAACACCTTGTTTTGATTAATTGGAAACTGTTTATGTTTTGATGAAATTACTCTTATCAGATTGTCTGTGTGTTCTATGCACTTTACAGGTTTACACACTGCACACACACTCAAAGTCTACACATTGCACATAGAGTCTATACACTGCTTTGTGTTGTGTTTATGCATCGTTTAGAACACAAGTATATACATCCATGCACAGTCTGGACAGTAGTGGGTCGACCTCCTTCTTAGATGCGTCGACGCCCCCAGATTTCCAAGTCTATACACTCGTCTTCATGCATAGCAGAGTCTATACAGTGCAGCTCATATAACTTGCATGTCTATACATTGCATTGTGGTGTTTGTGCTCAAAGTCTATACATTGTCCATCTTCTTAGTGTCTCATGCATTAACTAAGTCTGTACACTGTCCGTATGACTTAGCGTCTTTGTGCATTAGGCGAAGTCCATACATTGCAGCTCACTTAACTAGCAAGTCTATACATTACATCGGTGCATTGCTTCCTATGTGCATGTACTGCATCAGTGCATCACAAGTCTATACAGCCATTGCTTCAGTTCAATACCTGCTATGTGCATGCATTGCATCGGTGCATTGCTTCCTTTGTGTATATATTGCATCAGTGCATCCATTAGGCATACAGTCTATACACTAATGCATGTAAGGTACTGTCTGCACGATAATGTCTATACATTACTGCATTGTTCGCATAGGCTAAGTCCATACATTAGTCAAGTCTGTACAGCGACATGCATCATTCTTCAAAGTCCATACACTGCACTGTTGCTTGCTCGAGGTGAAGTTTGTACATCCGTCAGTGAACTTCGAAGTCTATACACTGGGATCTTTACCTACGTTCAGTTTTACAAGTCTGTACATTGGGCTTCCACGTAAAGTCTATACATCCTTGAACTGTGCAAGTCTGTACATCGTTGCTTTGCCAAAGTCTACACATTGTGAACCTTCAAGTCTGTACAGACTTTGCTTTGCTCAAGTCTGTACATCGTCCAGTTGTCTTTGACAAGTCTTCACATCGTGAAGTCTATACACTCGATTGTCTTGCATTGCATCAAGTCTGTATAGCCTTTCATTTGGCAAGTCTATACATCGTTCATGAAGTCTGAACAATGAGCAAGTCTGTACATCGGACTAGTCTGCATCGGCTAAGTCCATACATTGTCCAGTGCATTGCATGCATCATTCATGAAGTCTATACATTGAGTTGAATGCTGGCTAAGTCTGGACATCGTCTGTCTTACTTAGAGTCTCATGCATAACATGAAGTCTGTACATCGCACAGCATTCAAGTCTACACATTGTGCATCATTTTAGTTGAAGCCTGTACATCGTGCATCTAATGTTTCAAGTCTATACATTGTTACACGTTGTGTCTGTCTAAGTCTTCACAGTGCTTCTTCATGCATTTGAAGTCTGAACATTGCTGCACGCTCATCAAGCCCATACACTGGCATGTCTTTACATTACCTAGTCTATACATTGGCTGCTGAATGTTCTTCAAAGTCTGCACATTGCATTACACTTCAGCAAGTCTGTACAGCGGTTGCCTTCATATAGGAAGTCTGTACATCGCACATCACTGCATATATGAAGTCTATACATTCCAGAGTCTGTACATTGCATTCATGTTCACAAAGTCTATACAGCAAAGTCTATACAGTGCATTCGAGTTCACAAAGTCTATACAGTGAAGTCTATACAATGCATTGCATCCCATAAAGTCTGTACAGGGTTTATACTTAAACTGATAATTCTATTTCGTCTGTCTGACAGGGATTCTTTGCAGGGATTGATGACTTGGCTCATGATCCAAGGAAGGACGAGGTGATCAGATGGTGACACGTGGAAGCAGCCCATCGCAGGATGCTGCCATGTGGATGAAATTGCCTCGGATCTGGCGAATTCTTTGGGCGGGAAATGTGGAAGCCACGCGCCCTTATCCAATCTGCGGCTGGTATATATAGGAGTCTTCTTCTTCAGGAGGAGGCAGATCGAACAGTGGCAACGTCTATACAGTGAGAGTAAAAGCCTGAAGCAGTAGAGAGCCACCGATCCACAGAGAGAAGAAAAATAGAGAAGAAGAAAAAGAGAGAAGAAAAGATTGAGAGAGATGTGTTGAGAGAGTGAGATTGAGAGAGTTTGATTGAGAGATTGATCCACAGACTCTTGGTTCAGATACCAGAGCTGAGCTTTGCTCATTCCGAGCTACATTCCCATTTGGGTTTTCTATTTTCGTTTGCTTCTGTCTTTTATTTCTGAAGTTATTTCTTCAAGCTGTGAGTCAGCTGTTAGCAGGGGTGCTGCCTCTGGACGGGTAAGCTGTAAACCCCAGCGGTTGCAGTGGAGGTCTCCACTGGACTGGTGAAGCTGTAATCCTCAGCAGGCAAGACTTGTCTCGGACAGCAAGCTGTGTTGTTCAGCAGTTTGTAGGCCAAGCTGTAGTGCCCAGCAGACGCAAGCTGTACTGCGTAGCAGTAAGCCATACTCGGTTGAGTGTGGGGTGGACGTAGGTTGTTAGCGCAGCGAGAGTTATATAGAAGGGGGGGGATGAATAGATCACTCCCAGTTTACAAAGCTTAGGCGAGAAAATAAATCTACCGCTTATGCCCCTTCTAAACTAGCACACAAAGAATTGCAAATGCAGGTACCAATCAAGATCGAATAAGAAAATGATGATAAGAGCTGAGCACACAACTAGTCGAAGAGACAAGCAGATAGAGAGCACTGATAAAGATCGCAAACCACAGAGAAGACAACCGGTTTTTAGGTGGTTCGACTGCAGTCCGCAATCTACATCCACCCCTCACTCCAACTATAGTGAGGATTCCACTAGCCACTGCTAGAGCACAGCAGACTCAGTCTGCGAACAACTTGCTGCCAAACAGCTTGAAAACCCAAGGGAGACAAATCCCTCAACCAAGCTTTGCTACCCACAGAGCTTGTAACCTGTTCTAGCACCCAGCATGAACAGAACCGGAGAGTGCCTCTCCCTTCCTCCACACACCGGAGGGAACCTGCTAATGACAACCCGTCACCAGCAACACCAGAGATCAGCGATCTCTCTTCCTCTGCAACCCAGAGGGAAACCGGAGATAGACTCCCTTCCTCCACACACCGGAGGGGAACAGATCAGAAATAGACGAAGAACACATAAAGAAAATCAGAAAAGGAACTAAAGACTGATCGAGAAAACATTCGATACTGAGAGTTAATACAAATGTAGCTTCCTGGGAAGCAATTTTAGAAACCCGATACTGCAAACTCTCTTTCTCTCTTCACTCCTATCTCTCTTTTTCTTTCTCTCTTTTTCTTTCTCTTTACTGGTGGATCGAGCTCTCTGCAATACTGCCTTTTCTTTCTTGGCTCTAATCACCTTCATCGGTGGACGAAGGTTTCTATTTATAGCGGCAGCAGGTGGATAGGGCACAAAACGCGTGTGCCTCCCACGCTCGATCTAGAACCTTCCTGCCACGTGACCTTATTGGATTGATTCCTTTTGTCTTGGATCACGTGCACCCCCTTTATTAGGGAATAATCTTCCTCGTACCTGTAAGAAGATAAGAACCATTAATCACGCAGTATGGCCACTAAAACTAAAGCTGCATGAGGTATATGATAACAGCACGACGTGACCAGTACACGAGATAGGAAAAGAACGACACGAGGTACACTGTAACAGAACAGACACAACGAGGAGAACGACACGAAGTGAAACAAGAACGACACGGAGTACATACGATGACTACAGCACGAAGTAAAACATCATGATATAATAACTAGTAATGAGAACGGCACGAGAACAACATGGAGACAAAACAGTAACCGACACGAGTTGAAAACAACACGAGGTAAAAAGAAGAACGACGCTAAGTGGTTGCAACAACAAGCAAGACATAAAAGATGACACGAGATGCAACTAGAGGACAGAGATCAGCGACACGAGGTTCACACAGAAACGGCACGAGGTGGCACAGAAAGCAACACGAGGTGCTGCAATGTTCTGCACGCAGTGGAACAAAAACGACACGAAGACACAGAAACAACAGTAACCGACACGAAGTATGGTTAAGGCGAGAAGGACACGAAGTCTAAAGAGTAAAACAACACGAAGACCAAAACTGAAACCTACACGAGGTGAAGTCACAAAGCGACAAAGAGAAACAACACAAAGACAGAGACCACAAGGATAAAACAACACGAAGTATTACCTCATACGAGTTTTCCTGTCAAGCATGGAAATCAACACGGAGTGTTGTACGCTCAGACGACACGAAATCATTTCGTGTTGGTGAGGGAAAGCAACACGAAGACAATGATGCTACAGTGCAATGTCTAGACATGAAGTTCAGTTGAGTGTACAGACTTCACCAATGAATCACTCACTGTACAGACTTACTATAGCAGTCTGATGTACAGACTTTGATGAACAGTCCAATGTATGGACATTGAAATCGAAGACCAATGTGCAGACTTGATAGTGAAGACTAGTGTGCAGACTTCAAGTTTTACTGTGGATGTACAGACTTGAAGAATAAGCCAGTGTATAGACTTAAAGATTGAAAGTGATGTACAGACTTTGATGACCAACACCAATGTATAGACTTAGGAGCATAAGACACGGCTGTACAGACTTCGCCTAAGACGCTGTACACACTTAGCCTAAGACAATGCATAGGCTTGAACGAGAGTCCAATGTATAGACTTTGCTACCCAGACATGATATATGCAGAGACATGATATCTGACAGAATGCAACACACATATATAAATACCAAATGCCATCAATGCTAGACATGATCATTCATGTTGCTATCAATATGCAGAATGCTCAAGAATAATAATGCATAGAAATGCACTTATAGTGTGAGACATCATCAAAATCATAGGGACACAATAATCTCCCCCTTTTTGATGATGGCAACACTATGAATCAGGCAATATCAAGGTTTATCAAGATTTAACATGAAATCAATGCCAGCTGCAGCAACAGATTAACTTCAAGGCATGCTCATGCAAATGAATTAGACAAACCCTACAACTCACTCTCATTAACTCACTCTCATTTCCCCCACAACTCATAATCAGGAACTTCCCTTAGGCGACTAGCCACAACCAACTGATTAAATCATTGATATAGCAGAACCTCTCTCCCCCTTTGACATCAGCAAAAAGAAATGCAGAAGACATAACAATGCTGGAGACATGAAGAAGAAGTGCAGTAACGATCTTAGTGCAGAAAGTCACGAATATGTCTTAAGAAAATAAGTGAGGTTCTAACATCAAGAAAAGATTCTTTAAGCTTCAGTACACAATGGAGAGATAGAATTATGAAGAGTATATCAGCATACATAGTGTATGATGTAGAGCAGGAGTTGACAAGTATGGCCAAATGGAGCTGATCATTCAACTATTCCACAAGACAGCAAGAGTCTAAATCAGAGAGGTGTTCTCAAGGTATTGAGGACAATCAATCCATTAGTTGCATAACAACAAGGAATGTTAGTTGGAGATGATTTCTAAGAAGATCAATGAGTAAGTTGGTAGATCACTTCTTTTGACATTAGGGAGACACCTTGATCAGAGGCCTGAATCCCCAGTTACTCAGAGTGAGTTCCTCATTACTTACCCTTTTTTTTTAAGGAACAGAGTTAGTAACTGTGGCTTTTGACATTAGGAGACACCTTGATTAGAGGCCAGAGTCCCCAGTTACTCACCAGCAAGCCACCATTGCTCTGTCATGACTTTTCATTTGTTTTAAGTATCTGACACCTCATGACTTGGGAGAAATATTCATTTCATTGATGAAGCTCCCAGTTTCTCAGTGATCAAAAATAGAACATGTTTGTTCAGTTAAGCCCTTGAGTTAAAGAGATAGAATGATTGAAGACAATACCAAAAGAGAAGGACTTTTCTTGTATTGAGTCTTGAAGTCTAGATTTCAAGTTGATTGGGTCAGATATCAAGACATACGTGTTTTTGGCCTGAACCATAATCAATGACAATGTAGGAAGATATACTTTATGCAATTAGTCCAGGTCTCTGTGTGAGTGCCAAAGAAAAGATTCTAATTGGATTTTAGAGACACTGACTTATTGACTTAAGAGATAAGTGACACTCTACTGTCTGGGAGAACTACACTAGATTAGTCATGAAAAACTAGCAGAGATACTCATCTGGACACTCCTTTTGAATTTGTCAAAGCACTTCTCTTCCCACATTACAACTTAGCTCCCCCTAAGACATAGCATACCTCAATAAAACATTTCAGCAAAATCTCAAGGCTTCCCTCAAATTAGAGCATTCCTGAAAGCTAACCAGTGAGCATTCCGAACTCCCCCTTAAACCAGCAAGCAAGAAGGCTAACCAACAGATAGACAAACCTCCCCCTCACAACAGGAACAGGCTTCATAATTAAGACACTTTGTATAAGCCTAACTCTCTTCTTAATGTAGTGAACTTTTCATTATCCAGAGGTTTTGTGAAAATATCAGCAATCTGATTATCTGTTCCTACATGAATTAGTTCAAAGTTATTCTTAGACACCTCATCTCTTATAAAATGATGTCTTATCTCTATATGTTTTGTTCGAGAATGCAAAATAGGATTTTTAGCAAGATTGATGGCACTTGTATTATCACAGTAAATAGGTGTGCACCCCAGGTCTACTTGGTAGTCCTGAAGTTGGTGTTTAATCCATATTACTTGTGTTCCACAACTCCCTACAGCCACATATTCAGCTTCTGCAGTGGAGAGGGCCACAAAATGTTGTTTCTTGGAGCCCCAAGATACTAAACACCCACCCAAGAATTCACAATGGCCACTTGTGCTTTTCCTGTCTAGTTTACAGCCTGCATAGTCAGCATCTGTGTATGCTACTAGATTCAATGTGCGAGAAGCAGGAAACCATAAACCAAGGGAGTGACTAGCTGACAAATATCTGTAGATTCTTTTAACTGCAGCTAAGTGTAGTTCAGTGGGTCTAGACTGATATCTTGCACACATTCCTACACTGAATTGTATATCAGGTCTAGAGGTTGTTAAGTAAAGAAGTGATCCAATCATACCTCTATAAAGTTTGGCATTTACTTCTTTACCTGTCTCATCTGCATCCAATGATGTATTGGTGCCCATGGGTGTAGTAATGTGCTTTAAGTTTTCCATGCCAAACCTTTTGAACAATTCCATTGTGTATTTGGTTTGGTTGATGAAGCACCCATCTTCTAGCTGCTGTACCTGCAATCCAAGAAAATATTTTAGTTCACCAACCAAGCTCATCTCAAATTCAGCAGACATCATGGTAGAAAATTCATCACATAGTTCATGGCTAGTTGATCCAAATACAATGTCATCTACATATACCTGAACTATGATGAGATCTTTACTCATGCCCTTGGTGAATAAAGTCTGATCAACTTTACCTCTTTTGTAGCCCTTACTGATCAGAAATTCAGATAATCTTTCATACCAAGCTCTTGGAGCCTGCTTTAGACCATACAAGGCTTTGTTTAACCTGAAAACTTGGTTAGGTTGAGGAGAAAATTGAAATCCAGGAGGTTGTTCAACAAAGACTTCTTCTTTAATAACTCCATTTAAAAAGGCACTTTTAACGCCCATTTGTTGGAGTTTAATGTTCTTTGAGCATGCAAAGGCAAGCAACAATCTTATGGCTTCCATCCTAGCAACTGGTGCATAAGATTCATCAAAGTCTACACCGAATTCCTGACAGTAGCCTTTGGCTACTAGTCTGGCCTTGTTCCTCGAGATGATTCCATCTTCATTTATCTTATTTTTGAACACCCACTTGGTTCCTATGACATTAATACCATCTGGTCTTGGGACAAGCTCCCAGACATTATTCCTTTCAAACTGACCTAATTCCTCACTCATAGCATTTACCCAACCTTGATCAGCTAAGGCCTCTTCTACTGTTTTGGGTTCAATTTGTGAGACTAAAGCAATTAGGTCGTCATTATTCACATTTCTAAAATGAGATCTAGTCCTTAGAGGTTCTTCAGGATTGCCTATGACATTATCTAACGGATGGTCTTTAAGAAATCTAATATTTGTTGAAGACTCACCTGTTTCTCTTTGACCTTCCTGATTTTGGGAATTTGTTTCTCCATTCTGCTGAGTCTTCTCTTCTTCTTGTTGGTTTTTCAGAAAATCTCCACCATGATTGGAGTCCCTGTTAAAATTTTTAATATTAGAAACATCTTTCTTTTCACTAAAAAGAATGTGTGGAGATTCTTCCACTTTCTGATCTGATTCATTAAATACCCTATATGCCCTTGACACTTCTGAGTAACCCAAGAATATTCCAGGTGAACTCTTGGCTTCAAACTTGTCTAAATATTTCTTATCATTGTTATGAATAAAACATTTTGCTCCAAAAATTCTGAAATGAAACAAGTTTGGTTTCTTACCTTTTAGAAGCTCATAGGGCGTTTTCTTGTGTATGGGTCTTACTATGGCCCTGTTGATTATGTAGGTTGCTGTATTGGCCGCTTCTGCCCAAAACCTTCTAGGTAACTTACTTTCAATCAACATGGTTCGGGCCATCTCCACCACTGTTCTATTTCTTCTCTCCACGATCCCATTCTGTTCAGGTGTCCTGGGAGAGGAAAACCTGTGAGTTAGTCCTTCTTTGTCACAAAGTTCAGTAAACATGGAATTTTCAAACTCACCTCCATGATCAGATTGAATAGAACTAACCTTGAACTTTCCTTCTTGTTTGACCTTATTGAAAAATAGATTAAACTTTTGAAATGCATCACTCTTATTTGCTAAGAAAAATATCCATGAATATCTGGAGAAGTCATCTATGATGACATAGCCAAACCTGTTACCATTAAGACTCTGAGTTCTGGTTGGACCGAAGAGATCCATATGAAGAAGTTCCATTGGTCTAGAAGACAATGGCTCAGATCTTAATTTGAAAGAGTTTCTGGTCTGTTTGCCTAGAGCACAGGCATCACATGATTTTGAAATGGAATTAAATTTAATTTTAGGCATGCCTTTAACTAAATCAAGTTTGACCAGTTTATTTAAAGTAGAAAAGCTAGCATGACCTAGACGTCTATGCCATTCAAAAGCATCAATTTCAGAGTTAGCAGACAAACAAATAGTAGAGTCAGATTTCTCATTTAAGTCTACAATGTAGACATTATTAATCCGGTTGGCTACAAATTTAACCTCATCAGAATTTATTTCAAAGATTTTTCATGAAGTATCATCAAAAACAACCTTGTGACCCTTGTCACATAACTGACTGATGTCGATCAGATTATGTTGTAGCCCTTCCACAAGTAAGACTTTTTCAATGGAGTTTGTGGAAGACTTACCTACTGTGCCAACTCCAATTATTTTACCTTTGTTCTTTCCTCCAAACTTGACCAGACCTCCTGGCTTCATCTCTATCTTACTGAACTTGGATCGGTCTCCTGTCATATGCCTGGAGCAGCCACTATCGAGGTACCACTTGTTGTCTTCAGCTGCCAGGCCGACCTACACAAGTATATCAAGCAGAGTGATTTGGAACCTAAGATGAGTTGGGTCCAAGTACATTGTTTAAATCTCTGATCAAGTGTTTGGGTACCCAGATTTGTTTCAGCATGGTTTTCTCTGGCACCCTCCTTTCAGGTTTATTAAAGTTCAATCCAGCTAAACTGGAGAAATGAGTTCTATTCCTTTCATCGGTCTTCCTATTCCTAGGAAATTTCCTGTAGGCTTGTTGATTGGTATATCTTTGACCATGAAAGTTGTTCCTCCAGTAGGTCTTGTTTGGACCCATCTGATTGTTATAATTCCAGCTTTTATTCTGATTTGTTTTCTTGGTCCAGCTACCATTTGTGTTCTGGTGAATGGACTTAATGTTATTCTTCATAAAGTTCATTCCAATCTTGAATGGTTGTCTAGTACTGGTTGTTGTGTTCTCTTTAGGACTTTGAGTTTTCTTAGAGCTGTTTGAGCTGGATGGTGTGTCCAGCTTTTCTTTTCCCTTCTCTGGACAGAAGGTGATAGTCTTGAATTGCAAGGGTCTCTTGTTGGTTGGGTCATAGCCTAGACCTTCCTTATTGAAATTGACCCTAGTTCCTAGTATAGCATCTAGGCTAGTCTTTCCTTGGACAAACTTCTCTAAGACTTTCTGTTTGTATTCCAGCTCCTTTTGAAGAAACTCTGAATTCTTTAGGAGTTCAGCATTTACTTTCTTCACAGCTTCATATTTCTCTGAATTCATTCTGATTTCACTCATGCTTTCTTCAATTTTAGTTTTGAATTCATTGAGCTGTTTTTTACTTTCTTGGATTTCTCCCCTAAGCTTATCATTCTCTTTCCTTTGTGAGGTCATTTCTTCTAGTTGTTCTTTTAGCTTTGCATTTTCCTCACAGACCAGAGTTTGTTCTTCAACATTTGTGTTAAATTTTCTTTTCAGAACTCTGTGCTCTTTGCTAAGTGAATTAAATTTATCTAGCAAGTCACCATAAGCATCCTCCCAGTCATCAATTGAGAAATTATCAAAAACATTTATTACCTCCTCTTCACTGTTTTCCATAAGACAAATTCCTTCTTTATATTCCTCTGAGGAAGTGTCTTCGAGATTTTCTTCTTCCTCGCTCCATGTGCAGACCATCGCCTGTGGCTTTTTCTTCTTCTGCACCTTTGTGAACTTCTTCTGAAGATAGGGACCTTTCTTCTGGAGTTCTGGGCATTCGCCTTTCATGTGTCCCTATTTGTTACAGTTAAAACAAGTCAGTTTCTTAGGATTTCTATCCCTGTAATTGGTAAACTCAGCTTTCTTGCTAAAAGAGTGTGGGTTCTTCTTCCTGAAGGTCTTCCCCTTTGTCCTCAGAAACTTTCTGAACTGACGAGTGAGCATAGCCTGCTCCCCCTGGTCGAGATCTGAAAGACCTTCAAGCTCGGACTCAGACTCGGGGCTACTGCTGTTGCTCCCACTTTTACTACCCTTGTTGCGGGAAGCTCTTAGAGCTACATTTTTACCCTTCCTCTCACTACCTTCTCCACCTCCTTGGAAGTTCATCTCATAGGTCATCAGGGATCCTATGAGTTCATTCACAGTTAAGACAGTCAAATCTTTTGACTCCTTAATCACAATGGCCTTAGTGTGCCATGCCGGGGATAAAGATCTAAGGATTTTCCTAACTATATCTGCCTCAGCAAGATCCTTCCCTAGCCCTTTAAGAGTATTAGTGATCAAGGATAACCTGGCATACATTTCGGTTATATTCTCATCTGCATTCATCTTAAACATTTCATACTTGGAGGTGTAGAGATTTACCTTCGAGGCTTTCACTTGAGCTGTACCTTCATAAATTAATTACAGCTCATCCCACATTCGCTTGGCAGTTCTGTATGCAGATATTCGAGCATGTTCCTCTGGATGAACAGCACACTGGATTATGTTCAGCGCCGTCCAGTTGAGTGACGAGAGCTTCACATGATCATATGTCCAAGCATCCTCGTTTGGTGGCAGCTCATATGGCCCCACCGTGATTACTCTCCACAATTTATGACTCTGAGCTCTGATGAACACTTCCATCCTGTTCTTCCAAAATAGATAGTTACTACCATCGAAATAAGGAGGGCGACTAATGGATTGACCTTCGGCCATGAAGGTTCTAGGACCACCACCATTTCCTTGACCGTTCGTCCACATGGCGTAAACCTGCTCTGATACCAAGTGTTAGATCAGCGAGAGTGATATAGAAGGGGGGGATGAATAGATCACTACCAGTTTGCAAAGCTTAGGCGAGAAAATAAATCTACCGCTTATGCCCCTTCTAAACTAGCACACAAAGAATTGCAAATGCAGGTACCAATCAAGATCGAATAAGAAAATGATGATAAGAGCTGAGCACACAACTAGTCGAAGAGACAAGCAGATAGAGAGCGCTGATAAAGATCGCAAACCACAGAGAAGACAACCAGTTTTTAGGTGGTTCGACTGTAGTCCGCAATCTACATCCACCCCTCACTCCAACTAGAGTGAGGATTCCACTAGCCACTGCTAGAGCACAGCAGACTCAGTCTGCGAACAACTTACTGCCAAACAGCTTGAAAACCCAAGGGAGACAAATCCCTCAACCAAGCTTTGCTACCCACAGAGCTTGTAACCTGTTCTAGCACCCAGCATGAACAGAACCGGAGAGTGCCTCTCCCTTCCTCCACACACCGGAGGGAACCTGCTAATGACAACCCGTCACCAGCAACACCAGAGATCAGCGATCTCTCTTCCTCTGCAACCCAGAGGGAAACCGGAGATAGACTCCCTTCCTCCACACACCGGAGGGGAACAGATCAGAAATAGACGAAGAACACATAAAGAAAATCAGAAAAGGAACTAAAGACTGATCGAGAAAACATTCGATACTGAAAGTTAATACAAATGTAGCTTCCTGGGAAGCAATTTCAGAAACCCGATACTACAAACTCTCTTTCTCTCTTCACTGCTATCTCTCTTTTTCTTTCTCTCTTTTTCTTTCTCTTTACTGGTGGATCGAGCTCTCTGCAATACTGCCTTTTCTTTCTTGGCTCTAATCACCTTCATCGGTGGATGAAGGTTTCTATTTATAGCGGCAGCAGGTGGATAGGGCACAAAATGCGTGTGCCTCCCACGCTCGATCCAGAACCTTCCTGCCACGTGACCTTATTGGATTGATTCCTTTTGTCTTGGATCACGTGCACCCCCTTTATTAGGGAATAATCTTCCTCGTACCTGTAAGAAGATAAGAACCATTAATCACGTAGTATGGCCACTAAAACTAAAGCTGCATGAGGTATATGATAACAGCACGACGTGACCAGTACACGAGATAGGAAAAGAACGACACGAGGTACACTGTAACAGAACAGACACAACGAGGAGAACGACACGAAGTGAAACAAGAACGACACGAAGTACATACGATGACTACAGCACGAAGTAAAACATCATGATATAATAACCAGTAATGAGAACAGCACGAGAACAACATGGAGACAAAATAGTAACCGACACGAGTTGAAAACAACACGAGGTAAAAAGAAGAACGACACGAAGTGGTTGCAACAACAAGCAAGACATAAAACATGACACGAGATGCAACTAGAGGACAGAGATCAGCGACACGAGGTTCACACAGAAACGACACGAGGTGGCACAGAAAGCAACACGAGGTGCTGCAATGTTCTGCACGCAGTGGAACAAAAACGACACGAAGACACAGAAACAACAGTAACCGACACGAAGTATGGTTAAGGCGAGAAGGACACGAAGTCTAAAGAGTAAAACAACACGAAGACCAAAACTGAAACCTACACGAGGTGAAGTCACAAAGCGACAAAGAGAAACGACATGAAGATAGAGACCACAAGGATAAAACAACACGAAGTATTACCTCATACGAGTTTTCCTGTCAAGCATGGAAATCAACACGGAGTGTTGTACGCTCAGACGACACGAAATCATTTCGTGTTGGTGAGGGAAAGCAACACGAAGACAATGATGCTACAGTGCAATGTCTAGACATGAAGTTCAGTTGAGTGTACAGACTTCACCAATGAATCACTCACTGTACAGACTTACTATAGCAGTCTGATGTACAGACTTTGATGAACAGTCCAATGTATGGACATTGAAATCGAAGACCAATGTGCAGACTTGACAGTGAAGACTAGTGTGCAGACTTCAAGTTTAACTGTGGATGTACAGACTTGAAGAATAAGCTAGTGTATAGACTTAAAGATTGAAAGTGATGTACAGACTTTGATGACCAACACCAATGTATAGACTTAGGAGCATAAGACACGGCTGTATAGACTTCGCCTAAGACGCTGTACACACTTAGCCTAAGACAATGCATAGGCTTGAACGAGAGTCCAATGTATAGACTTTGCTACCCAGACATGATATATGCAGAGACATGATATCTGACAGAATGCAACACACATATATAAAGACCAAATGTCATCAATGCTAGACATGATCATTCATGTTGCTATCAATATGCAGAATGCTCAAGAATAATAATGCATAGAAATGCACTTATAGTGTGAGACATCATCAAAATCATAGGGACACAACATAGGTCTCTGACCGAACCACCTAAAAATCTTTTGTGCCTTGTGTTTGTGTGATTGTCCATGAACTGTGTGCGACTGGATTTCATGTTTATCTTCACAGCTTGATTCGCTTCTGTTCAATTCTAGTATTCGGGTTAGTGATTCAATAAATTTGTCTATATTCCGCATTAGAGCCTTATACTAGTTTTAAAGTAGGCAATAGATCTATTCACCCCCCTCTAGATCCACACTTCGTGGAGATAGATTGCATCCATCTAACATAACAGACTCTTCCCAACTCAAAGCACAAATCTCTTAAGAGGAATTGAGGGTTGGAAAGAGGGAGAAAGCTCAAAGTTGGAGGAGTGTTCAAAAACGTTCTTCGTTCTTAAATTTCTTCTTCTTTGATCTTCAACTAGGTAGGTATTCTCTCAGGCTAAACTCAATTTGATGCATGTATTATGTCACGCCCCGACGCGAAATATCGGGACGTACAGTCAGAAATAGCTAGAAATAATGATAAGCTAATCTAAGCATTGACACAAGGGCTATGAAAAGAGATAACTTTATTGGTCATGAAACATTTCAAATCTAGTACAATATCCTTAAACCAACTTTAATACAAACTGAGGCAATATCAACTTAACAATAATATCATAACTGTAGCTAAACACGCTCTAAGGCACAACTAAGAGTAGGATAACTATGCCAACTCAACATCTAGAATTGGTACACTCCAATCATCACTCCTGCCCATCCCCAACGGTAAACGCATCGTTACCTGAGCTGCCTGGAAAAAGAGGGAGACAACTATATGAGCGAACGCTCAGTAGATAATAACAGGCAAGTTTATGTAATTAACCAATTATTTCATTTTTATATGAAATGATAAGAAAAGAAATGACGATACAGAAGAAAAACAACGTAATATAAGGATCTTGCAAGGTCAAGAAAATATAAGATACTTGGATTTCAACAAGAATATCATGTAATAAGTGTAACAGGAAATTGTAACGAGGAAATGGCCACCATAGAGTATTTTAAACAAGTCAAGCACGATCAAGTAACAAGAGATAACAAGAGAATTATGTCGTAGACATCACGCTAGTCATGCACTCGGTGCAATGCCTCACCTTGTCATTACAAACTCCCATGGGCACAAGTACTTTTCGGACGCTCTCCCCAGGACTAGACTGGGCCCTTATGTTGCGTTGGCATTATTTTTATCGGATCCAAGATCCCAAGTTTTGTCTAGACATTTAGTCAAGTTTATGGCCAAATAATCAGAGGAATTATTGTCCAGAAGTTTAAGACTTAAAGGACTAATCTGTCCTTGGATTCAAGAGCATAAAACACGATAAAACTCATCTCTGAGAGATGTACGGTCATACATAGGCCGCTCAAAGGATATATACGGCTAGCACTGGGCCGCACTTACAGGAACTGGACTGAAACTCAGCCCACGAGGTCAAGAATGAACGGCTGACAGTGTGCCGCTCTAAAGGATGAACGGTAAGTTCTGGGCCGCGCATGTCCAGAAGACCTTAAGACCCATGAACATGATGTATGGGCCATACGGGGCCGTATTAAAGATATGCAGTCCTAGAGAATCTGCATAAGGTTTGAACGGTCATATTCCAGCCGCACCACCCGGGCTTGGCTAGAAAGCTGAGAAATCACCCTATTGGACTTCGGGCTGCCAAAGACAGGGTAAAGCTAAACCGGGGTCTAGTCTACTGTCTATTGGTCTGTCCAGGGCTTAACGGTTTGGTCGAAGATTGATCAAGGTTAATCGACCAACACTTAATGGCATAAGCCTGAAATATGCGATCGTTATTGGGCCGCCTATAAGGATATGCGGTCCACTACTGGCCGCACATGCCTCTCTTAGCCCAATTCGATCCAAGACTTATAATCCAGCGATTCAGTCACGGAAAATGATGTTTCTGGTGGTTCAATAGGTTCTTAGCAGGGATATACAGAGATCCCAAGATGATGTTAAGTACGCCGGATGGAGTGTCCGGGGGTAAGTTCAAGGCTAGCACAACTAATAGGGCTAATGACTTATTAGAAGTCCGCAAATTGGTCAAACCGTTCTACTGGAGTAGAATGGCTGTCAAGCAACCTAGTATTCATTTCAGTCCTAATTTTTATGTCAATTTATCAAGGATCATGATTTACATTAATTTGATTGCCAAAAAGATTAATCAAGATGCTAATGATAATGAACAAGATCATGTGGGAATAAAAAGCATGCATTTTACAGAAATTTACTTGCATAATTTACCACTTATCATATGAGTTTCTAATTTACTAATTATCAATTAAGATACTAATATGAATCATGTAGAGCTCACACTAAGTCATTTCTGCATAGATGTGCGGTTGTTACAGGACCTTATATCTACTGGACTGAAGGGTACTTGTGCGGCCAGGGCATGCCGCCCAGGGGGTTGAACGGTTAGGAGAGGGCCGCCCATGGGTTATGTGGTCATGCAGGAGCCGCCCATCCAGATATGTGGTCTTCTGGGGGCCGCCCATCCTGTCAGGGTTGTGTGGTCTTGAAGGAGCCGCCCATCCAGGATGTGTGGTCCTTTAGGAGCCGCCCATCCAGGATGTGTGGTCTAGCAGGAGCCGCCCATCCAGGATGTGTGGTCTATCGTAAGACCGTCCAAGTCTGGTAAAAATCTGATTGAACCAACCCTTGCCCGCCCTCGGCGAGGTTTTTAGGGTCACAATAAAACATGAAATTTGAAGGGTATACATCATGGAATTTGGGGCCTTTACTACCAATAGAAAGAGCATGAAAAACTCTACAGGATGCTTGAATCAATTTTAGATTTACAGCCTGAAATCGCTACTGAAATCAAGGGGAACAAGTTCTGCCCTAATTCTGACATGCCTCTACCAAACCATGAAATTAGCGCAGGATACCTAATAGAATTTAGAGCTTTATGACTCAAAAGAAAGAGGACTAGATGATGATTCCATCCATATATAACACTTTATATTGGGCTTGTTATTACCTACCTCAATTGGATGAAGAAGGAAGAAGAAAGGAAGAAGAGGGACGCCGACACGTCTCCACTAATTGCCAGAGATCTCCCTTGATCGATCTCCACTGCGGCCGCCGCTGCTCCCAAAGGATTCTAGGGTTGCAGATCTTTATTTTTATAGCTCATACACCTTCTGGATCCTTCTGTGCTTGGAGAATTCGTCGGAGCAAGTGGAGTGATTGAAACGTCACCGCAATTGTTGACCTCACCCAAGCTCGGCCGACCACAAGTTTTAGGGTTAGGGTTTCGATGAATTGGCAGAGGGGAAACGATCCATAGATTGTGGCCTTTCATTTGCCACCAATTTGGGCTCATTTGATGGGGTATTAAGCCCTAATTCCGTGGTTTAAGTTAAGGTTAGGTAAGTGTGCACTTTGGGCTCAATCTATTGATTGGACCTAGTTACGGATTTTTGTTGGGTCGACCACATATGACAAAGTTGTTAAATAAATTGTCCTTTACCAAATTACCATTTTTCTAGATTTTTATAAGGTAGTCAAAATTCCACTTGTCCTATTCACTAAGGAATTAAATTCTGAAATTCATTCATTTTAATTTCATTTCAATTTCCAAATCGGGGTATTACACCCTCCCCTACTTTAAGGAATTTGGTCCTCCAACTTCACTGCACTAAATATAGAAAATAGGGAATGAGATAGCTCACCTAGAATAAGTTGGAATACTGCTTTCGCATAGTATCTTCAGACTCCCAAGTAGCCTCTTCGGTCCCACGTCGACTCCACTGAATTTTGACCATCGGTATAGAACGATTCCGGAGTTGCTGTTATTTCCGGTCCAGAATCTTGATAGGTCTTTCTTCATAGGTCAAATCTTCCTTCAATTCAAAATCCACATGCTGAATGATGTGAGTGGGGTCATACATATATTTCCGTAACATAGACACATGGAAAATATTGTGTACGCCAGACAACTGAGGCGGTAAAGCCAGCCTTTAAGCAACCTCTCCCACTCTATCCAGGATCTCGAATGGACCAATATATCTTAGACTTAGCTTACCCTGAATGCCAAATCTTCGAATCCCTCTCGTAGGAGAGACCTTTAAAAATACATGCTCGCCAACTCGAAACTCCAATGCTCTCCTTCTGTTGTCGGCATAACTCTTCTGTCTTGATTGGGCTACTTGTAACCGGTCTCGGATAATACGGATGTTCTGTGATGATTCTGAAATAAGATCCGATCCAAGCCATTGTTTCTCACCTACCTCATCCCAACATAACTGGGAACGACAGCTTCTTCCATACAATGCTTTAAAAGGAGCCATCTGTATGCTGGATTGATAACTGTTGTTGTAGGAGAATTCAATTAATGCCAAGTGATCACTCCAACTGCCTCCGAAATCAATCATGCATGCTCTAAGCATATCTTCCACTATCTGGTTGGTTCTTTCAGTCTGTCCATCTGTCTATGGATGAAAAGCAGTACTAAAATTCAGACGAGTACCCAGAGACTCTTGCAGTCCCTTCCAGAAATGCGAAGTAAATCTGGGGTCTCTATCAGACACAATGCTGACTGGTATGCCATGGAGCCTTACCACTTCCTTCAAATACAAAGCAGCCAATACATCAACTGTCCATTTAGACTTAATGGGTAAGAAATGAGCTGACTTTGTCAATCGATCGACAATCACACATATTGCATCAAATCCACCACGAGTCCTAGGTAGACCCATAATGAAGTCCATGCCAATGCTTTCCCACTTCCATTGGGGTATGTCGAGTGGTTTCAATTTTCCTGCCGGTCTGAAACGTTCAGCCTTAACTTGCTAACAAACCAAGCATCTACTCGCGAAGTCTGCAACTTCCCTTTTCATATTCGTCCACCAAAAGGATCTTTTCAAATCTTTGTACATTTTAGTGCCTCCAGGATGAATGGTGTATCTGGATCTATGTGCTTCCTCAAGAATCTTGTTCTTTATTTCAGCTTCATCAGGTACACAAGTTCTTCCCTGGAATAACAATCTTCCATCGTTAGCCATCATGAAGTCAGGTCTGCTGCTCAAGCTTCCCTTGATCTCTACTAGCTCGGGATCATTATCTTGCAAAGACTTGATTTCCATCAACAATTCGGGCTTAAGTCGAATCTGTGCAATCCTAACCCGATCGTTGTCAACATTAAGGTCCAGGCTAGCTAATTGTTCCAGTAGCCTCCACTCTTGTAACATGAGACTTGACGATTTAGCTACAGGCTTCAGGCTTAATGCATCTGCTATAACATTGCCTTTTCCATGTTGATATTCAATCGAGAAGTCGAAGTCCTTCAAGTACTCCAACCATCTTCTTTGCCGCATATTGAGTTCCTTCTGAGAAAATAAATATTTTAGACTCTTATGATCTGAAAACACTGTGAATGTTTCTCCATACAAGTAATGCCTCCATATCTTCAAGGCGAATACCACCGCTGCTAGTTCCAAATCATGAACAGGATAATTCTCTTCATGCTTCCTCAACTGCCTAGAAGAATAGGCAATCACTTTCCCATGCTGCATGAGTACACAGCCTAAACCAATACCTGAAGCATCAGTGTATATGAAAAAACCTCCTTCACCAGAAGGTAAAATCAATATAGGTGCAGTAGTTAAACATTCCTTCAAAATCTGAAAGCTTCGCTGGCAATCTTCTGACCAATCAAATTTGTTCTCCTTGCGGGTTAATCTTGTCATAGGTATCGTAATCTTAGAGAAATCCTGGATAAATCTTCGGTAGTAGCCTACTAGGCCTAGGAAACTTCTAACTTCAGTCACACTGGTAGGCTGATCCCAATTCTTCACTGCCTCTACCTTTGAAGGATCAACATAAATTCCTTCCTTTGTGATGATATGTCCGAGAAAGGACACCTCTTGCAACCAGAAATCACACTTACTGAACTTGGCATATAGCTGATGATCTCTCAATAGTTGCAATGCCATCCTTAGATGTTCAGCATGCTCCTCTTCATTCTTGGAATAAATCAGGATATCATCAATGAATACCACGACCCATTGATCAAGATAGGGCCGAAATACATTATTCGTCAACTGCATGAAAGCTGCTGGTGCATTCGTTAAACCAAAAGGCATAACGACAAATTCATAATGACCATACCTGCTGTGAAAAGATGTTCTTTAGATATCATCTTCTTTAATCCGCAACTGATGATATCCAGATCGAAGATCGATCTTAAAAAAATACTGAGCTCCCGCTATCTGATCAAATAATTGGTCAATCCTCGACAATGGATATTTGTTCTTGACAGTCAGCTGGTTCAATTGTCGATAATCGATGCACAATCTCATCGAACCATCTTTCTTCCGGACGAATAATACAGGGGCTCCCCAAGGGGAAGTACATGGACGAATGAAACCCTTCTCGAGCAATTCCATCAACTGTTGCTTTAATTCTCTCAGTTCCGCAGGAGACATACGATAAGGAGCTTTGGAAATGGGAGATGTGCCAGGAATGAGATCAATAGAAAAGATAACTTCCCTCTCAGGCGGAAGTCCTGACAGTTCCTCTGGAAAGACATCAGGAAAATCTCGGACAATAGAAATGTCCTTAATCTCGATCTACTGCTCAGGGGTCGCATAGACAAAGGCTAGGAAAGCTTTACATCCATGCTTCATCAGCTTATCAGCTCGAAGAGCCGAGATAAGTGATACGGAGTTATGGTGTTTAACTCCTACAAGAGAAAGTCTCAGGTGCCTAGTAAAAGACACACAGCTAGTACTACAGTGAACATTTGCCTCATATCTAGCCAACCAATCTGCTCCTAGGATTACATCATAATCCTTCATGTCCATGCAAACTAAGTCAGCTGGTAAATTATGTTCATCAATCATAACCTTACTAGAAGGATAGAAATACTGAATGGCTGATCTAGTACCAATAGGGGTTGAAATCTCTAACGGAGAATCTAACAAAATAGGCTTCACAGCTAAAGACTTAGCAAAACTCCGAGAAATAAATGAATGTGTGGCACCAGTATCAAAAAGAACAAATGCTGGCTTATCGAGTATAATAAGAGTACCTTCGACGAGTCCACCACCCTCAGTGGTTCCTACCTCATCTGCTTGTAGAGCTTGGAGCTTGCCTTGTTGTTTCTTGATGCCTTGTGGTTTCGCCGGCATAGCTTGCTCAGATAAAAGAGGACAGTCAGGGATACGATGCTCCCTACTTTCACATCGCAAACAGGCGCCCAACTTGCGCCAGCACTCCTCCATCTTGTGACCTGGACAATCACAATACCTGCATACTCCTTTGAATGGAACAATAGAGCCAGGCTTCTTATCTTCACGTTTCGACATCTTGCTCTTCCATGATCCGGACCCACTCCACGAACCAAATCCACTAATGGGCCTCTTCTTATCATACCCGGGTTTGATATTCCCGGAACCCGTAGGTTGTTCCTTCCTTGCACTTTTTCCACGGATTCTCTCCGTCATTTCTAGAGTATCTTCTAGGACTTGAGCTTTTCTCACCATCTCAGAATAAGTTGGGATTTCCATTGGTGCCAATTGGTTGATATATAGCAACTTCAGTCCATTAAGAAATCGCTTAGCCTTCATTTTCTCAGTGGATATCAAGTGAGTAGCATATCGGGATAACCGAGAAAATTGAGCTTCATATTCTACCACAGATAGATTTCGCTGCTTCAAAGCCGTGAACTCCGCTGGCTTCTTCTCTTGCACTCTATCAGAAAAGTATTTTCTATTGACTTGCTGATCACCAAGGGTAGCCTTCACTGAATCCCACCATGTTCTTGCATCACGTTCAAGTTGAAAAGTTGATAGAAGGACACATTCTTGATTGCTGCACTGCATTACCTCGAATATCCTTCCCATTTCTTCTAGCCAGTGCTCGGCTTCATTAGGGTCAGTCGAGCCACCAAATCTCGGTGGATTCATCCCCCGAAAGTTCCGATATAAATCACCAGTGCCATGGTTTGCAGTTCCTGCTTGGGCCACTTGTTGCTAAACTTGAGTAAGGCCTTGAACCATGCGCTGCAAGTTCCTCCATTCCGCGTGATCAGCTGCCATTGCAAAGGCCTACACGGGGAATATATTATTTAGGTTCATTAAAAATAGATATTATCATAATTAAGGTATGAACTTAACCCAAGTTTCTACCCAAATCTCACCATGTTGGGTTCTTAGACTTATATCAAGGTTATGGGTCCTATATCATCACTTAGACCCCTAGAACTTAGAAAACCTGGAACTCGAGAAAACTTAGGAATGTGGAACCTAGGCTCTGATACCACCTAAACTGTCACGCCCCGACGCGGAATATCGGGACGTACAGTCAGAAATAGCTAGAAATAATGATAAGCTAATCTAAGTATTGACACAAGTGCTATGAAAAGAGATAACTTTATTGGTCATGAAACATTTCAAATCTAGTACGATATCCTTAAACCAACTTTAATACAAACTGAGGCAATATCAACTTAACAATAATATCATAACTGTAGCTAAACACGCTCTAAGGCACAACTAAGAGTAGGATAACTATGCCAACTCAACATCTAGAACTGGTACACTCCAATCATCACTCCTGCCCATCCCCAACGGTAAACGCATCGTCACCTGAGCTGCCTGGAAAAAGAGGGAGATAACTATATGAGCGAACGCTCAGAAGATAATAACAGGCAAGTTTATGTAATTAACCAATTATTTCATTTTTATATGAAATGATAAGAAAAGAAATGACGATACAGAAGAAAAACAACGTAATATAAGGATCTTGCAAGGTCAATAAAATATAAGATACCTGGATTTCAACAAAAATATCATGTAATAAGTGTAACAGGAAATTGTAACGAGGAAATGGCCACCATAAAGTATTTTAAACAAGTCAAGCATGATCAAGTAACAAGATATAACAAGAGATTTATGTCGTAGACATCACGCTAGTGCACTCGGTGCAATGCCTCACCTTGTCATTACAAACTCCCATGGGCACAAGTACTTTTCGGGCGCTCTCCCCAGGACCAGACTGGGCCCTTATGATGCGTTGGCATTGTTTTTATCGGATCCAAGATCCCAAGTTCCATATGTTGATTTGTTTTCTTAATTAGATTAGATTCCTATCCCGCCCCCTTTAAATACATACATGCATAAACATGTGAATCAAAGATAAGGGGGATGAAAGGATGAGAAATACTAACCGTGATTGCCACCAAGGATTAACAACGCCAAAGGATGTAGAAGCGTAAAGAACGGCGCCGTGTACCTTGGAACTTAAAGACTTGATCGCGCTTGAAACGGGGTGCGGGGAACTTGTGGATTCAAACCTCCTCTCCTTCCAGCCGGCTAGAGGAAGAGGGCCTCACGTTGTATTCATGCTCTCCTGCAAAACAAAGATCAAACAAGGACAAAAAACCCATTAGAACATGCATGTGTAGTATCAATCCCGTAGTGATAAAATAGTGTTAGAAATTGAGGAAGAACGCACCGGGGGGAGGTTTTTAACCCCTGTGGAAGGGTGGAAATAATAGGTGGGTGTGTTGTGCATGCATGGGATTTGAAATCATGAGATTTGATTGAGAGAATTGAGAGAAATCAATGATGCAAAACGGAGAAAAATGCATGTGTAGCAAAAAGTGCAGAAAACTGTGATGATTTGTGATTTTGAGGAGATTAGAACTAAGAGTGTAGACCATGAAATCAAGCCCAGAAGGATGAAATTGAAAGCCAATACTTCCCTCTTCAAGTCAGGGTCGAAGGATTGAGTCGGCGGTGCAGCATGGCTTCGCCCCACGTCCGAAAAGAGCCCCCCGTCGCGACTGCGAACTGGGCAGTTTATATAGAGTTTTGAAAGAAAGCCTCATCTTCTTATCACGATTCCCGGAGATAGAGTCCAAGATAAATCGAGTTCTTTGGATCAAACTCGAGATAATACTAAGGACAAGAGATAGGAACAAACGGGGATCAATACAGAGGAGGATTCTAGAAGATAGGGCTCTTGGAAGGCAGCCCCAGAGCTTAATCTGCAGAGTTTGAGTTGAACTAGGAAACATAAATCATGATCTTTCGACCCAGATCCCAAGAGATATAGCCAATGAAAATTTGATTCCTATGAACCAAATTCAAGATAATACCAAGGGCTAGAAGTAGGAAAAAATGGGGATCAATTTGGATAAGAAGTCAAGAAGTTATGGACTCTTCAAGAGGGCCACGGCGCACAGAAACGGAGCAGAGTCCAGCACGAATTGGACTCTCTTGTGCATGTAACGGTCTATCATAGGACCGTCAGAGTGATGTAACGGACTAGGGTAGGTCCGTCACACTCTGGAGGTCGAACGAGATGTTTTCGGATGAGATTGGATGTAACGAACCTAAACAGGGCCGTCACTTGGTCTAACGGTCAAGGATAGGACCGCCACACTCTAGGGGTTGAACCGGGCTGTTTTGGGCAAGTTTTGGTGTGACGGTCTATCGTAGGACCGTCACACTGAAGTAACGATCTTCACTGGGCCGTCACTTCAATGAAGTAACGCACCTGCAAATGACCTTCACATCGATGAAGGCAGATTCTGGGCAGACTGCGCGCGACTTTAGAAATTGAAGCATATCTCTCAAACGGTGGAGAATTAGAAAAAGTGGTAAACATAAAAGTTGTAGATAACTGAGAGAGGAACAACTTTCATGAAGAAAGAAATGTGAGAAAATGATTGGAAGAGGGTGAAAATAGGGCTGGAAGAGAGAGGAAAATTCTAGAATGTTGGTGAACAGCACAGCCTGCTGGAAAAATGCAAATAGCTCACAATCGGGGCAGAACTGGCCAACGGTGTAGAAGAAGAAGTTGTAGATCTTTGAAAGACGCACAACTTTGATGAAGATAATTTTTTGAATAGAGAATTGGAAGAGGGTGAAAAAGAACCACTTTCAAGACTGCGCAGTGAGAGAGAGCCGATTACTTGAGGGAAGCCGACATAAATGGGCCGAAAGTCGACTTGGAAGTAGGAATTTGATAAGATAAGCTCCAGGGCTCTAAGAAATCATGATCTCCAAGGCTCAAAGGGTATGGAATGGTAAAAATGGGCTCAAAATCCATCCAAGAAAGCTCCAAAATAATGGCTAATTCGGGGCATCAAAAATGATGAATAAGAGAAATGACACAACTTGTGGGCTAAAACGGGTGTCAACAGATGCCCCTCCTTGATGTCCGCTTTGCAAGGGAACGAGCGAAAGCGACGTGGAGGCGAAATGGAAAGGAGGTGGAGTGAAAGCGACAGCGACGTGAAATGGAGATGAAGCGGAGATGAAGCGGAGGGAACTGATAAGCGGGCATCAAGGCCAAAAAAGACACCCGTTACAACCAACAAGCGACAGGAATTCTCCCGAAAACGCCGAACTAACCACCTGAAATGATTGACAAGGATGAGACATGTCTGGAGAACTAACTAAAAAAAGAAAGGAAACACGACCAGCCTCATCGGGGACACAATCCACGGACAATGAGTGGGTCGGAAGGAATACATCATAAGAGCTGGAAAGGATAGATAAGAAAACTGAGATAAAATCCAGACAGGAATCACGCTGGCCAACCAGACCAAGCGGCAAGATCAGAGAAATCGTTCAAATTCAGAGTGGAATGAGGAATCTCTTATCCAAGAGAGCTGAATGCAATCAACCATTGCTGAGGAGAAATCCTTGAATGGATCACGAGACATGAATGCTCAAAAATGACATGATGCATGCTGGGCTAAAATAAAGAAATCATTAAAATGAATGCAAAGAAAGATAAAATAGAAAGTACTCAAGGATATTATTGCTAGACTAAGCCAAGACGGGGTCAAGAGTCTTCTTGCAACCACGGCGTGCGAGACAGAGTCTATCGTCCCCCACTCGACTCAACCGAGCGGCCTATCCAACGATTAACCGTATGTTCCTAGATCATCATCGTTTTTGTTAAAGGGGAACATCAAATCCTAGAACACACGGCCAACCAGCCGGTCCTTGAGAGGCTATAACAATGTAGATACCATATAGTAATGCAACAATGAGCAAGGATAGAGAACCATACCTGACTTACCTGTCAAGCGAAACGGCATTTTTTAGATTTTCGATTTCTTGATTTTTATGGATTTTCATCATAAGACAACAACCACATTGACATGATATAATGTGAACATGAACGAATATGAACGAGCATAACATGAACATAACATAATAAGAGAAATATGAACAAAACATGGCACAACATAACATAACAAAGATGGATGAAATATAACAAACAAACAAATGGCAAGCATGCATGCGACTAAAGGCACGGTGGGACAAGACAACATGCACACGGTGGGACAACACATGCAGTGGTATAAGGACACGGTGGGACAAAGACACGTGGGATGACAATACCACGGAGGACAACACGTGTGATGAATGACACGACAGGATAGGGAAACGTGTGACGAATGACACGGCGGGACAAAAGACATGGAGGACCATAGAAATATATGACAAGGACACACTCTTCAATCAAAGCCCAAGATCAGATGAAGCGAAACCGCCAGGTTCAAAATTGTGGGACAATGCCCTCTCATGGAGACAAAAGCTGAGAAAGTCATGAGCTCCAAAATAGATCCAGAGATAGGATTGAAGAGATGAGAACATATCGAAGAATATGAGCATGAGACAGAGCGAATGATAGAGCAAGGAAAGCTTGAACCTGTAACCTGCAGCCTGCACACTTAGCAAACAGATTACGTATATGTCCTCAGGATAAAAATAAAAGGAACAAAAGAGAAGTATTTTTGGATTTTTGTATTTCTGATTTTTTTGCCATATTCAAATTTTTGGGATTTTTTGACATATTTGATTTCTTTTTTGAATTTTGACATATTTGATTTTTTTTTTAGAATTTTGACATATTTGATTTTTTTGGATTTTGACAATATCAATCTACAGCACCCAAAGACAGGCTCGAATTACTGGCCAGGGGTCGTCGCTCCTCCCCTCTCATTAAAGGCTTCCCTTAAGCAGGGCGTGCATGTGAGAGTGGCTTACCGTAACCAACCGCCTCTAAAGAACGGTGCCCCTACTAAGGCCATACCCGGGATACAACCCAGCCTAAGAGGGAGATAGAAGAAAATTGGAGGCAAGCTTTATGCAGGATGGGAGACATCAGGATTTGAATTCCTTCCAGGGCACCACCCCTCAAAGAGTAGGTCTGTTGCGCTGGGGCTTTGTGTCTTTGATTTGGAGACCCATATTTATCAGGCATGCATGCGACCGGGCTCATGACGTCCCGCGGGGAACTGTACTGCCACTCTTGCCATGCCTTTGATTCATAATTTTGCATTGATTCATTTTCTCATTGATTTTTGACAGCCCTTGTTGGCTAGATATTGCATGAAAGCTCACTTTCGAGGGTCAAGACTGCCCCTATTTGAGACCTCTCTCGTATTAGGGAGTGCCTAGGTTGGTCATCTTATCCATCAACCTCTTGCCCCTGCATTTGGCCGAGTAGAGAAAAGAAAAAGACCTTTGTGCATACCCATGGTATGGCCAAAGCAGCAACGGTGTTGCACTAGAGAGATCGGCTATGGCTTGCCGTGAAGTGTGTGAAAAACCCATGCTCAAAAGGTCACCCTCAACGATCGGGGAATGAACTGGACTCCCAGCGCGGAGCTATCACCAGCCTAAGGATGCTGCAGAAGCGAACTCATTTTAAATGAACTAAGCAAATTTCTAAAAGCCACCTAACCATGTCGAGGAACCAACGTTATAAGCATGTGCAGGAGTAAATAAGTGATAATAATAGCATGTTTTTTGCACAAAATAAAGATACCTTGCAAATCCACAGAACGAAACTAGCATCCTGAAGCAATCGTGATCATCGAGCTTCGCACAGCATGAGCTTCATATTCCTTGCTTGACATGACGAAAGAGAGAGGATAGCAAAGGATCAAAGATTCCTCTACATGGAGGAGCGGCAGACATTAAACTAGATGAATAAGGATAAAAAGGAAGAGAGACAAGGGCTAGAACTCCCTCGTTAAGGCACAGAGACCTTGATAACAAGGAACCAATTACAGAAGAAACCAGATTAGCCAAGATCAAGGTGGACTAAAGCCTCGAAAGCAGCAAGAAAAAGGGTAATGATCCTGAAAGGGTGAGGAGGAGAGAGTGGAAAGATAATAAGAAGAATCATCCGACGTGGTCGGAGAAGAGGGATGAGAATCATCCGATAGTGCCGGAGAAGGAGAATGGGAGACACTCGACAAGGTCGGAGAATAAGAAGAACCCGGAGATACCAGAGGGGAAGAATCAGAGGCAACACCTGGAAGTCTCGGGGAAGAATAATCAGGTGATGTCCCGAGATTAGGATGGAATGATGACATAGGCCAGGGCCTAGAATCGTGAGAGGAGGGAAAATCTGGAGGATCCGGGGAAAAAAGAGAGGAAAGGGGACGCATGGACCTATGGAAGGAGGAAAAAATGATGGAGATAGGATCAGATGGAGGAAGATACACCACCCAAGGGTGGGAACTGAGTAGAAGGAAGGATGAATGAAAAGAAAAGGAGGAAGAGGTGGACCCCTGAATGCACAACCGATAGCCATTGAGTTTACGTCGCCGCCTCTTCTTGGCAGAAATTTCTTGAAAATGGACCCACCTGGTGCGGGCTTGGACCTTCGGGCTTCTTAATCTGTAATACCTTCTCAAATAACGGGCCCACCTAGCAGATGACCTGGCCCGACTGTGAACATGCAACTTCATCGGTGCGGTTGCCCCTAGACACCCGGTGCTAGCAATATGCGAACATTCTTGAGCGAGTAACCCTTCAGAGTGATGAATATCACAAACCCACGAGGTTTTGTCTCTCGGCACTAGAAGCATGAGATTCGGTAACTCCACTCGGAACTCAGTCTTGAAGCACAACTCCCTTGATAGAAGAGACGGGTGAAGCTGAGGGAGAGTAATACACGGCGTTGACATGGCCGGTTTGCTAATAAACCGAGGAAGATTACATAACAGGTGCAGAATATCCTTGGAAAGTGTAGATGATACGGCCAATTGCCCCTTGAACATAGAACCCATAATCTGCTTGGTGGCCATATGTGTAAGCACAACGCGGGTAGAGAACCCTTCTTGGCCTGTCAAGGGAACTCTTCGGCGAGGAGAAATAATAGCATCAACGGTGAACTCTTCGGCGAGCAAAGAGATTGCCACTAACCTCGCTCGGGAAGAAACTGGCATCAACTCAAGGGAACTCTTCTTAGCAACTGTCATCTTTGAAAGTAGAGGCGCATCATCCCCAAAATAACCGGGGACGAGGACACGAACTGGCATCCGACAGATAAAATCTTGAATCTTGAGATGCATTGCCGGCACTGAATCATCCTGACTTGGCTTATTGTCTCCCTGGGAATTAGACCCGAGGGGCACCATGGGTAACCTGCACCCGCTCCGTGGGGGATAAGTGGATGGAGGAATGGGGATAGGAATCGGTTTAGATGGCATGGAGGTTTCAATGGGAGTGGTGATGTGTTTAGGGGGAGGTAAAGGGGTTGAGATGGTGGCAAGCCTAGGTGCGGACAAAGGTGAAGTCGGAGGTGAGGGTGGAGGTATAGCCTGCTCAGGCCCGAGCCACGATGGTGACGGAGATGGCAAAGGTGGTGGAGATGGTGGAGGTGATGGAAGCACTGGTGGTAGAGACGGGGATGATAGTGATGGCAATGAGGATATTGATGAAGATGATGGGGGTAGTGGACATGGAGGTGGAGAGGGTGAAGAGGGAGGTTGTGGTGTCCACCGTTGACGTGTCGATACTACGCGTCGAGCGGTGTGAGGGATAGAAGTAGTGGAAGTGGCGGCAAGGGAAGAAGGGGAGGCACTGGCCTGAGCGGAGGCTTGGGTTTGTGGAGGTTGCGGAGATTGGATAGGAGATGGCGGAGGTAATGGAGTAGGTGAGGTAGTAGGTGATGGAGCGAGTGCAGAACTAGACGAGGAATCACAAGGGTGCCCCTGGCCTTGAAGTAAGGGAGACGGCTGCCCCGGCGGCACTTCTTGCTGCTGCTGTTGGTTGCAAAGATGTAAAATGACTTTGTGAATAGCGGCCCAGTCAATCCTTTTCTTAGCTTCCAGATCATAAACATAATTCCGGAACTCAGGACAATCCTCAACCAAATGCCCCGGCTGGCGGTGAAAATCCCAGAACTGAAGCATATCCCCGACTGCGGGTCGGCAAGGCACAACCGGAGAGAGCGGCAACGCATGAGTGGCCATCAAAGCCAGAAATATATCGGTGAAACACTCTGGCAACGGAAGATGAGGAGCCTGCTTCGGGCAAGGTGGATGCCGAGGGATATGTAATGGTGGAGAAGGTTGTGGAGTCGGAAGTGGGGGTTGCGTAGGTAGGAGTGCGTGGCTAGTGGTGGAGGGCTTTGGTGATGGCATGTGTGGAATAGGATGAGGGGGTATGTAGACGGCATCTACTTGCTCGGGATGTGGTGTTCCCTTGACCGGAAGTGGAGATGGAGATGGGTATGTGGATGCGGGAGGCTGACTCATGGAAGGTTGATATGCGGAGGCGTATGGGTACGTAGAGGCAGGAGGTTGGTGGAGACTCGAGGAGGGATATGTGGCAGAAGGCTGACTCATGGCCGGCTGACTCATGGGAGTGTAGGGTTGGCACGTGGAAGGTGAAGGTTGATATGTGGAGGTGGATGGTGGAGACTCAAGGTCAATGGAATCTTGCATTTGTTGGCGAATGAAGCGGGCTCGGCTGTATAATTGTTGCCAGGAGGTGATGTCATTGAGGGCTAAGATAAATCGATACTCGGGTGCGGCATTGGATATCAGCATCTTGATTTGTTCTCCCTCCGGAATGTGTCCCGAGACTTGCACGGCAAGGTGACACCAGCGGTCGGCAAAGGTGCAGAAATCCTCTTCGGGCTTCATCATCTCTTGGGCCAGATCAGTGATAGAATACTTGGGCCCAACGTGGTCTTGATATTGCTGAATAAACTTTTCTTGAACGGCTTGAAAACTCACAACTTGCTCTTGCGGAAGAGAGAAGAACCAATCCCGAGCCGGGCCTTCCAATGACAGACCAAACAGATAAGCCATCAAGTGTTGGTCATGTCGAAATTGGGCCGACTCATAAACGAACTCCTTCAAGTGCACATATGGGTCACCAACTCCACTATAACGGCGATATGCGGGAATTTGTGAAGATGGCGGAAGCCGAAGACCTTGAAATGCGAATGGGATACTCAAGGAGGATTTGGGATTGATCCGGCGTTGAAGCTCATCAAGCTGGCGTTGGGTTTGAGCAATCATCTCCTGGGTAGGGAGAGATCGAGAAGAATATGGGCCAACTTGAGCAAGAGGGTGTGAATTAGGACCAGGAGCATGGTATTGGGCCGAATAAGAGGATCCGGGCTGAGAAGAAGACGGGCCCATTCCGGGAATGGAAGGATATGTGGGCCTGGAAGAAGCATGAGCATAAGGACCCATTGAGCTGGCAGCAACATGGGCAGAAGGATGAGGCCCATTAGGAGAATAAGTCCCATTAGTAATTGGGCCAGCAACATATGAAGGAGAAGGAGGAGGCCCATGAATAGAAGATGGCCCATTATGAGAAGAAGGCCCATGAAGATGAGATGCAATAAGACGTTGGGCCTGGGCCGGGTCCATTTGGTGAACAAGGCTTGAAAGATGGGCCATGAGATTAGCATGTTCCTTGGATGGATCAGAAGGGCCACGGGAAGATGGGCCCGTGTGGGAAGAGGATTCCACGCGGGAATAAGAAGAAGATTGGGAAAAAGAATGATACAAGGGGTTAGAATACTGCTCCATGAGGGAAAATGGAGACTTAATACATGGAGATCAAGGACAATACAAATGGGGAAGCAATGGCTTAATGGGCTTGAGAACAAGGGGGGCCGACCCACTAATGCAAAGATGAATGGACAACGGACCACGGGACGATGGACTAGACAATGGACACACAAAATGGCCTAAGCTAAATGGGCCTAATAATAACAAAACATGTGGATGATGAAAGAATGCAACACAAAAATCACTAATGAGCTTGGACAAACCCAATCAACACGAACAATGCAATGTGAGAGTTTTCACCCAAGTCAAACAAGTTAATATGATGGGAAATCTTTTAGGGGTTTCAATAGACCTTTTAATGATTTGAATTAATAACAATTCCCTCAAGATAGGAATCTCATAGGAATAAGGTCCAAACTTTGGGTTGACTAAGGTTAACTCCCTCACACTTATGCAAATGCAAGCCTAAAGGGGTGGAAAGATACAACCGGCCCGGCGTCCGTGTGGGAATCCACGGCTCACGGGGACTTATGGAGGTCCTTGATGTGTTTTCCTGGTCGGCTCCAAGGAATATGGAGACGAGAGGTCCACGCACCAAGGTAGGAAATGTAACTATGATATGCAATGTATGGCCCTATGTGCACCGGAGTGCATGCAAATTCTAGCTTAAAACTAGAAAATCAAGACTAGATTAAACTATGCAAACATGATCCAACAAAAACAAATAGTATATGAATGGGAAGACAATACAAAGATCTGCACAACGGCCCCAAGAACAGATCAATCTGACCCCGGGAGGTCAATCAAATCACTAAGCAAAGATGCCCCCGTGAACCTATGCGCATACCACATGCAGATTTTATGGACAAAATGCTAAAATGATGACAATTTTTAACTAAGCAAATGAGACCCAAATGATGCAAATAAGCTATGGATGGAAAGACAATACAAAGGACTATCCAATGGATCAAAAATCAGTGTAATCAGACATCGGGAAGGTAGTCAAATCACTCATTAAAGATGTACCTGTGAACCTGTCTCTAAGCCTGCCTGCAAAACTTATGCACAAAACTTAAAAACTTGGACAAGATTAGAATATGCAAATGTTAACCAAATGATGCAAATGATATATGGATGGAAAGACAATACAAAGGGCTATCCAACGCAACAAGAATCAGCTCAATCGGACTCCGGGATCAAAAGTTATGCCTCGATGAACACGGCCCTATGAGCATGCACGCAAGACTGCCAGAAGCCGTGTAACGGTCTACCAAAGGACCGTTACATGCATGTGACGGTCTACTGCAGGACCGTCACACAACCAAAGCCCTTAAAACACCAAAAATAGTTGGACAATGGAAGAAATATCACCTAAACATGAACATGCACCCACCCAACCTACAAAAGAGCATGAAAACAAGCGTGATGGGCATTGGTGTCCCACCGTGATCGCCAAAAAACTGTTGATTTGTTTTCTTAATTAGATTAGATTCCTATCCCGCCCCCTTTAAATACATACATGCATAAACATGTGAATCAAAGATAAGGGGGATGAAAGGATGAGAAATACTAACCGTGATCGCCACCAAGGATTAACAACGCCAAAGGATGAAGAAGCGTAAAGAACGGCGCCGTGTACCTTGGAACTTAAAGACTTGATCGCGCTTGAAACGGGGTGCGGGGAACTTGTGGATTCAAACCTCCTCTCCTTCCAGCCGGCTAGAGGAAGAGGGCCTCACGTTGTATTCATGCTCTCCTGCAAAACAAAGATCAAACAAGGACAAAAAACTCATTAGAACATGCATGTGTAGTATCAATCCCGTAGTGATAAAATAGTGTTAGAAATTGAGGAAGAACGCACCGAGGGGAGGTTTTTAACCCCTGTGGAAGGGTGGAAATAATAGGTGGGTGTGTTGTGCATGCATGGGATTTGAAATCATGAGATTTGATTGAGAGAATTGAGAGAAATCAATGATGCAAAACGGAGAAAAATGCATGTGTAGCAGAAAGTGCAGAAAACTGTGATGATTTGTGATTTTGAGGAGATTAGAACTAAGAGTGTAGGCCATGAAATCAAGCCCAGAAGGATGAAATTGAAAGCCAATACTTCCCTCTTCAAGTCAGGGTCGAAGGATTGAGTCGGCGGTGCAGCATGGCTTCGCCCCACGTCCGAAAAGAGCCCCCCGTCGCGACTGCGAACTGGGCAGTTTATATAGAGTTTTGAAAGAAAGCCTCATCTTCTTATCACGATTCCCGGAGATAGAGTCCAAGATAAATCGAGTTCTTTGGATCAAACTCGAGATAATACTAAGGACAAGAGATAGGAACAAACGGGGATCAATTCAGAGGAGGATTCTAGAAGATAGGGCTATTGGAAGGCAGCCCCGGAGCTTAATCTGCAGAGTTTGAGTTGAACTAGGAAACATAAATCATGATCTTTCGACCCAGATCCCAAGAGATATAGCCAATGAAAATTTGATTCCTATGAACCAAATTCAAGATAATACCAAGGGCTAGAAGTAGGAAAAAACGGGGATCAATTTGGATAAGAAGTCAAGAAGTTATGGACTCTTCAAGAGGGCCACGGCGCACAGAAACGGAGCAGAGTCCAGCACGAATTGGACTCTCTTGTGCATGTAACGGTCTATCGTAGGACCGTCAGAGTGATGTAATGGACTAGGGTAGGTCCGTCACACTCTGGAGGTCGAACGAGACGTTTTCGGATGAGATTGGATGTAACGCACCTAAACAGGGCCGTCACTTGGTCTAACGGTCAAGGATAGGACCGCCACACTCTAGGGGTTGAACCGGGCTGTTTTGGGCAAGTTTTGGTGTGACGGTCTATCGTAGGACCGTCACACTGAAGTAACGGTCTTCACTGGGCCGTCACTTCAATGAAGTAACGCACCTGCAAATGACCTTCACATCGATGAAGGTAGATTCTGGGCAGACTGCGCGCGACTTTAGAAATTGAAGCATATCTCTCAAACGGTGGAGAATTAGAAAAAGTGGTAAACATAGAAGTTGTAGATAACTGAGAGAGGAACAACTTTCATGAAGAAATAAATGTGAGAAAATGATTGGAAGAGGGTGAAAATAGGGCTGGAAGAGAGAGGAAAATTCTGGAATGTTGGTGAACAGCACAGCCTGCTGGAAAAATGCAAATAGCTCACAATCGGGGCAGAACTGGCCAACGGTGTAGAAGAAGAAGTTGTAGATCTTTGAAAGACGCACAACTTTGATGAAGATAACTTTTTGAATAGAGGATTGGAAGAGGGTGAAAAAGAACCACTTTCAAGACTGCGCAGTGAGAGAGAGCCGATTACTTGAGAGAAGCTGACATAAATGGGCCGAAAGTCGACTTGGAAGTGGGAATTTGATAAGATAAGCTCCAGAGCTCTAAGAAATCATGATCTCCAAGGCTCAAAGGGTATGGAATGGTAAAAATGGGCTCAAAATCCATCCAAGAAAGCTCCAAAATAATGGCTAATTCGGGGCATCAAAAATGATGAATAAGAGAAATGACACAACTTGTGGGCTAAAACGGGTGTCAACACCATCTAGACATTTAGTCAAGTTTATGGCCAAATAATCAGAGGAATTACTGTCCAGAAGTTCAAGATTTAAAGGACTAATCCATCCTTGGATTCAAGAGCACAAAACACGATAAAACTCATCTCTTAGAGATGTACGGTCATACATAGGCCGCTCAAAGGATATATACGGCTAGCACTGGGCCGCACTTACAGGAAATTGACTGAAACTCAGCCCACGAGGTCAAGAATGAACGGCTGACAGTGTGCCGCTCTAAAGGATGAACGGTAAGTTCTGGGCCGCGCAGGTCCAGAAGACCTTAAGACCCATGAACATGATGTACGAGCCATATGGGGCCGTATTAAAGATATGCAGTCCTAGAGAATCCGCATAAGGTTTGAACGGTCATATTCCAGCCGCACCACCCGGGCTTGGCTAGAAAGCTGAGAAATCACCCTATTGGACTCCGGGCTGCCAAAGACAGGGTAAAGCTAAATCGGGGTCTAGTCTACTATCTATTGGTCAGTCCAGGGCTTAACGGTTTGGTCGAAGATTGATCAAGGTTAATCGACCAACACTTAATGGCATAAGCCAGGAATATGCGGTCTTTATTGGGCCGCCTATAAGGATATGCGGTCCACTACTGGCCGCACATGCCTCTCTTAGCCCAATTCGATCCAAGACTTATAATCCAGCAGTTCAGTCACGTAAATCGATGTTTCTGGTGGTTCATTAGGTTCTTAGCAGGGATATACAGAGATCCCAAGTTGATGTTAAGTGCGCTGGATGGAGTGTCCGGGGGTAAGTTCAAGGCTAATAGGGCTAATGACTTATTAGAAGTCCGCAAATTGGTCAAACCGTTCTACTGGAGTAGAATGGCTGTCAAGCAACCTAGTATTCATTTCAGTCCTAATTTTTATGTCAATTTATCAAGGATCATGATTTACATTAATTTGATTGCCAAAAAGATTAATCAAGATGCTAATGATAATGAACAAGATCATGTGGGAATAAAAAGCATGCATTTTATAGAAATTTACTTGCATAATTTACCACTTATCATATGAGTTTCTAATTTACTAATTATCAATCAAGATACTAATATGAATCATGTAGAGCTCACACTAAGTCATTTTGCATTGATGTGCGGTTGTTACAGGACCTTATATCTGCTGGACTGAAGGGTACTTGTGCGGCCAGGGCATGGCCGCCCAGGGGGTTGAATGGTTAGGAGAGGGCCGCCCATGGGTTATGTGGTCATGCAAGAGCCGCCCATCCAGATATGTGGTCTTCTGGGGGTCGCCCATCCTGTCAGGGTTGTGCGGTCTTGAAGGAGCTGCCCATCCAGGATGTGCGGTCCTTCAGGAGCTGCCCATCCAGGATGTGTGGTCCTTCAGGAGCCGCCCATCCAGGATGTGTGGTCTTGCAGGAGCCGCCCATCCAGGATGTGTGGTCTATCGTAAGACCGTCCAAGTCTGGTAAAAATCTGATTGAACCAACCCTTGCCCGCCCTCGGCGAGGTTTTTAGGGTCACAATAAAACACGAAATTCGAAGGGCATACATCATGGAATTTGGGGCTTTTACTACCAATAGAAAGAGCATGAAAAACTCTACAAGATGCATGAATCAATTTTAGATTTACAGCCTGAAATCGCTACTGAAATTAAGGGGAACAAGTTCTGCCCTAATTCTGACATGCCTCTACCAAACCATGAAATTAGCGCAGGATACCTAATGGAATTTAGGGCTTTATGACTCAAAAGAAAGAGGACTAGATGCTGATTCCATCCATATATAACACTTTATATTGGGCTCGTTATTACCTACCTCAATTGGATGAAGAAGGAAGAAGAAAGCAAGAAGAGGGACGCCGACACGTCTCCACTAATCGCCAGAGATCTCCCTTGATCGATCTCCACTGCGGCCGCCGCTGCTCCCAAAGGATTCTAGGGTTACAGAGCTTTATTTTTATAGCTCATACACCTCCTGGATCCTTCTGTGCTGGGAGAATTCGTCGGAGCAAGTGGAGTGATTGAAATGTCGCCGCAATTGTTGACCTCACCCAAGCTCGACCGACCACAAGTTTTAGGGTTAGGGTTTCGATGAATTGGCAGAGGGGAAACGATCCATAGATTGTGGCCTTTCATTTGCCACCGATTTGGGCTCATTTGATGGGGTATTAAGCCCTAATTCCGGGGTTTAAGTTAAGGTTAGGTAAGTGTGCACTTTGGGCTCAATCCATTGATTAGACCTAGTTACGGATTTTTGTTGGGTCGACCACAAAAGACAAAGTTGTTAAATAAATTGTCCTTTACCAAATTAACATTTTTCTAGATTTTTATAAGGTGGTCAAAATTCCACTTGTCCTATTCACTAAGGAATTAAATTCCGAAATTCATTCATTTTAATTTCATTTCAATTTCAAAATCGGGGTATTACACATTAGATGTAGATGCATGGTTACTTTGATTCTATACCATTTTCCCTAAATTTTATTGAGTATTAAGCATGCTATCCATACAATTGGACATAATATTTTAACCGATATTTTTAACCGCTTGAAGATCCGTCTCAGATCACGGTGTCTTTCTAAGACCGTGTTCCAGATGCGCGATCTCCGCCCCGATTATGATATTTTTGTTGAGTTATGATTTTAATGATTGTTGGCGTTATGGTTTTGATGATAACTAAACTTAATGTGTGATTGAGTGATGATAACTAAACTTTTTGTTGATTGCACATGTTCTTGATGACTGTGTACATTCATGTTTAAATATGATTGAGATGGCAAATGGCAATGGTACATGATAAACGTCTATTTTCTATGATAATTTATTACATGTACACCATTTTATGTGCATATAATTAGGTAATTATGCATGATCTATCGTTAATCTCAACTTCGCATGTAGATTGGACCTTTCATGTAAATTAATTAATTTGGTGATTTTATTTAATAAAATAGAATTGAGAGTCATGAATATTAATTCTCCATTGCATAATTATGAGCAATTGTGATTCATGTGCACATTATGGTAATTTTTATGGACTAAATCGTAATTATATGTGTGCAGGACACCGAAGGTAATTGTAAAAGAAGCTGGGGGCAAAACTATCATCACCACTTTGACCAAGTCAAAAGCATATATTTTGGTTGGAGGGAAAAGAAATTTCAAAAGTTTGAAATTGAGGAAAAGAAACACATATTTTGGTTGGAGGGAAAATTGAATTCAAAGTTTGAAATAAAGGAGAGACATGATGAGGCTTGGGAAAGGGGGTGTCCAAAGTCCAAGAAAGGGGGTGCCCACCTAGTTTTTCTCTTCCCCATGCATCATATTCCACTTGAATCCCAGCCATCCATCTCCTTTTGATACAATCTCAACCCTCCATCTACCCAACTTTCTCTATAAATAGCCTATGACAAGGAGGAGAAAGTGAGTTCTTCTTTTGAGTAATCTTTCACTCTTTCTCTCCCAACCTTAGGTCTCCGATTTCTCTCACACGGGCGACGTTCTAAGGCTCGTGACGTGGACGACGACGGCTTCTTCATCAATCACTTTCCACGGCGATCTCTTTCAAGGCGGAGCGATCCTCTCCAAGGCTCGGCGAGGAGGAGACGACGGCGTCATCACCATTGCTACTACTATCTTCACATCTCAGGCCCCTCTTTTTGTTATTACTTTTGTGTTATGTTACTTCATTATAATCTTGTCACCTCTTTGTTGTAAGCTTGTCTTGCACTTCATGTACTCTTTCTTTTAAGTTAATGAAGAGAGTTGTTCTTTTGATCTAGTTCTTGATCTTCTTCCATCTCTATCCCCTTCTTCTATCTCTTCTTTTCACTTCATGCAATTAATTTCTATAGCATAGGCGCATAATCATAGGTGTTTTTAATTAAGTGTTTGGTTTGTTCTTCATTTCACTATTTTCTTTAAGCAAAGTAAAATCACAAGTATTTTTCTAAAAGGTTACAAGGTTTTTAACTTTCAAAATCTCTTCTTCCCTGTGGATTCGACCCTTCTCGCCACCTTATTATGTCTTACTTTCATTTAGTACAAGTTGGAATTTTTAAGATTGATACGCGTGTTTTAAACGACGAACTTTCGCGTTATCAGTACATGGTCTTGATTCTTGCTTAATTGAATTGGTTTTACAAGAGACAAGAGGTTTCATAACCTCTTTAACGTGAACAAGCATGGTATTAACCCTGACTATCTTGCTTGCAGGATCAAACTCATGGCAGTCACCTGGTGAACCAAACGTGTGGATAAGCACCCTACTCCTCTACAATCCAAAACAGGTGGTATATGTTTGTACTGTCAAGAACCATTGGTAAGGCTCTTACCCTGTTATACACTTCTTGTTATTGAGTGTTCCATGAGGTTATTTCATGAATAATTTACTTGGGATGATTGAGTTTTATCTCTTGATTCTTAGCCCAGAACTTGATCCTTATCTCAGAACATGTGTGTTTCAAAGTGTTCATATGCACCTAGTTTATGAGGTTTCAAGCCCTTGCAAAACTCGCCATCGTGCGCCCTCGCACGTAGATCGATCTGCGCGGTCAGGTCACGGGGATTTCTTGGGGCGAAGCCCCCGGAACAAAATTTTGATTATAGTGGCGATATTCCTTTAATTTGTTAACTTCAAGAGTGAGCATTAAACTTGTTTCAGGAGATTTCATGTAATGAGAAATTCTCAAATGGTCTAATGCATAAACCAAGTTGAATCCAATCCCAAAATTCATGGAATTCATAAGGACTTAAAGCCCTTGACTTATGGACATGTTTCATTGGGCTAACACTTGAATTTTGCAGGACTTGGGATTTTCGGTCGACCTCTGCACCATTGGCGGTCGACCTAAAATAACAGAACTGAACAAAAGCCCTCCTACTCAAAATCGGTCCACCGCCAGACCCATAGCGGTCAATCAAAATTTCCAGCACTCCAACATCTACAGGAATTCTCAGAACGGTCGACCGCCAGCCTTCACCGGTCGACTGCCAGTCCCGAGGCCCCCTTTGTTGACTTCGTGTTTCAAGCTCGTGGAGAGATTCCCTTCCCCATTTCTTTAATCCCACTGCCACCAATCAAGGCAGGATTTGTGGATCTGGTCTGGGGCATGTCTTTGAACCTTCCAAGGGTTATAAAACATCTCTTTGAAGCCATAAACCCTAACAATCCAAGAGATCTAAGGGGAGGCAATCCAAGGAGGAAGAAGAGGGTACTGTAGCTCCGTGAACAGTACCTCGTGCAGCAAGATCTTCATCTATCTCCAACTCATTCAAGGTACTTCTGAAGCCAACAAGCACTTATGAAGTGAAGAATCAAGCAACCAACCAAGAGCTTCAAAGGGAGATCAAGAGGGTGCTGTCCAAGGAGGAAGAAGAAGGGTACTGGAGCCGTGAACAGACTCCGTGCAGCAAGTGTTCTTCATCCATTCTTAACCCATTGAAGGCCTATCTGAAGCCAACCTCCTCCAAGGAAGAGAAGAACCAAGCAAGCAAGCAAGGATTCTAAGAAGAGTGCCTAAGGGAGAAAGAAGAGAAGCCAAGCAAGCAAGAAAGGAGAAAAGCTAAGCAAGCACAGATTGAAGCTCCGATCAAGTGAAGATTGAAGATACGTTCAAGATCCGCAACATGCATTCAAGGGGAACCCAAAATAGAAGTTTTCTAAACTAAGCCTCATCATCTTTATGCTTTGGGTGTTGTATTTCTGTTTGTCATAAACTGAAAAACTTGTGTGTGTGTGTGGATCGTTGTTGGATCCGTGGTCGTGTTTGTGTGTGTCGTATTTGATTCGTGTATGTGCGTGGATCTTCCTAGATCTGCGTTTGTGTGTGTGGGTCTATTTAGATCCGTTCTGTCTCGTGTGTGTGGATTGCTCCACTTGTGGCAGCGGGTGTTTGTGTTGGTGATCTGATTGTCAGATCGTGTTGGAGACTTCATCTCCGTGTGTGTGTGTGTGTGTGTATTGGGGTGCGTACCCGTGTGTGTGTGGAGGCGTCGTCCTGCGTGTGTGGTTGGAGCGTCGTCTCCGTTTGGGGATTTATCCCCGAGTGAAGCCTCACCGGGTTTGGTGAGGGGTGGACGTAGGATTGCCGTCGTTGCATCCGAACCACCTTAAAAACCACGGTGCATTATGGTTTGTATTGTGTGGTTTGGTCCATTTCCTCTACCTCCATTCTACGCGAGTGTTAGTGTACTTTGTTGTTCAGGTTTTATTCTTGTTCATCTTGCATAATCTATCTCATCACTAAATAGATTTTGATAAATCCAACTTGTGATTGAATAGATTTGAATCTCTTAAGTAGTGTTTTTTCACATTCTTCAAAAAGGCCAAAAGTTTTCTTAAAATTTGTAAACACCCAATTCACCCCCCTCTTGGGTGTCATTGATCGCGGGACTTCAGTTTTCAGGTTGTAATTGAACCAATATATCATCTAGCATTTTAGATATGTCATGTTAAGTTGCATATCATTTAAATTCACACACGATTAAGTTAAGGTTATGAAATATAATAATTCTATTCCATGAGCTTATATTTCCAGCCTAGTTCTTGTTACCTTCATGATATCTTTGATCTCCATGACTATATTATATCTCTGGCATGTTAAATGGAGTAGATATTATCTGTAAAAATTACATGGGCTTAGTTGCATAATCATGATCGATATGAGTTTTAACAATATCCGAGTTATCACGTTACCGTATTTTCAACAAGTCGTGTAAATAACTAGATTCCCAATGAAAAATGGTGTCTAAGGAAAGAGGTCCACGGGCAAACGCTTTAAGTGGATAAGTGATTTATTAATTAAGACCTCGCGAATGCGAGGGGAGCCTCCCACTATTCCACCTCTTACCTGGCCGTGATTCCTCGGTTTTCTAATTAAGCACCCGACTGTGAAAAACTTGATCTAAGCCTGTCTAACAAGTTTTTTCGAGAGAACCGATCAAGCCGTGTCCGTCAATCCAATTCTTTTACCGACTTAATGTCGTTAAACATGATGCCTTCTTATTATCTTAATGTCGTTAAATATTATGCCTTAAAATCGTCCTTGGACTTCTCTTAAAATCTCGTACTACTAGTCGCTTGAATGATAATTTTGCTAAATCTGTACTTTATTTCATAAGCTCTACCTTGAAATTCTTTGGCCATACATATTATGTGGATGTCTAAATATACTTGGGATCTATGATCCATAACCCAATGCCTGACGTTAATGGGGCCCGGTCTGGTCCTGGGTGGAGCGCCCGAAAGTACTAATGTGCATGCGTGTTGAATGACCTGGTGTGGCATTGCACCGAAGTGCTTGACTTGGTAGATTAATTTATGACATTCCACAGTTTGTAAATTTCTTGACTTGCATGAATACATGAAATACTTGACTTGTACATACTTGTGTAAAATGGTCAATTCTATGATAATACTTGCTACATGATCATTCTCTACTTGAACTTTACTCTTGATATCTTGTCTACTTGTGATTCCAATTACTGCATTACTTTACTCTCTCTCCTATGCTTGTTCCATATTTTATTTATGTTTATCGGCATAGCACATACCTTTATCCAAACTGTTAATTACTTTAAGTTGTCTGGTATAGAGATATAAGTCCTACTGAGTGTTCTGCTCACCCTACGTTTTCGGTTAACATTGCAGGTAGTTCCGACGATGAACCTCAAACACATGGGGATGGGCAAGAGTGAAACGAGAGATCAAGCTCATCTTAGTTACATAGGTTTATGGGTGTAGCTCTTGCTAGAGTTATGTACTTGAAAGTTGTATTATGCCTCTTATGGCTTAATGTTGTTTTAAAACTTTATTTCAATGAAATAAAAGTATCATTTTCTTATCATCTACCTTGTGATTGGACCCCCAATTGTACATGCTCTGATCGACATGAATGTTTACGACTCGTCACACCTTGATATTCGGCGTCGGGGCGTGACACTCTCCATCCCATGCAATCGCCAAACCCCTCATCCTACCTTCCGCTACACCCATCGTCCCGCCTATCTTCACTCCACTGCCAGTTCTAGTACCCATCATCACCATCCCTCCATCAAACCCTTCACCCATCATCCCTCCGCAACCTGTCATCCCCACTACCCCCATAACACCTGTTATCATCGCCACTACTCCTGTCACCCCTACCTACTCCTTCATTCATCCACCCCACGGGGACCAACAAGCCGCTTATCTTGAACCCATCTAACTCCGTGCCGGCCCAAAACCTTGCCCTACGGAGTGGGCATTTGTTCCATAGGAACTATCCTGGTGCACCTTCACCCACTTCCCAGTCCTCGCAACAGGCCCCTGATCAAGAGTAGGCAGATCCGCTGCCAGGGACACATTATGATTTGTTACATCATCTGGACTGGGTGCCTGCTAAGATTTATGTGCTGGAATTGATCAAGAGGTCCACACTTCACCAGGATGCACTCCACAATTTCCTTCAGAAGGTGATAGTAAATGAAGACATGGCAGTGGACAGCTTACCAATAGCCCTGGCCACAATCTCCAAAGGGCCAGCAATTACTTTCTCTGAGACTGAACTGGCACCCCCTGAGGCACGACTGATGCCGCTATGCATCTCTATCGCTCTAAAAAAAGTTAGCATAGACGCAGCATTGGTAGACATAGGGGCTTCTATTAATGTATGCCCTCTCAGCACTTTAAGGGCATGTAATTTGTTAGAAGATCTACTAAGGCCGACCCTGACTAGTATTGCAGCATACGACAATTCTAGAAGGGCATGTCACGGGGTAGTCACCATTCAGGCTGAGCTTGGGCCTCTCACTATGCCGATTGAGTTTTATGTGCCGGATATCGACCCTATGTTCAAGGCTATCTTGGGTCGTCCATGGATTGATAATCTTAATGCCGTACCATCCACTACCCACTAGTGCCTCAAATTCCCTTTTCAAGGGAGGGCGGTCAAAGTAAAGAGCATGTCCACGGTCCAGTCTGTTAAGGCCATCTCCGAGAAGATCTTGCCGACGCTATGGCCCAGCACTAGGCCCGTTATTTCAGTTCTAGACCTAGATTTTCCATGGACCTATGCGCCACGCAAGCCCGCCACTGTGCCAGTCGACGTCAAAATGAAGCCCCAGATACGAGATTCAAAGGGGTGGAATATGATACTAAAATTGGGCTATCAGCCGGGGAGAGGCCTTGGCACACAATTACAAGGGCGGACTAAACCGGTCCCCAAAGGCAAGAAGATGAATAGGAGGGGCCTCAGTTATCGAGAATCCTCACTCTCAATCTTGGGTGACTCTGGACCGTTAACTTGGGACTACCGCCAACATTTTGTTAGGGGCCCCCTCCAGCCAGGCACATTAAAAGCTTCACCAAGTCAGCCAAAGGAAGAAGATATAGCTCATACAGTCAACAACCCGCTATTACTGCCTAAGGGACCGGTCGACGATATGATTGATTTCAGCCAAGCATTTGAAAGATTATTTTATGAAGAAGCTAGTTGTCAAAGAAACCAGGAGGTACGGCTTGTGCATTATGAGCTGAAGAAGCCAGCTTACCGCTCGCGGGAAAGGGCGAGCTCACCCATCATATTTTCTTGGTCTCCTTCCTGCTTGTTTTCATTCTTCCAAAATATGGCATCTATACCCTGCTCACCTTCTGTCTTAATCAATCCACTGCTGTTGGAGCTTCCTACCGATTTCCTCAGTGTCAGGACATGCGATTGCTGTCCGCCTGTCGATTTATCTAATCCTTTCTTCTCCTCCTCCGACCCTTTCCTCGACATCTTCTCCTCATCTAAATATCCCCTTAGGCTTCCTCCTCCGCCTTCCCTGCCATCTTGTGGCATGATCTCCAAAAAAAGATGTCAAATTTAAAACGGAGATTTCAGTGGAAGATTACGCTATCTACTCTCCATCTTCCTCCCAGGGGCATGAGGCCCCTACTGTCTCCCTCCCATTAGGTCTTCTCTCTCCTAGGTTAGACATAGGGTCCGTCGAGTCTAGAGTAGTAGAGTCTGTTAAGTCTAGAGAAGTAGAGTCTTGTTCTAGGTCATTCAACCCTTCCATGCCTGAGCCGCACCCATTGACTCGTCATTCCAAATCCATTCCTGATAAGTTCTTGCAGGATCTAGTTCAGTGATGTCATGCTCTTCTGAGATGCCCGGAGTTCATAGCTACAGCGATTGTGATCGAAGAAGATGAGGAGCAAGGCGGGGTGTGGAGTGACGACGGATTAGGAGTATATGAAGTCATGGATGAAAAGGACCCGGTGGATCTTGAGGACAGCAACGTAGACGACACTGCTGATTTGTATGCGCAAGGTTTAAAGAGATTTGATGAGCCATCGTCAGTAGTGGATGAACCTACGAAGGAAATAAATCTGGGAACTGAAGAAGACTTCAGGCCCATCATTATTGCTGCTAATCTCCCTCTGGAAGTTGAAGAAGATTTAATCAATGTCCTAAGGGAGTATAGCGATTCTTTCACCTGGGCTTATGAGGACATGTTGAGTCTTGACCCCTCTTTGGTGGAACATCGACTGGTGCTTAAGCCAGAGGCAACACCCGTTAAACAAAGATCAAGAAGATTTCACCCCCGCATGGCCTTAAGGATAAAAGAAGAAGTCGATAAATTGTACAAGGCCAGATTCATTAGAGTTGTCTTATATCCTCAGTGGGTGGCAAATATAGTCCATGTCATCAAGAAGGATGGAAAGGTGCGAATTTGTATTGATTTTAGGAATCTAAACAAAGCATGTCCCAAGGACGAATTCCCGCTGCCTCACATTGATATTTTGGTGGATAACACCGTCGGGTACAAAGCACTGTCATTCATGGATGGTTATTCAGGCTACAATCAAATCCATCTCGCTCCTGAGGATCAAGAGAAAACCTCCTTCACCACGCCCTGGGGAACGTATTGTTATGTGGTCATGCCGTTTGGTTTGAAGAACGCGGGTGCCACTTATCAAAGGGCAATGATGGCTATATTTCATGACATGATGCACGCCTATATGGAAGCTTACGTGGATGACATTTTAGTGAAGTCAATGACTAAAGAAGAATAACTCACCATTCTAGCTAAGGTGTTTCAGAGAGCTAGGGAGTACCAGCTGAAAATGAACCCTAAGAAATGTGTTTTCAGAGTCTCTTCAGGGAAGTTGTTAGGCTTTATAGTTAGCAAAAGGGGGATTCAGATTGATCCTAACAAAGCAAAGGCCGCCATGGACATGCCTCCGCCCAAGAATATCATGGAACTTTGAGGACTTATTGGACGATTACAGTTCATTAGAAGATTTATATCCCAACATTCTCAGAGGTGTCGCCCGTTTTACGAATTGCTAAAGGTGAGAGTCAAGTTTGAATGGAATCAAGACTGTCAAAAGGCCTATGAGAATTTGAAAGTGTATTTGTCTAATCCCCCAGTTTTGCAACCTCCTGTCCCTGGGAAACCCCTGATCCTATACATTTCTATCATTGAGGAATCCCTAGGAGTTATCCTAGCACAAGTAGATGATGAAGGCAAAGAGCGGGCAACTTATTATCTTTCCAGGTTATTTAACCCCGCGGAGGCCAAGTACACTACCATGGAGAAAACTTGTGCCGCCTTAGTTTGGGTAGCTTAGAAGCTGAAACACTACTTTCTAGCCTACCCGGTTAGGCTAATCTCTAGAATGGACCCGATTCGCTATCTCCTAGAAAAGCATGCCATTTCTAGTAGGTTAGCTCGCTGGCAGAGCTTTCTCTCCCAGTTTGACATCACATTCGTTGTTAAGAAGGCTGTCAAGGGATATGCCATTGCTGAGCATCTCGCCCATCTTCCTATTCCCTGCACATACTCTATTCAGGACGATTTCCCTGATGAACATCTCTATGTTCTTACTCATCATCCCTTTTGGTCTCTGCACTTTGATGGTGCACTCAATTCCCAAGGTCGAGGGATAGGTGATGTTCTGCTTACTCCGGAAGGGGTGATGATTCCCTTTGCTTATCAGCTTCATTTTCCTGCTACCAACAACATGGCTGAGTATGAAGCTCTACTGGCCGGATTGAAACATGCCTACCTCTTAGGCGCGCGCTATTTAAACATCATAGGAGACTCTCAGCTCGTTCTGCGGCAAGTTCAATCCACTTACCGCACCCGTGACCCGAAGCTCAAGCCATATCAAGATTTGGTCACTCTCTTGGCTAGGCAATTCCGCAAACTGATCTACATCTATACTCCTCGATCTCAGAATATCCTTGCAGATGCCTTAGCATCGCTCACTTCCTCCTTATCCTTTCCTCTCAGTCGGAATTCTGAGACCATCGTCGTCTAGAGATTGGATGCACCCTCTCTTCAGGATCCTTGGTACGACAACCTTAGGAAAACTGTAGAGGCGAAGGCTGAAAAGGAAGATTTGACGGAAGTGTCTTTAACAGAGCTAGAAGAGATATTGGAGGAAGAAGAATTGCCATGGTATTATGAAATCGAGCTTTATTGCAGAGATGGATCGTTCCCAGAAGGGGCAAGTGTCGAACAGTGTAAGGCTATTAGAAGAGCTTCCTCGAAATACACTATTATTACTGGAGAATTGTACATGCGTGCTCTTAATGGGATGCTCATGAGATGTCTCGATAATGATGAAGCTTGGAAGGTGGCCGAAGCAGCGCATTCAAGTGAGTGTTGAGGCCATGTCAATGGCCAGGCTCTAGTGAAGAAAATCCTTTGGCATGGTTACTATTGGCCAACTCTAGAGGAAGATTGCTCCCTCTATGTCCGGACGTGTCTTAAATGCCAACTCCATGCTGACAAAATCCATACTCCTGCTTCATCTCTTCATCCTCTCTTAGCTCCTTGGCCATTCTCTATGTGGGCTTTCGACATTGTTGTCCGACTCGGTGATCCCAACTCTCAAACCAAGTAGAAATCCTTTATCCTTACCGCCACTGAGTACTTCACCAAGTGGGCCGAAGCAGAGGCGTACGCAGAGATCAAAGCTACCATGCTGTGCCGCTTCATCTTGAAGAATATCATCTCGCGATTCAGAGTGACAAGCAGCATCGTCACCGACAATGGACCCCAGTTCATCTCTCAAGAGCTTCAGGACCTTTGTAAGAAGTTCAATATTGCATTGCATCATTCATCTCCATATTATCCTCAAGGCAACGATCAAGCCGAAGCTACTAATAAAACCCTTCTTAAAATCATAAAGAAAATATGCAAATCTCACAAATTTTCAGATTGGCCTAAACGATTAATGGAAGCTCTATGGGCTTACCGCACCTCCGTCCGTACTCCTACGGGTCAAACCCCTTATGCTCTTACTTACGGGATGGAGGTGGTGCTCCCATATGAGATCTTGATCCCTTCCCTACGGGTACAGCTCGATAAGGAACTTAATCTCGATGAACGTCGAGAGGCGTTACTCGTCCAGCTGGAACTCTTGGATGAGAAGAGGATGAAAGCAGCCGACCACGTGTCTGTTTATCAAAAGAGAGTTTCGCGTTATTTCCAAAAGAAGGTAATTGAGCACAAATTTCAAGTAGGTGATATGGTTTTGAAACGCAAATTTATTAGGTCCAGAGGTCTTAGGTCTAAATTGCAACCTAACTGGGAAGGGCCGTTCGTCGTTAAAGAGGCTTATCCAGGGAATGCATATCGCTTAGTCAATGCAGAGGGTGAGGACCTATCTCACACCTGGAATGGGTTGTATCTTAAGCACTTTTTCCCTTAGAGTCAGGCTAATGAAGGCCCGGTAGCGAGGTGTTCCTTTCCTCGATCATGGAGGAGGATTCCGAGTATTGTTGTGCCCCTGTGGTTATTTGAGTTTTCATATGGTCACTTGGGTCATTCGACATCATTCTATGGTCATATGTGTTCTGTGATATTCTTGGTTTTGATACTGGCTAAACACTTTTCGTCATTGTTGTTTTTCACTCTTATATGACTGACATATGTTCTGTTGTGTTTATGACAGATATGCACATGAAATCTCAATGTTGCGCCCTCGCACGCGGATCGACCTGCGCGGTCAGGTCGCGGGGATCCCCCAGCACAGGGGCGGTCGACCGCCCCAGCCAGGGATCCCCCGGCTACAGGTCTGCCTGCTGCCGGTCGACCGCCAGCCAGTGGCGGTCGACCGGAATTCCCAGGGGCCATTCGTCTACAGCCTTTTACAGTGGCGGTCGACCGCCAGGAGCTGCCGGTCGACCGCTAGCCCCGAGCCTTCATTTTTGACTTTGCTTCCAACTTCGAAAAGGGCCATTCAACATGGATTTCTTTAATCCAAATGTCACCTAATCACCCACAAATTATGGATCTGGTCTGAGGCTTGTCTATAGACCATTCAAGGTCTATAAAACCAACACATGAGGGGATGAAAACCCTAATGCAAAAAGGCTTCAAGAGGGTTACAAGAGAGGCTGCTAGAGTGTGTTCAAGGGAGAGGAATTCGGAGCACTGTAGCAGTGAACAGTACTCCGTGAAGAAGGTCTTCATCCTCAAGTTTTCAAGCTCTTCAAGTGGGGATCAAGATCAAGGCCAAGAGAAGAGAAAGCTGCATCCTCCATCCTCTTCATCATCTCAAGGGGATCCATTGAAGCTCACTATCAAGGGAAATCATCTTCATCCATTCAAGTTCTTTCAAGTTCATTCAAGGTGATATTTCAAGCATTCAAACTCCTAGAAGCTAAAGAAGCAATCAAGATTCAAGGTAGCTTCATCATCTCCTTCATTCATTCAAAGAAGTTCAAAGAGAAGATCAAGAGAGAAGAATTGAAGGAAGAGGTACTGTTCACGTGAACAGTACACCGTGAAGAACATTCATCTAATCAAGGGTAAATCAAGAAGATTGAGTTGAAGCTAAGAGGAGCCTTGTTGCTGATAAACATTCCATACAAGGGCCAATTCATTTTCACTCATAACTCAATCTCTTGTTTTAGTTCATTCACATCTTGTTTCATTTTCATTATTGTTTAAACATTGAAAGTGTGATTCATCCCTACCGGTGGTTAGTAGGAAGGCAATTGGAGGGTGTTCCAATTTGCGGTTGACGTCCCTACCAGGTGGTGAGTAGGAAGGCAATCGGTGGTTTCCGATTTGCGGTTTGGTGCGCTGCACAAGTGAAGCCTCACCGGGTTTTGGTGAGGGGTGGACGTAGGGCTGAGGATTCAGTCCGAACCACCTTAAAAATCCTGTCTAGCGTGGTTTGCTTGTGTGATTGAATCGTTCTAGGTGCATGCTTAGGATCAAATTATTATATATCTTGCTAAGTGAATCATAGCATTCTTGGAAGCTAGTTTCTATTCCGCTGCAATTCATTTTAACTAGCTGTTTAGAGGGCCGCATTGCAAAAAGTGGGGCTGATCTATTCACCCCTCCCCTCTAGATCCGCTGTCCACTACACAACAAGTATTGGCAATCACACACTTCACAACATCCCTAGTCGGGTTTCCCAATTTTGTGCAAACACCGTTTCTCCCTTGGCCATGCTTGGGGGAAGTGAAAGTCCCTGTCTGCTTCTCTCTTCGGCTGAATCTAGGGGAAAGAAATAAATAAGGGGGCGATGACTGATCTAGACACCCTGATGAGAGGTGGTCTCAAATAGGGGCAGTCCGTTATGACCTGATTCCATAAGGAAAAGCACCAGTAAAAGAAAAAGAAAAGGGAAGAATGAGTAAATCAAAGCAAAGCCGAAAGCTCATTTCAAAAGCTCAAAAGTTCAAAAGATCAAAACCTCCAAAAATATGAAACTAGTCATGGCAAGAGTGGCAGTACAGTTTTCCCGCGGGACGATATGAGCCCGGTCATATACATGCCTAGGGTGGATAAATGTTCGATGGCAGACATTGATAAGTGTCAATTTTCTATGATAATTCATTGCATACACACCATTTCATGTGCATATAACTAGGCAATTATGCATATTTCATAGTTAACCTCAACTCTGCGTATAAATTGGGGCTTTCATGCAAATTGAATTCATTTGCCGATTTCATTTAATAAAATATAGTTGAGGGTCATGAGCATTAATTCTCCATTACATAATCATTAGCATTTGTGCATATTATAATAATTTTGATGGATTAAATTATAATTATGTGTGTGCAGGACACTGAAGGTAATTGTAAGAGAAGCTAGGGGAAAACTGTCATCACCACTTTGACCAAGTCAAAAAGCACATATTTTGGTTGGAGGGAAAAGAGAATTCAAAATATTTTGGTTGGAGAGAAAATAAAATTCAAAGTTTAAAATAGAGGAGAAGGACCACATATTTTGGTTGGAGGGAAAATTGAATTCAAAGTTTGAAATAAAAGAGAGAAATGATGAGTTTTGGGAAGGGGGTTGTCCAAAGCCCAAGGATGGGGTGCCCACCTCCTTTTCTTTTCCCCCATACATCATCTTCTACCTAAATCCCAGCCATCATCTCTTTTTGATACAATCTCCACCCTTCATTGACCCAATTTTCCCTATAAATAGCCCATGTCAAGGAGGAGAAGGGGGAAGTTTTTCTTTTGGCATTCTTCTCTCCCTCTCACTTCTTCACATTAGGTCGCCGATTTCTCCCCCTTATTTTCATATTCTCTTCTTACTGTCTTCATGAAAGTTCTTTGTTTTTACATGTGTTACAATTTTTTCTTCTTCAGAATCTTCTAATTCCTCTCCGTTTTAAGCTATTTCATATTTTTCAAGTTGCTATCCTGTTATTTGGCTGTTCATCCGAGGTTCTACCTTCTGTTCTTCCTCCATGTTCATGCCCTTCTGCTCTTCTTTTCTCTCTGCACTCTTCATTAAAGTTGTTCCTCTTTCTTAGATCTATATTATCTTATTCTATCACTTCCTATAATTCCTCTTCGTTTTTAAGTTATATTTAGTTTTTCACAGTTTAATTTTTGGTATTGTTACTGTTCATCTGCACAGACCACTTCTACTCTTCCTCTATTTTCGCCCTCTTCCTCGTGTTTTCTCTCGTTTCACTCTTCATAAACTTTCTTCCTCTCTTCTGGGTCTTCAACTTGCGTGTTTATTACATCTTCTAATTCTCTTTGGTTTTAGGGTTATTTCATTTCTAATCTTACCCTATTTTCATTATTTCTGTTTCACTATTTTTAAAGTCTCTTTTTCATCTTCTATCTCTCCCCTCCTCCATTTTCATCTAAACATCTCCAGGGTGGATTTTCTCCTTCGGTGCTCTAAAGGTGTCGTCTATCTCCACGGTGGGGCGACCTCTTCCAAGGCTCAACACGGCAATTTGGCGGCGCCATTCTTCATCTTTGCTCCTTTCTTCCTTTCTTCCATTGGCATGATTCAAGTTGTATTTTTAGTTTTCATAGATGATGTCTCTTCATTAGCAATAAAAATTGAGTTTATGCAATTGTTCTTTATTTTCTCTTTCCATCTCCTTCCAACCTCTATTCTCAACCGTCTCATATTCTTTAGTTTGATTTATTTCTAGTCTTAAGTTCATACAATTTATTTTCCATTAGTTTTAACTCACTCAAAAACTCGATTTTCAAAACATAAGAATTTTTCCAACTTGTTTAAAAGAAACATTTCCTCCTGTGGGATCGACCCATTCTCTCCATTTTACTCGGATTTCCAAATCTTTTAAGTGAGTGAGTGCGGTAAATAATTTCTAAATTATGTGTGACACGATATTTTTAACGATGAGTGTTTGTGTGCATCAATTTTTGGCGCCGTTGCCGGGGAGGCTTATGATTTTTGAGTTGGAAGTTTTATTTATCTTATGTATATATTTATACTAATTTATCTTATTTTCTTGGTTTTGTAGGAAAACATAAAAAATGAAGAAAAAAGAGAAAAGGCTAAAAAAAGGTGAGAGAAATGTGAGGTGAGGTTGTCTTTTCTAAAAAATAAATAAATAAATAGATATTTTGGATGAGGGATTGCGTATCAAGTAAGTCTTCAAACCTATCCCACTCATTTTGTCTTTCATTACATTTTTATGGTTAGATAGGGGTCACACAAAAAAAAAATCACTTGAACTCAATAAAATCTTCATCTCAAGATTAGAAACCACACTATCCATATTTTAGGTCATGCATCGTTTAGGATATACGTCTTCTTTGTGTTTAATTCTTTTTTGTCAATTGTATTATTGAATATTGCAGGGGCAAGGTGAGTTCTTCCAAACTTATTCTTGAACACATGCTCATACATATTTACATAGAACCCCTTGTTTGAATTTGTGGTGTTGCATTTCATTTTAAATTATCTTAAGGGTAAAACCCATAAGTAAGATAAGGTGGGGATTTTATCACCCTTCTTTAGCCCACAAACCACATTCCCCTTGCATCTTTGCATGTCCTAAGCCTTAAATAAATTTCAGTAGACATTGACCCTAGGTTCACACTATGGCTCTTGTGCTATTTGGGTTTACCCTCTTGTGGAAACCGGTGCCTAAGGCAAGACGGTCGGACGGCAAACGCCTTAAGCGGACTAGTGGTTCTCTAATTAGGTCCCTACAAAAGTAGGGGGCGCCTCCCACTACCCCACCCCTTACCTGGTCGGTGAAAATATTGAGGGTGAACTTACGTTGCACTTTAATCATTTTGTGAAACCCCATTTGTAGGTCTAGGTCACATCTAAGTCATTAGGTAATTTATGTGTTAACTTATTTGTGTTTGCATAAAAACAAAAAAAAAGAGTCAGCAAAACAAAATAAAAAAATCCTCCTCTTCTCTCTCTTCGTCCTAGTTAGTGTTAAATATATATATATAATATATAAATCAAACAAAAAAATCATATCCATGAATCGGGTTTTTAATCAAACTGACTGCTTGACCCAAAATTAATTCATCCCATTGGACCCAAGCTCCTTTACACCACCTATCTTTCAAGATGATTACACATGGGCCCGACCGGCCCATTATGTAGGTGAGTACCCGACCCAACACCCATCTTCCACCCAATTCAATGAAAGCCCATATTTTTGGTCCCCCCAACAAGAAAACTCCACACGGATGGCGGCCCAATATCCTTTTCTTCCTCAAAATAAGGACCAATTTGCTCAATCCTATTTAGGGGACCATAAGCCATTACTTTCTCATGAACATGCTTCAACATGCCTAAACCTCCATACACCTTCTTACACCCCTATCCTTGAGTTGGGAGATCAAAACAATTTTTCTTGGGAAAATCCTGATGATCAAGCTCCATGTCCTCCTGAGCCAAATCTCCAAACCCAATTTGATCAAAATCAATATGGATGGCATGACACATTTATCCCTTATCAATACGACCCTCAACACATCCATTCCACCCTTCCATACAATGGTCCCAATGATGAAGAAAAACTCAACCAATTGATTCAAATCATCTTGAATAATCAACATAGCATTGGCTCCCTCCAAACCAAAGTGGACCAACTCACAAGAGCCACACATGAACTGTCAATGGACCAATTGCCTAACCCCCTTGATGAAACCTTTAAAGATCAAGTCCCTCAATTCACCCAACACATTTATTCTTACCAACAACCTGTGGTTCCCTTACTAAATGAAACTCTTGACTAAGGTAATGAGGGAATTGGGGAAGAATTACATAAAAGAGAATTTGGGGTGACTAGCAAGATGGCTTATTTGAGTAAGGAGTCTACACCCATTTATGAGGAGAGTCACAATGAGTTGGTTGAAAATAAGTTGGGGGATAAATTAAATGATGTGCCAAAAGATGTCATTCAAAATTATGAGATTAAGAATATTAATGGCCCAATTGAGGAAAAATGTAGAAAAGAGGGTTATCTAGTTGAAAATGATGACGACGAGGTATTAGAATGTGACCCTCCTCACTTGGAAGAATATCATGAAAGGACCACATTGGAAGATTTCTCATTTCATCTCACGGTCACACAATTAGAAGCTTTGATTGACATTCTCCTATGATAGAACAATGTGAACACTTTGATGTGGAGAGTGTCATCATTAACGTATGTGAGGAAAAACATAAAGAAGCGAGTAAAGCTGATGTTGTAGATATGTTGAATGATAACCCTCGCGAGGAAGAGAATGGTGAAGGACCTTTGAGTGAAAAATTCATCTTTCATTTAGAGGCCCCACTTGTGGAGAACAAAACTGATAATATCATTTTAGAAGATATTGATAATGGGGCTTCACTTGAAGAAATTGAGAATATCACTCCAAACATCAAAGGCCCATTTGAGGAAATGCATGAAGAGGGGGAGTACTTTGTGGATAATGATCTTGTTGATTTAATGAAGACGAATTCTAAACATCCTCCTCCTATTGATGAGTGTGATGAAGGGACCCTCTTAGAGAAATTCACATTTGAACTGACCTATGATGAAGGGTCCGGGTTGGAAAGATTAACATTTGATCTTCCCACCTCACCATTGGAACATTCGATTGATATTCTTAATGTAATTGATGAGGGTGATGAAGGGGCCTCGTAGGAAAGGTTTACATTTGGTCTATCCACCCCATTTCCTGAAAGTTTGATTGATAAACTTCATTCAATTGATGAGTTTGATGAAGGGGCCTTCTCAGAAACTTTCACATTTGATCTAACCTGAGCTCTACCCCATAAAGTTCGACTCATCGGATGGGATAGATTTTGGGCTCACACCTCCTTCCACTTTGATCCCCCTGCAAGCTAAGCCTCTACAATATGACACTCTCAAACTTGAATAGGATATGTCAACCATATTCACATTTAATTTAACTCCCCTTTAGGAAGATTAATTGATTAATGCCCTTAATGCTCAAGAGTTGCCTGTCTTTGATCAAGTTTCTTTGGAGGAAGAAGTCATTAAAGGGGTAGTCTGGTGGGTAGATACAGGATAAGGAGACCGATGGATAGATATTGGGCAAAGGATCCATCCCAATCTTGAACGATTGCTGGCCATTGATTATTACATACCCCTTATAGAAGAGAACTGGCTCACACATATGGCTAATTCTAAAATCAACAATGTTCGAGACCAGCACATTTTTGGGTCACATGCATACGTATATAATCTTGTCTTCTCGTGGCACAAATGTTGGAAATTCAAAGTAGATAAGATAACGTGGTGGCTGATTCTTAACTCAACTCGTTGGTTATGGAGCTTGCACCTTTTATGCATGCTTCTGGCTGAAGACGAAAAACTTAGCGCTTGTTGGGAGGCAACCCAACCATTTCTCTTCAATAATCTAGTAAGTCATTTTCATTTGTGTTTGTAGGAGCTGGAAGAAGTCGTTCGCAAAGCTGCCTACCAAAATAGACCCGTCTGCGCACCCCAGGCTGTACCTTTCCTTCCCAAGCATTCATGTATGCATTGTCATGTTCATATATTCTTCATGCCATTAGAGACGGTGTCATTTAAGTTGGGGGGTAAGGGTAATCATTGTCAAAATCTCATACAACATGTTGCCTTGTACAAATCTCATGCTAATTGATGTCTCATGTTGTTATCAAAAAAGAAAAAGAGCCTCAACTGAGCTTTCATGATTCATGCTTTCATAAAAGAGACTCTGAAAAAAAAACTATGGAGATGGATGATGGAATGATTTTTTTGTCTAGTCATGGAAATTAGTTTAGAATCTTCTAAGGTCTCTTAGCATAAAAAAAATCACTTGCACACTAATGAAACAGGAAAGACAAGCCTTCTGTCATTTGGTATGGTGTCTGATACTCTGCTCTCCCTAGTGAAGAGTTAGAAAAAAAACCATGGAAAATATCCCTGATCTTAGTAATCGGGCCTGCTTCTCCTAAGGCAAGAGTTGAGGTTCACGTCAAACGGTGAAGGGTTATGCATCACTATGTGTTGAAAAAAAAGAAAAAAAACCATGAAAAATGCCCCTGATCTTAGTAATCGGGCCTGCTTCTCTTAAGGTAAGAGTTGAGGTTCGCGTCGAACAGTGAAGGGTTGTGCAGTACCATGTGTTAATCAAAAAAAAATGAAGGCTGCTATGATCAATGTTCTGATATGAGAGGTAGAGTTGAAAGACACCTAGCTAAGATGGCAATCTGGAGAACGCAATTGTCCAAACTGTGGATTTAGATTTCATGAGAATAAATGCTATGAGACTTTGGGAGTGTTCTATGAGAGCATCATGTTCTAATCTTATGGCTAGTACATTTTAATAATTCCAAGTTCCTAATCCGTAGTTGATTCTATGAAGGGGGATCTTGATTGGAGGCATGAAATCTTTCAAACTCTTGTTGGTCCCTAATCTTAATTTGTTTGCATTGCTAAGGACTAGCAATGTTCAAGTTGAGGGATGTGATAAGTGTCTATTTTCTATGATAATTCATTGCATACACACCATTTTATGTGCATATAACTAGGCAATTATGCATATTTCATAGTTAACCTCAACTCTGCGTATAAATTGGGGCTTTCATGCAAATTGAATTAATTTGGCGATTTCATTTACTAAAATAGAGTTGAGGGTCATGAACATTAATTCTCCATTACATAATCATGAGCATTTGTGCATATTATAATAATTTTGATGGATTAAATTATAATTATGTGTGTGCAGGACACTGAAGGTAATTGTAAGAGAAGCTAGGGGAAAACTGTCATCACCACTTTGACCAAGTCAAAAAGCACATATTTTGGTTGGAGGGAAAAGAGAATTCAAAATATTTTGGTTGGAGAGAAAATAAAATTCAAAGTTTAAAATAGAGGAGAAGGATCACATATTTTGGTTGGAGGGAAAATTGAATTCAAAGTTTGAAATAAAGGAGAGAAATGATGAGTCTTGGGAAGGGGGTTGCCCAAAGCCCAAGGATGGGGTGCCCACCTCCTTTTCCTTTCCCCCATGCATCATCTTCTATCTAAATCCCAGCCATCAATATCATTTTAATACAATCTACACCCTCCATTGACCCAATTTTCCCTATAAATAGCCCATGTCAAGGAGGAGAATGGGGAAGTTTTCCTTTTGGCATTCTTCTCTCCCTCTCACTTCTTCACATTAGGTCGCCGATTTCTCCCCCTTATTTTCATATTCTCTTCTTACTGTCTTCATGAAAGTTCTTTGTTTTTACATATGTTACAATTTCTTCTTCTTCAGAATCTTCTAATTCCTCTCCGTTTTTAAGCTATTTCATATTTTTCAAGTTGCTATCCTGTTATTTGACTGTTCATCCGAGGTTCTACCTTCTGTTCTTCCTCCATGTTCATGCCCTTCTGCTCTTCTTTTCTCTCTGCACTCTTCATTAAAGTTGTTCCTCTTTCTTAGATCTATATTATCTTCTTCTACCACTTCCTATAATTCCTCTTCGTTTTAAGTTATATTTAGTTTTTCACAGTTTAATTTTTGGTGTTGTTACTATTTATCCGCACAGACCACTTCTACGCTTCCTCTATTTTCACCCTCTTCCTCATGTTTTCTCCCATTTCACTATTCATAAACTTTCTTTCTCTCTTCTGGATCTTCAACTTTCGTGTTTACCACATCTTCTAACTCTCTTTGGTTTTAGGGTTATTTCATTTCTAATCTTACCCTATTTTCATTATTTTTGTTTCACTATTTTTAAACTCTCTTCTTCATCTTCTATCTCTCCCCTCCTCCATTTTCATCTAAACATCCCCAAGGTGGATTTTCTCCTTCGGTGCTCTAAAGGTGTCGTCTATCCCCACGGTGGGGTGACCTCTTCCAAGGCTCGTCACGACGATTTGGCGGCGCCATTCTTCATCTTTACTCCTTTCTTCCTTTCTTCCCTTAGCATTATTCAAGTTGTATTTTTAGTTTTCATAGATGTTGTACTCTTCATTAGCAATAAAAATTAAGTTTGTGTAATTATTCTTTATTTTCTCTTTCCATTTCCTTCCAACCTCTATTCTCAACCGTCTCATATTCTTTAGTTTGATTTATTTCTAGTCTTAAGTTCATGTAATTTATTTTTCATTAGTTTTAACTCACTCAAAAACTCAATTTTCAAAATATAAGAATTTTTTCAACTTGTTTAAAAGAAACATTTCCTCCCTGTGGGATCGACCCGTTCTCTCCATTTTACTCAGATTTTCAAATCTTTTAAGTGAGTGAGTGCGGTAAATAATTTCTAAATTGTGTGTGGCATGACATTTTTAACGACAAGTGTTTGTGTGCATCAGACACAAAGCCCCGGCGCAACAAACTGACTCTCTGAAAGGGTTGTCACGAGAAGGATTCAAGCCCGAAAAAATAACTCTACCTGGTCTAAGCTTACCACCCAAATTCCTTTTTCTTTTAGGACTAAAAAAACTATGCCCTGGGTATGGCCTCGGTAGAAGCACCGTCACACCGGTTGGCCCTGGCCAGGGTTTGTCACCTCAAAAGCACGCCGATCTCAGGAGGTTCCTCGTGAGACAGGTAGGACTCTTGTTGCTGGGACGGAATTGGCTTCCAAAATCTAAAAAAATCAAATATTCCAAAATCTAAAAAATCAAATATTTTAAAATCCAAAAAATCAAATATTTTAAAATAAAAAAATCAAATATTTCAAAATTAAAAAAATTAAATATTTTTAAAACAAAAAAAATCAGATATTTCAAAATCCATAAAAACTAAATATTTTCAAAACTCAAAAATACCATCATCCTTGTATAGCATGCATTTGCATTCATATTTTTATTGCATTCTATTTCGCCTATTTAATAAGGCTCTACCCCTTGACCAAATGCCAAGAAATTGATCATTCTCTAACTCACTCCAGGCAAGGGGTTGAGCCTAAGAGCGGATCTAACTTGTTTCTTAATTTAAGTATGTGCAGACACATGTTCCATTGTCCAGAACGCAAAGCTTTCAGGTTTCTCTGATCTTAGTCCCTTAGCAGTCTTACACTAGACCGCTTATGCATTCCTAGCGGTCTAAGGACGACCGCTAACGTCACCCGAGACCCCCAACTCTTAGAGTTTCTCTACTTTTCGTCTCTAGCGGTCCTTCGATAGACCGCTTGTCCTTCCTTAGCGGTCCAATATACGACCGCATGCCCTTCCCAAGAGCTTAAAAACTCTTAGTTTTTCTGAGTCCTTGCTCAGGCGGTCTATCTCTAGACCGTTTATCAAGCCTAGCGGCCTTACGCTAGGCCATTTGTCAAACAGAGAACCCTATTCTTTTGATTTATCAAGCCAAAATTGTCATTCCATTGCACATCTTTCAAGTCAAACTTCTGTTTTATTCATCCAAGGCTCATGATACATCATTCATTCCATAAAACTCAACATACATGATCAAGAAATTCAAAGTACATTCAATTTCATGTCCGCACGGGGTCGGATCTTGCACAATTCCTTCACATAAGCACGATACACCTCGTCGCTCTCTTTCACTTCTGCTTGCAAGGAACGGACTCGGCTGATCTCCCACATGGTCAGAGTGCTCCGAACTGTCTGTTCATCCTCCTCAGTCCCGATCTTTCTAGCTTGAAGGGGAGGGTAGTGAGATAGCGCTGGAATCATGGTGCGAGGAAGTCCAACTTGTAAGTAGCACCGATGCGGGTTGTAGATTGCCAAGGTAGTGTTCCCCACTAGCTGCAGGTCTAGGCCCAGTCGTCGGGGTAATATGAGAGTAGTGCCTTGAAGAGCCCGGGGTCGCATCACGAATTTGTCAATTGGTAAAGTGTTGAGGAAGAGGCGTCATTCGTCCCGTATTTTCTTGTCTGCAGTCCGGCACTCAACCTGTGAAGAGAATCCAAATGCACCCCCTATGAAGAAAAGTGGGTGGCTCCCAAATATGCAGCTAGCTGAAGGCATGTCTTCCTTGGGTAAGAATTTGCATCTAATTCCCATCCAACACTCAAGAATGATCATAGTCCCAAAGAGGGGTCCCGCTAAAGAAGCTGAACTAAGGCCTTCATAGAGGTATGAAAGGATGGCTTGAGAGATGGATAAACCCCACCACAACCCACTAATGATGCTGAGATTTTAGATATCTAAGAGGTGGTCGGTGATAGTAAATAGCAAAGCCCCTCACAAACAAATGGAGACGGCTTTTGCTATGGCTTCATATCTCCCCTACTTGTTTTTGCAATAAGAGACGATCCATTGGGCCATGGGTATCAAATGAATATGGTGAGGGCTGATCATGGTCCTAACATCCTTTGGATTATGAATGAAATCCACTAAGATAAGTGATGGGTCTATTGGTTCAACCGTATGACACACCAAGTCTTCATCCCCCACCTTAGTCTTAGGAAGGTTTAGGTAGGTCTCTACCTCTTCTATAAGGACTGTGGCTTCAAAGGTTGGGAACATGAAAGTGTGTGTTTGAGGATGCCATAACTCCACAAGGGCTGAAATGCTAGGCCAATCATACGAAATTTTCTAAAAATTCTTGGCTAAGACTAATAAAGGTTGAAGGTGCCATGCCCTAAGGATTGAGGTAACTTCCAAAGGAAGTTCTTTTATTATGGGAGCCACCCACTTCAGGCTAGAATAGCATCTTGGGCCAGGAAGAAGCTAAGCAAAAGGGAAAAAGAAGAAGAGAAGAAGAAGAGAGAATTTCATGAGAAGAAACTTAAGGAAATTCATGGATTTTGAGATTGATTTTAACTCACCTCTCTTAAAGAGCTTGTGCTCAAGTGCTTGGGGATGGAAGTTAGCTGTTGCAGCTCCCCATGCTCCCTCCTACCCAGCTTGGGCCCATCATAGACCACCTCTCCCATGGTGCTAGCTTGAAAGCTCCTTTTCATGATGATTTGGGGTGATTTTGAGGGAGTTTTCAAGGTTTAAACTAGATATTTATGTGAGCTACGAATTCTCGGTGCATTCTTACTTATAAGGCTCTAATTTGGGTTCTAGTGCACTAGGATTGAGGTTAGGGAACCTCAAGTTGAGTTAAGATAGGTCTTAGTGCAGATTAGGTGCTTTTAGCCCCGAGTTCGGACTCTCACGGAGAGTCCCGCTCAGACTTCACTACATCTTCTCCCTTGCGGTCTATCGAGCGACCGCCAGGCTCTCTCAAACAGTCATCCAAACGACCGTTTTATTCCTTCTTTCACCGCCTTCCTCCTACTCGCCTAACGATCATGTCTTAGACCAATTATTCTTCCTCGCGATCATCCATAGGACCGTTTTCCCCTGTCTGTCCTATTTTTGATCACTAGTTTTCTCTGGCTTGCTCTCCTTCCCTCGCTTTCCTGATATCGTGGTCATTCCTAGGAATCGTTGTTAGTGTGTCAGCATCCACATTTGCACAGACAAAAAGCCAAAAAGATCATATATTACTAATGTAAGAGTCATGTACATGCATATGTCCAAAAGATAAAGGTACAAGCCGCTCTCAGGCTAGTCCCTCTCCTGGACCGCCGCTGTCCCCGATCCCCTCATGCCACTTCGCCGCGGGGCCATGGAGGTGCTCCCCTCCTCTCGGTGACGTCGCCACTGCTCCTCCTCCTCGTTCCTCCGATGGCCGGAGGAACCCGTAAGATAATCCCGGTCCACACTGCGCGCGCCACTCTATGACACACTATGGGAGGATCGTCCACCCACTAGTCAAAGTGCCCTCTCTAGTACTCAGATCTCAGCTCTCAGCTCTGCCGCTACTGCTACCCCAGCCTTGAGGCTCTCTACCTCTGCACGGAGATCGACTACCACTGCCACCTCTGCCTGTAATCGAACAGCCTCTGCTCGTGCCTGCTCCGCCTCTGCTCTAGCCCACTCCGCCTCGCCAAGTGCGGTAGTCAGCTCTCTTGTCTGCATAAACATTCATCATGGTCAGTCAAATTCCATTTTCATATAGCGTTAAAGGAAGAACTCGATCAGTTGCTTACCCTCTCCGTGAGAGCGGCCTCGGCCTCCTCGGCCCGAGCGACTGCCCGGGCGAAGTCGACATCCCGACCCACATGCTGAGAAGATGAGGATGGAGCATCGGGTCCTTGCCATCTCGCTCCCTTGGCTCGCTGCATTTTAGAAAATCCAAGTCAGGCACATGCATAAGCATTTGCATCTAAGTCTAAGGTTCATAATTTACCAGGAGATCTAGAGAGCGCTGGAGGTCGTCCCTCTGTTGTACGGTGGAGTGGAGGAGTCCCTGAAGTTCTGCTATCCGGCTATGGGGGTCTAGCTGTATGTAAGAAGTCAAATAGTCAGTGCATCATTAATATGTATCAAAGCTTTAAATGTAGTTTAGAAGTTTAAGTTTAGAGAGTCGTACCGGTCTTCAGGAGCCACGGAAGACCAGGTCCCCGTACCTCCGAGCGTAGGCCCTCAGGTAGGCCTCGTCACTGGTGGCCCGGGCTCGCACCACCCGGCCTCTCCTAGTCCAGTCTTGTACCTGGTCAATCGCCCGGGTGACCCAGTCGATCTCACCGCATAGGCCCTTCAAGGACAGTCCGACCCGCTCATCGTCTCTGGATGGGAACTCCACCTCCGGCTGATGTACCCCTCGCGTCCTCATGATCAGGCGATGGTGCATCAGCTCGATGATGTTGAGGCAGTGCAGCCACACCTCTCGTCCCGCGTACGCCAGGGCCACCTCTACCCATGGCTGTCCGTCATGACCCTCGTCACGGTACTGTGTCCAGCACACCTGAAAGGTCAATCGAGTCAAATGTCAGCATCCATAAAAGCATTTAAGTGCATTTAAAAGTTTTAGAGTTTGAGGCTTACCGATGCATATGGGAACGTGGCCATGTCCTCCAAGATTGCCCTCGCGAGCCGCCGTAGCAATCCCATATCCCGTACTGCCATCCACCGCCTCGCGATGGGTACTCGGTCCGGATGTACCTCCTTTCCCCGCCCTAGGCCCGGGAGGTACATGTAGCTCCAAACCTGCATTAGTCGGATGTCAGCAAATCACAGCATATCATAAGCATAATCAAGAGCATAAGCATTTATAGTTAAGCATTTACCTGAAGAAGAGGTGCGAACCCGCCCAGCATCGTCTGCCGGTCGGTGGTGCTAAGGGAGTCGAATAGAAACGCCAGTGCTGCAGCTCCCCAGGCGTATCCTCCAACCTCATCCAGATCCCGCAATAATGGGAGGAGCCTGACGCTCACTCCATCCGCCCGCGTCGCGAACAATAGCTTCCCGAAAAGCAACATCAGGAAGCGGCGCAGGGTGATGCCTCCCTCTGGCCCCGGTCCCGCTGACTCTCTCTCTCAAGCTCTGTCAGTCAATCTCCCGAGGTGCTCCTCCGGTAGCTACCCTACAGCTATCGCTGCTCCCCGCAACCCTAAGCTCTCTTGAAGAGTCGCCTGTCCTAGCATCGAGGAGTGATGACCCGGCCTCATCAGCTCCAACCTGAGCAGCTCTCACGCCTGCTCTAGGTAGTCGGCATATGTCTATCTCGTCACCGACGCTCCATGAACTCGAAGTCCCGTAATCCACGCAACATCCTCGAGCGTCGGGATCATGTGTCCCCGCGGGAATATAAATGCTCGGCTGATCGGATCCCACCTCTCGTTCAGTGCTATAGTAGTGCCATGTCAATCCTCATCACGTCAATACTCAACAGCTCGCCGAACCCCATCACTGTCAGCCTATGTCTCTGGAAGTCCGGCAGTGCTATGTACACTGCTCGAACCTACAACCAAGAGATCCGGGTCCGCCTCTTCCTCTGCATACATTTAAAACAATTCCTAATCAGTCATTCATATGGTCTAAAAATCATACATCGCATTGCATTTTTAAAATAACAATAAAAATCACTCTGATTCCCAAGCGGTCATGCCCTGGATCATCTCTGGTTCCCTAGCGGTCGTTCCCTAGACCGTCTGGTTCCCTAGCGGTCATTGCAAGGACCGCTAGGCACCCAGGGGATGGCCATTGTCTACTTCGTTTCCCCAGGGTTTGAGAATGGCCCAAAGGCCTTTACAAACATCTTAATGGGTCCCCAGACCCATTCCCATCTCATTCCCCCACATGCATGCATTCAAAACAAATAAAAATGGGTTTTTTGGCTGTCGGCTTACCTCCGATGATCGTCTCCCGGCTGGCGCCTCCGGTGCTTCCTCGGCCGCGGGATCATCTTCCTCCTCTTCCATGACCTCCCCAGGTCCCTCCTCCGCCGTGGGAGCCTCTTCCACCTCCGCTTGGGCTGACGGCCCTTCTTCCGCCGGTGGGTTCGCCACCGCCGTGGGCAGCACTTCCTCCTCCTCTATCCGCCGCCGAAAGCGTTTTAGGGCTCTCCTCTTCACCATCTTGAGGTGTGGGTGTGCGTATGATCGCGGTGGTTGTCGGTGGGATTTTCGTCGGGATGGGAGTAGGGGAGAGATTGGGTGGGGTTGAGAGTTTGAGTGAGTGGGAGAATGAACGGGCGTTTCTGGTTTTTGAAATCTCTCAGAGCCATGCGGTCTATCGCTAGACCATTATGCCGCTCTTAGTGGTATAAACCTAGCCTGTTTGTTGTCTGAATTCTGCCCTCGAAGAATGTGAACCGCCAATGCCCAAGCAGTCTATCGCTAGACCGATAGCTGACAGTTTGCGGTCTATTGTCAGACCGTTTATGGTGTTACATATTGATGATTTAAAATGCTTTGCCTTACACTATCCTTTTTGAGTGGTTCATGCCATATATGCTTCGTACTTATTCCTATGAGCTTAATTACTATTGATGGCTAACCCTTTCTTATTGTCAAAGCTTAAACTCCAGCATGCCATCAATTGCTCGCCAGGCAGGTAAGCCAGGTAAGTATCTATATCCCTAGTCCCTTAATGCATTACTATATGGTATCTATGATATATTACCTCGAGAACCGGCTGGTCATTCATGTGTTCTGGGATCTGATGTTCCCCTTTAACAAAAACTATGATGACTTAGGTGCACATGTTTAATCGTTTGATAGGCCGTTAGGTTGGAAGAATTGGGGGACGATGGTTCTATCTTGCACGCCGTGATTGGAGATGGTGTCTTGACCCTGAGTTATCCGGTCTAGCAATACTATTCTCGAGTATCTTCCTATTTTTATTCTTTCTTCGCATTCGTTTTGATGATTTCTTTTATTTTAGCCCAGCATGCATCATGCACATCTTTGAGCATTCATGTGCCCTCATCTGTCTGAAGTGTCTCAGTAATGGTGGATAGCTATGTATCCTTGGTTTTGAGTAAGGAGAATCATTCCACTCTGAATTGGAAGGTTTTCTTTGGTCTAGTTGCTCGGTTTGGTTAGCTGAAGATTTATGTCTGGAGTTTAGTTGCTCGTCCCTTTACTTTTCCGTTCGCTCTGACCGCCTATCAGCTATGTGTTCCAGTGAGGAGGTTGGTCGTGTTTTTATTTTTCTTACTTGTTAGTTCCTCTAGACATACGTCATTCGGTTTGCCGTTCCTTGTGATTGGTTCGAAGTTTTCCAGACGATTCCTATCGCTCATTGGTTGAGGACGGGTTTTGGGTTACCTTAACGCCCACTTTTCAGTCCACTCCGCTCCATCTTCGCTTCACCTCTATGTTTCATGTCACTTTTGCTTCACCTCCGCTCGCTCCCCTGCAAAGAGGACGTTAAGGAGGGGTATCTGTTGACACCCGTTTTATGACTAATGAGTTGGGTCATCTCCTTATTTATTTTTATGATGTCCCGAGTTGTTCACCGCTTACGGGGTCATTTTATGGTCATTTTCTGGGCCTATTTTATGGGTTGTTCTCCCTGGTTGGGCCTAGTTCCCTAGATTTCTCGTCATTGCAGCTTATTGGGCTTGGATAAGGGCTAATAAGGGATTTTATGTGGATTAACTTGGAGATTTATCGGTCTTTATCTCTTTTACCACGTCTACTAGCCGAGCGGTCTATCGTACGACCGTTTGGCGAGCATTGGCGGTCCTTGGCTAGACTGCTAGGAGGTAGAGAGTCCTGCTGGGTCTCTTTGATCTTATCTCTTTCTGGACGAATGAGCCTAGCGGTCTATCTCTAGACCGTTTGTTGAGCCTTGCGGTCTATCGCAAGACCGTTTGGGAAGACAGAGAGTCCTGCTCTGTCTGATTTTCTCTACTTCGCCGTGGTCGAACTAGAGTCCTTGGTTTGTTGATTTCTCTCTAGATAGAGGCTCTCAGAAGCTTCTGTTTGTTTCTATGGACTCTTGGGAGTATTATCCTCATGGTTTATCTAGTTTCAGGCCAATTTTCGTGTCATTATCCCTCCAACTCGAACATAGGGTTTGGGGGCCTATAAATAGAACCCTTGACTTCATGGCTTGAAGGTGGAGATTTTTGGAGTTTGTCACGAAGTGCTACTACGTTCTGGAGCCACCTCCAATCAGGGAGAAGCTACTTCCACGTCCACAAGGCTTCTGGTCCAGGGAGTATCAAGTTTCTTTGGTCTAAGTTTGAGTCTTTTTCTTTAGCTTTGTCTATTGTCCTTTTGCATCCATAGCATCTTCCCACTCTTTCTCCACGTTCTCTGCACTCACATCACGTTTTGAAACATCCTCCTATTTTTTTTCACGCCCCACAGGGGTTAAAAACCACCAACCCCCAGGTATTCACCCTTCCTTTTATGCATCTTAGCTTAATTACATTATAGATACTACACTTGTCAAAGGGCTAATTGGGTCATTTTTCTCTGTCTCTACACTCTTTTGCAGGTTTACAAGACTCATTGCACGAGGCCCAGCTCTTCTGGCCGGCCAAGAGGGGTGGAGATACAAGTTCTAAGCTTCTGTTGTGGGTGCACTAGCGGCTATTCAGTAGACCGTTTCCGGATCTCAGGCGGTCTATCATAAGACCGTTTGCCGTCTCCTAGTGGTCGTCTGTTAGACCATTTGCCTCTGCAGCATGTGGTTTTTTCTCTCCCATGGGCGGGTGACTTCAACCAGCTCTTTCCAAGGTAATTATTGTGCTTTCACCGCATTACTTACTTTGGTGGCGATCACACTTTCCATTATTTGGGCTTTTGTCATCTTGTTCATCATATTACTTGCTTTCTCTTTATTTTAGTTGCTCCATACCTACGGTGTGTGTGTTTTTCTTTATTCCTTTGCTCCACGCCCCGGCGTGTGTTTTTATTTTTCCTCTTCACTTATGCAACCTTGATGACATGCCCACTTACTCTACTTCTATGTTGATTGCTTGAGTTAGTGCACCACTTGCTCACACACACTTTTATCACACCATATTCACACCATTTCATTCACATTCACCCCACATCCCATCAATCATAAACAAAACATCAACACTATCACCTACCTTTCTATCCCTTCGGAGCTTTTATGCTCTTGGGAGGCCTCGCAGGTTCCAAGTGGTATCGGGTTTACCCGGTATCCAGAATCTGGGTCGTCACAAGGATCCCTTGGGGGCTGTAGGAGATATTAGGGGAGATTAATGGGTGTATGGGGAAGAGGGAGGGGAGTGAATGCTATCTTGGGAAGATGGTGGGATATGATGAGGTGGCGGTCAAACGAGTGACATGGCGGGTGAGGTGGCGGGATAGGGCTGATATGGAGGGCATGTAGGGGTGCTGGGAAGGTAAAGGATGGGTTAGAGAGAGAGAGTGGTCGTGTGCTAGAGAGAGAAATTAGAGAGAGAGAGAGATAGGTGGGAGAATCCACTCCCAACTAGAGAATCCACCCTAAATTTATTGGCATCCACCAATAAAAAGAAACACAAGAGACTCAAATTCTGATTTTTTCATTCATTAGTTCTCAAGGGTGGGATGGGGTCCTATTTATAGGCCCTCATCTTTTACAGGACAAGACTACCCATGCTTTAACACAAAATGACTCAAGCTGTCCTATAGAGTAGTGATGCAAAACGGAGGTACGGGGTCTTCAAGATTCCTGTCCAGAATGCTCTATAGGTTCCTGGCGCCTTCTCAAGAACGTGGTATATCATCCAAGCGCGTTCATAATGCGCCACTGGTTGCGTTGTAGTGTTCGTGGAAGGCGTCGGGGGTTCGAATCATGGGGGAGAAACACATAGGATGGTGGGTAACACACAAGGGACCCTAAACAGACACACAAGGGACCCTAAACAGGGATTAAACTAACCTAATACTAGCTAGGATAACTTGGTGAAGGTGGCTTCGGGGGCGGGCGACGGCGAAGGAAGGTGATGTGGCAGAGCGAGCTAGGGCCGTGATGGGGCTTGACTGGGGCCTCCCGCCCGGACCCATCGCAGGAACGGTGCAACCGAGCTCCACCTTGGCCTTAGCAGCATCTTTGGCGGTGGTGGGGGGAGCCGAACGTCGGTGGAGGAAGAACGGAGATCCGAATGGGGCCTCACACCCGACCCCGTCTCAGAGCCGATGCACCCGGGGCTTCGATCGTCCTCCATTGAAGGGGAGTAGAGAGAGGATTAGGGAAAGAGGATTGGGCATTGCTCCCGGAGAGGAGAGGAGGAAGGAGGTGTCCAAAGATTGGGGGAGATAGAAATGGCTACACTCATAAACTTTCATAGATTCATTGCTTGTTTTTTTGATCAAACGAGATGGGGTACATATATAAGGGAAGGGGAAGACAAAATGACACTACCACATTGATTACAACCATGGAAAACAACGAACATCGAAGACTTTGGAGTTCCTAGCGCCGGAAAGTTGGACCGTCAGCAGTTGCGTCTCTATCTGAGATCGCGCTAGGCATGGATGGCGCCTTCTCCAGATCGCGCTACCCTTGGGTAGCGCATTCATCTTTGTTCGGGCAGCCACCTCGATTCCCATCAAGTAGACTATGGGCCTAACTAATGGACTAAGGCCCAAATGCCATAGAACTTAGATAAATAACTCTCTAACCTAGGTACTTGACTCAATAAAAGTAAAATTACATTGATATGACTCTAAAAAAGTGAAGAAAAATACATAATGTGACTAGAAAAGATAATGAACTCGAATCCGTGTTGCCGATAATCATCCGAGTCCCGAGTGAGAGGGAATTGGGGAAGATGTTCCCATCAATCTCCCGGGATGCAAAGAACTCGACCCCATCGAGTAGAGGTGCACCACCTTGGTAGTAGATCTGCCAGCCCAAGTCGAATTGTAGTAGAGTCTCCCTGATCGGCCACGAGTCCCGACGGAGGTCGGTCCTTCTGCCCAACGAGGTAGCGCTCATTTGCCATGTTCCTGGTAATGGTATCATGTTCATCCAGTATCATCTCATTTTGCTCACGCTGGCACTCAAGGCTAAAATGGATCCCTCGGGGTTAGGTTCACTCACAAGGTGGGGAATAAGCCCAATTTCCTCAATAGGCACCATCGCGGGGCCCTTATGGGGTACAAGGTCTACCACGTTGCTAGCGGGGATAACTCAATGATCCATGGGAAGGTCCAACTCGTGGTTGCCATTATGCCTCAAAACCTTGAAGGGATTGTTTCCTCGAGCTCTCGATGTTGAGGAAACTCCCAAGAAGGGCCTCTTAGTCCTCACCATCCCACAGTCATCTTCATGGAACTCTTGGGGGCACTCAAGTGACTTGGCCTGCCTCTTGGAGTTCTTGTTGGCCTTACTAATGTGCTTGCAATGTATGGAATGTAGGGGTGTTAGTGAACTGAGACACATGGTATGTATGGGTGGGCCGGGACAACCAAATTTGGACCTATCATGTGTGTGGTTCCTACCAACTTGAGCCGATAGGGGTGGACTAGGACATCCATGCGTGAACCTTTCATGCACAAGTTTGACCAATGTGGGGGGACCAGGACACCCATGTGTGTACCTATCATGCAGAGATTTGATTGATATGCGAGGACCGAAACATTCGAACTTATTGACTTCCTTACCCTTTGGACTCATGACTACATGTATTGCTATCCAAATGATGGGCTTCATGCTCCTAAGGGTGGATGTATGTAGGGAAGGGATTCATGCAACCCTTGTGTGACTAACTTGGGTAGAAGTGAGGGGACTAACACCTTTGATGGGTTAGAGTGGGGATGGAGGCTTTAGGAGTTCCCAAAAGAATGGATCAAAAGGATCAAGAAGGGTGGGCCTTTGGGGAAGTGTGTCTCTTCCAACTCTTGACATATGAATACCCAGTCCACAAGCTCTCCCAAGTGGGTCGGGTCCTTGCCAAATGGCAGAACTAATGACTTAGTGGGTTCCTTAATTGGGGCTGAGCATAGGGAGGTACATGGTTCGATCCCAAAGATGGGTGCTGGGCCCAATAGACATGTGGGGGTGGGTTCGGAAGGTGATGAGTGGTCGATAGGGGAGTGGGAGGGGAAAGAGATAGGTTGGTGCTATGGTTCCCAGTCAGTGCGGTCAAAGGGATCAAAGAAAGCGTGGCTTGGGATAGTAAGGTCTTCCCCTATATGCTCCCACATCATAAGTCCCTCAATGTGTGATGGGTTATCCCCAAGTGTAAAGGGAGATGGGACGTTGGCCTCAATGGGATAGTCCGGCTCCTACTCAGGGAAACAAGGTCCAGATGGTGGATCAGGTCAGGCTCTTCAGGTGTAAGGAGGAGAAAAAGGAGGTCACTAGTGTAGCAACCCATGGTATAGACTGAGGTGATGGAACCAACACATAGGTGATTAAGGCCAAGGCTTTTAGGTCGGTCGGTCCCTAGGGTCAACATGGCAGTTAGTTCTAGTTGCCATTCTAGACCCTTGATAAGATCATCTTCAGTCTCTACATTGTAGTAGGATTGGATGGTGGTGCGATGGGAATTGAGGGGCACCATAGGGAGGTTTTGCCCCATGGGAGGATAAATTTGGGCCATGATCTCATGAATCAAACTCTTCTCTAGCCAACTAACAAGGGGCCCACCTAAGATGAGTTCGCTCCCAATTAGAGTGGATGGTGTAGAGTGGAGTTCAAGGTGCGAGGGGGAAAGCAGGGCTTCCTCCTTGGCTTGGGCATGGGTTTCCTCTAAGGTGGAGAGAGGGTCCGGGGTGTTCTCCATTTCCATGGGGTCAGGTGTGTGGGTCACAACCTCCTCATGTTCATCCATGATTTCATCCATTCTTTGAGGTGGGTCGAGAGGACATGGTGACCAGGTACGGGGCTTAGTTGGACGGGAGAACACTAAGTTGTCAAATTTAAAAGCTCCTGATAGGGGTGGAGGATGCACTAGGCAAGATCAACGTTCCGGGTCAATGATGGCATTCCTATCAGCCAGCCATTGTTTACCGAGGATTATGCATGGGCCCGCCAAAGTTCCTATTTGATACCAAACACCAAGCCCCATCAGAATATGTGATTTTTTTGAACCTTTTATGGAACTCTACAAAGACTCGATCACCATTGTGCACAATTTGCCCGGTCTTAGAAAGAGAGGCAACAATATCGGGGGATACCCAATTATCGGACACCATGTCAATGTAATCAATTTTCGTGGGCTCTCCATTAGGTAGGTATGCATGTAATATGATTGGGAGAGGGGCTATTTTGTCCGCAGACTCAATGATGACAATGGTGGGTGGACAATGCACTGAATGGTCCGATGATGACTCTAATGCAAGCGTGCCCTAGGACCTTACATGTGAAGACAAGTCAATAACTTACTCTGATATCAATTTGATGTGACATGACCTAGGGGAGCAGCGGGGATGATATGATGACCCTCGGACCTATCGTTGTAAGCAGACTAGTAAGGAAACGGACTTGATTTCGGCGGACTAGCTCACACGGCACGTCCCACTTCCCGGGGTGATTCAGAGATGGATGGTCGAGTCCAGGGACCAGACCCTTGCTGGTTGGGGTGATGGCAATGCTGAGATGGAACCCTCCCTTAGAATTAGAAGCTCCCATGTCAACAGGGCAGACCATACGCCTTGGGGGCACGGGTAGCGCTCACACTCTCTCCCACGATGGCCATGTGACGAAGCTAGGTAGCCAGGACCAGGCGCTCTCTTCCTCACCGGTGGAGCTTAGAAATAATAATGGACTACAGAATTGACCATGAAGAGGGGAAGGAGCTCACCAAGTTGGCTTGAAGAAGCTGACTCCGATCGAAGACGAGGGCGAGTGGGGAAGCATGGGAACCCGACACGCCGCGCTGGTGAAGCTTGTGGCGACCTGTTTTGTATAAAGGAACTCATCATGCATGAGGGATGACTCTGGGGAGGGGATTTAATGCTTCTTACAGAATTATACCTCCACATAGGGAGGGGCTTTCAGCCTGCCATGCACGGGGACAAGGGGTGTAAGCAAGTAAAGCCGACGATCGCTGGGAGTTGGGGGCAGCATGCTCGCTTGCAGATGCTCCAGACTTTCAGTCGCCGTTGGGGTGGTCGGATCACTTGGGGAATCTTCCAGAGACTAATCTGAACCTCTGGAACACCTGCGGGTCGTCGGGATGCCGCTTCGTGCTGCGTTCCACACGAACAAGGTGAACAGTGCAGTCCTATCCTGAACAGGACTCGTCGAACAGAAAGGGACTTTGTCACGCCCCGACGCGAAATATCGGGATGTACAGTCAATAACGAGCTAGAAATAACATTTATTCTAAACTAACAATAAACATTGCTAAGGAAGGAATACTTTTGTTACAATGATCAACACTATTTAAACACGATCAAACATAACTCCCAAAACTATGAGCTGACGCTCAGTAGGCATCTAGGTACAAGTACACTCTAGAATCACTCATGTCCCTCCCCGTCTGTGTAACCGTCACCACCTGAATAACCTGGAAAAGGGGAAAAACAACACTATGAGCTGACGCTCAGTAGGTAATAACAGGTAAATTTACGTAGTTAATGACTTAATTACATGTTGTATGCAATGATAAGCAAGGAAATAAATAACGAGATCAAGGACAATATAATAAGATCTCGCAAGGTCAAGAATTAAAAGATAACAATTAACAATAATGACAAGTACAAGAATTTGAATAAGAGCAATTGCAATAATAATTGTTCAACAAGTAAGTATTTAAAACATGAAGTAATTCACGATCAAGTACAAGAATAATAATAGATTGAATGTCGTAGACGTCACACTAGTCAAGTACTCAGTGCAATACCTCACCATGTCATTAACATCCCATGGGCTCACTTATTTTTCGGGCGCTCTCCCTAGGACTAGACCGGGCCCCTATGATGCGATGGCATTGATTTATTGGATCAAGGATCCCAAGTTGTCTAGACATTTTCTCAAGTAATCATGGCCAATGAATTTCAAGGAATAAACTAAATTGTAAAAAGTACAGATCTGACAAAACATCAGAGTAACAAGAAGAGTAGAGAGTTAAATTTAGGCATCATGTTTAACGACAATTAAGTCATGGAATTCAAGAACGAATGATAAGTAGAAAAATGCAATCATTAGAATACACTTAACTTCATAGTTTAACATTGTATTCCATTGGTTTAACAAGTTTTGGGGTTGTTTTAGGGTCTTTTAATATCAAGGAACTAGTTTCTTAAACAAAAAGATTTATTTTGTATTATCTTAGTGAATTACTAAGAATTTAGTTTAATTCATAGAAATAAATCCTAGCATGATGAAAATATCTCTAACATGTTAAAATAGCTCCAGCACATGATTCTACTGGTAAGGTGATAAAAATATATTTTTCTTGCTGGATCTAATTTTTAACACACTAAAAATATATTATTAGGCGTTAAAACTAACACGTAATATGCTATAATGAATTTTCTACATAATTTTTGGATACGTTAATAGGAGAAATAGGCTGATAAATAGTTTAATATACTAAAAATTATTTATATCATGCTGTCATCATCCTAATATGCTGGAAGAATTTTCGTCATGCTGTAAGAAATAATTTAACATTCTAACATAATTTTATATGTATTTATTTCTATTCTATAGATAAAAATAGATTTCTATGAGTTAAAAATATCATTAATTCACAGAAATTAACTTTCAACATGCTGATAATATCAGAATATATTTTGCATGAATTTTCAGATATTAGGAATATTTTAGCATGCTGGATATATATTTTATATGCATTTATTCTCTATTATATAGATAAAAATAGATTTCTATGAGTTAAAAATATCATTAATTCACAGAAATTAACTTTCAACATGCTGATAATATCAGAATATATTTTTCATAAATTTTCAGATATTAGGAATATTTTAACATGCTGGATATATATATTTTATATGCTTTTATTCTCTATTATATGAAATAATATGATAAGAGGAAGATGCACAAGATATCAATGGAAATTCTTGATGAAATTCAGCTAACAAGATATCAATGGAAAGATAAGAGGAAGATGCACAAGATGGTATGCTCAATTTTAAGTTTAGCCTATGATTATCCACGTGAAATCAAGCCTAATCCTAAAAGGTGCACTTAAAACCCTAACATAGACATATGCTTACTAAATCGAGAAATTAACCTAGTATGATTGATAAAAATTTGGGCTTTCAATGTTAAAAGGAAACTAACATGATGAGGATTCCATTCATGTATAATAATTAAAGTTAGGTCTGTTAGAACCTACCTTAATTGAAGATCAAACCCAGCTACAAGAATACCCAACGATCCTTGATAGCCCTCAAAGATCCCTTGATAACTTCCTGAATACCCAATAGAAATTGGGGCTTTTCCTGCCAAATGAAAGAGCTCGTCGAGCTGATCAAGATAGACTATCTATTTATGAATTTTGGTTATGATTACCAACCTGATTTGGAAGAACAAAACTACGACCTAGAATAAAGAATGAATTGGACAGCACCTTAGAAAACCCGCGATATCTCCTTAGATACCTAATGAAAATTGGGGCTTTTACCACCACTGGAAAGATCTCGTCGAGAGGAACAATTTTATATATTCATAAGCTGATTTTGGTTAAGGAAACCTACCTCAATCGAAGGATCAAAGAGGAGAGGAAGGAGGACGATGGCAGCCGACCCACCTCCACTAAATGACCAAGAACTTCCTAGATCTGAATCCAATACAAACACCACAGCCACCAAATGAAAGTAGAGTAGTAGAGCTTCATTTTGATAGCTCATAGAGCTTCTGAGACTTCGGAGTTTGGAGAAATCGACCACGCAAGGTGGTGTTTGAAAATGGCGCCGCCAAGGTTGACTTCCACCAAACTCGGCCGTCACCATGTGCTAGGGTTAGGGTTTGGTTCAATTGATAGAGGCCTATTAATCCTTTATGTATTATCTTTCATTTGCCTCTGGAATCACCTCATTTGGTTGAGAAACAAGCTCTAATTTGATGTTTTAAGATGGGGTGAATAGTGAACACGAATTTCGAGTTAGGTGGGTTGAAAGTCGGACTTAACCCACTGATTAGGCCTAGATAATGATTTTATTAGGCTTAGTCATAGAAGACAAAAGTGTTAGTCGATGTATCTATTATTTAATTACTATCTTTATGAATTTTTATATGGTAGATAAAATTTCAACTTCTACTATTCCGTAAATAGTTAAATATTAAGTTCGGAAGACTTAATCCACTAATTCGGCATAATGAATGATTTTCTTAGGGTTGGCCACGGGAGGAAATATTTTTAAACACAATTGATTCTACATGATTATAATTTTTATTGATTTTTATAAAATAGTTGAAAAGTGACTTATTCTATTTATTAAAGAATTAATCTAATTAATTTCGAATAATTCTCATTAATTCAAATAAATCAAATAATTTCTAAATAATTTCAAATAACTTTATAAAGAATTTGGGGTATTACACCCTCCCCCACTTAAAGAATTTGGTCCTCCAAATTCACTGCACTATAATATAGAGATAGGGGAAGACTAGCTCACCTAGAACAAGTCGGGATACCGCTTCCGCATAGTATCTTCAGATTCCCAAGTGGCTTCTTCGGTTCCACGCCAACTCCACTGAATTTTGACCATAGGTATAGAACGATTACGTAGTTGCTGTTGCTTCCGGTCCAGAATCTTGATAGGTCTTTCTTCATAGGTCAAATCTTCCTTCAATTCAAAATCCACTTGCTGAATGATATGAGTGGGGTCATACACATATTTCCGTAACATAGACACATGGAAAACATTGTGTACGTCAGATAACTGTGGCGGTAATGTCAGTCTGTAAGCAACTTCTCCCACTCTATCCAGAATCTCGAACGGACCTATATATCTCGGACTAAGCTTGCCATGAATGCCAAATCTTCAAATCCCTCTTGTAGGAGAGACTTTCAGAAATACATGCTCACCAACTTGAAATTCTAATGCTTTTCTCCTTGTGTCGGCATAACTCTTCTGTCTTGATTGGGCTACTTGGAACCGGTCTCGGATAATACGGATGTTCTGTGATGATTCCGAAATAAGATCCGGTCCAAGCCATTGCTTCTCGCCTACCTCTTCCCAACACAATGGGGATCGACAGCTTCTTCCATACAAAGCTTCAAATGGAGCCATCTGAATACTGGACTGATAGCTGTTGTTGTAGGTGAATTCAACAAATGTCAAATGATCACTCCAACTGCCTCCAAAATCAATCATGCAGGCTCGAAGCATATCCTCTACTATCTGGTTGGTCCTTTCAGTCTGTCCATCTGTCTGTGGATGGAAAGCCGTACTGAAATTCAGACGAGTACCCAAAGACTCTTGCAATCCCTTCCAGAAATGTGAAGTGAATCTGGGGTCTCGATCAGATACAATATTGACTGGAATGCCATGAAGTCTTACCACTTCCTTCATATATAATGCTGCCAAGACATAAACTGTCCATTTAGACTTAATGGGTAAGAAGTGGGCTGATTTTGTTAATCTGTCGACGATCACCCAAATTGCATCAAAACCACCACGAGTCTTAGGTAGACCCATAATGAAATCCATGCCAATACTTTCCTATTTCCATTGGGGTATGTCGAGCGGTTTCAACTTTCCTACCGGTCTAAAATGTTCAGCCTTAACTTGCTGACAAACCAAACATCTACTCACAAAGTCTGCCACTTCTCTTTTCATATTCGGCCACCAAAAAGATCTTTTCAAATCTTTGAACATTTTTGTACCTCCAGGATGAATCGTGTATTTGGATCTATGAGCCTCGTCGATAATCTTGTTCTTGATCTCAGCTACATTAAGTACACACGTTCGTCCTTGAAATAGCAGTCTTCCATCATCAGCCATCATGAAATCCGGTCTACTGCTCAAGCTTCCCTTGATTTCTACCAGCTCGGGATCATTATCTTGCAAAGACTTGATTTCTATCAACAATTCGGGCTTAAGTTGAATCTGTGCAATCATCACCCGATCATTGTCAACATTAAGATCTAGGCTAGCTAACTGTTCTAGTAGCCTCCATTCATGCAACATAAGACTGGACAATTTAGCTATAGGCTTCCGACTCAATGCATCAGCCACAACATTGCCTTTACTGGGATGATACTCGATCGAGAAGTCGAAATCCTTCAAATACTCCAACCATCTGCGCTGCCGCATATTGAGTTCCTTCTGAGAGAATAAGTACTTTAAACTCTTATGATCGGAGAATATCGTGAATGTTTCACCATATAAATAATGCCTCCAAATCTTCAAAGCAAACACAACTGCTGCAAGTTCCAGATCATGAACAGGGTAATTCTCTTCATGCTTCCTCAATTGCCTAGAAGAATAGGCAATCACCTTCCCATGCTGCATAAGCACACAGCCTAGACCAATTCCAGATGCATCAGTATAGACCACAAAACCTCCTTCACCAGAAGGTAAAGTCAATATAGGTGCCGTAGTTAGGCATTCCTTCAAAGTCTAAAAACTTCGTTGACAATCTTCTGACCATTCGAACTTGTTCTCCTTGCGGGTTAATCTGGTAAGAGGTACCGCAATCTTGGAGAAATCTTGAATGAATCTGTGATAATAGCCTGCCAGGCCTAAGAAGCTTCTGATTTCAGTCACACTAGTGGGCTGCTCCCAATTCTTCACTGCCTCAACCTTCGAAGGATCAACAGAGATGCCCTCTTTGGTAATAATATGCCCTAGAAAGGACACCTCTTGCAGCCAGAAATCACATTTACTGAACTTGGCATACAGCTGGTGATCTCTTAATAACTGCAATGCCGTTCTCAGATGTTCGGCATGCTCCTCTTTATTCTTAGAATAAATCAGAATATCATCGATGAATACCACGACCCATCGATCAAGATAGGGCCGAAATATATTGTTCATCAACTGCATGAAAGCTGCTGGTGCATTCGTTAGACCAAAAGGCATAATGACAAATTCAAAGTGACCATACCTTCTGCGAAAAGTCGTTTTAAAAATATCCTCCTCCTTAATCCGTAACTGGTGATATCCTGATCGAAGATCGATCTTGGAAAAATAATGAGCTCCCGCTATCTGGTCAAATAATTCATCGATCCTTGGCAATGGATATTTATTCTTGATAGTCAACTGATTTAATTTCCGATAATCGATGCACAGCCTCATCGAACCATCCTTCTTCCTGACGAACAATACATGGGCTCCCCAAGGGGAAGTACTCGGACGAATGAAACCTTTCTTGAATAATTCCATTAATTGCTGCTTCAATTCTCTCAGCTCCGCAGGAGACATACGATAAGGAGCTTGAGAAATAGGAGATGAGCCAGGAAAAACATCAATAGAGAAGATTACTTCTCACTCAGGCGGAAGTCCAGGTAGTTCCTCTGGAAAGACATCAAGAAATTCTCGGACAATAGGAATGTCCTTAATCTCAATCTGCTGCTCAGGAGTAGCAGGGACAAAGGCTAGAAATGCTTTACATCCTCGCCTCATTAGCTTATCAGCACGAAGGGCTGAAATAAGCGACATAGAGTTATGATGTCTAACTCCTATGAAAGATAACTCCGGGTGCCTACTAAAAGACACCGAGCTAGAACTGTAATGAACATTGGCTTCATACTTAGCCAACCAATCAGCTCCTAGGATTACGTCGTAATCCTTCATATCTATGCAAACTAAATCAGCTGGTAAATTCTGCTCATCAATCATAAGCTTACTGGAAGGATAAAAAAGCTGAATTGCCGATCTGGAACCAATAGGGGTTGATATCTCTAACGGAGAATTCATCAGAACAGGTTCCATAGCTAAAGACTTAGCAAATCTCCGAGAAATAAATGAATGCGTTGCACCAGTATCAAAAAGAACAAATACTGGCTTGTCGAGTATAATAAGAGTACCTTCGACGAGTCCACCATCCTCGACTGTTTCTGCTTCATTTGCATGCAGAGCTTGGAGCTTGCCTTGTGGTTTCTTGAAGACTTGAGGTTTCGCCGGGGTAGCTTGTTCCGATAATAAGGGACAGTTAGTGATACGGTGCTCCCTGCTTCCACAACGCAAACAGGCGCCTAGCTTGCGCCAGCACTCCTCCATTTTGTGACCAAGACGATCACAGAATTTGCATACGCCCTTGAACGGTACAACAGGGCTAGGCTTCTTGTCTTCATGCTTTGGCATCTTGCCCTTCCACGTTCCAGATTCGATCAACGAACTAGACCCACTCACGGGCCTCTTCTTGCCAGTGCCATATGCGGATTTAGCATTCTTGAAATTCTTCAGTTGCTCCTTCTTGGTGCCTTTTCCATGGATTCGCTCCGTCATCTCTAAGGTATCTTCCAAGACTTGTGCTTTCCTTACCATTTCAGAATATGTAGAGATTTCCATCGGCGCCAACTGATTAATATAATGCAGCCTCAGACCGTTGAGAAAATGCTTCGCCTTCATCTTCTCGGTGGAAATAAGGTGTGTAGCATAACGAGAAAGCCATGAAAATTGAGCCTCATACTCTGTCACGGACAGACCTCGCTGTTTCAGGGCCGCGAACTCCGCCGCTTTCTTCTCTTGTACCCGGTCAGAAAAATACTTACCGTTGAAAAATTCCTCGAACTCTTCCCACGTAACCTGCAGATCACCCAGAGTCACCTTGATAGAATCCCACCAAGTACGTGCATCACGTTCCATTTGAAAAGTAGATAAAAGGACACGCTCTTGGTTGGTGCATTGCATAACTTCGAAGATCCTTCCCATCTCGTCTAGCCAGTGCTCGGCTTCGTCGGGGTCAGTCGAACCAGCAAACCTTGGCGGATTCATCTCTCGGAAGTTCCGGTATAGATCACCGGTGCCATGATTTACAGCTCCAGCTTGAGCCACTTGTTGTAACGCCTACGTGAGGCCTTGAACTGTGCGTTGCAAGTTTCTCCACTCCGCACGTTCAGCTGCCATCTCAAATGCCTACATAAGAAATAGATTATTTAGGGTCATAAGATAGTTAATTTCACAAGCAAAGTATTAACTTAACCTGAGTTCTACCCAATCTCACCAGGTTAGGTCCTTAAACTTAGACGAGGTCGGGGTCCTATGATGACACTTAAAAAACCTAGGATTATTAAACCTAGGCTCTGATACCACCTAAACTGTCACGCCCCGACGCGAAATATCGGGACGTACAGTCAATAACAAGCTAGAAATAACATTTATTCTAAACTAACAATAAACATTGCTAAGGAAGGAATACTTTTGTTACAATGATCAACACTGTTTAAACATGATCAAACATAACTCCCAAAACTATGAGCTGACGCTCAGTAGGCATCTAGGTACAAGTACACTCTAGAATCACTCATGTCCCTCCCCGTCTGTGTAACCGTCACCACCTGAATAACCTGGAAAAGGGGAAAAATAACACTATGAGCTGACGCTCAGTAGGTAATAACAGGCAATTTACGTAGTTAATGACTTAATTACATGTTGTATGCAATGATAAGCAAGGAAATAAATAACGAGATCAAGGACAATATAATAAGATCTCGCAAGGTCAAGAATTAAAAGATAACAATTAACAATAATGACAAGTACAAGAATTTGAATAAGAGCAATTGCAATAATAATTGTTCAACAAGCAAGTATTTAAAACATGAAGTAATTCACGATCAAGTACAAGAATAATAATAGATTGAATGTCGTAGACGTCACACTAGTCAAGTACTCGGTGCAATACCTCACCATGTCATTAACATCCCATGGGCTCACTTATTTTTCGGGCGCTCTCCCTAGGACTAGACCGGGCCCCTATGATGCGATGGCATTGATTTATTGGATCAAGGATCCCAAGTTGTCTAGACATTTTCTCAAGTAATCATGGTCAATGAATTTCAAGGAATAAACTAAATTATAAAAAGTACAGATTTGACAAAACATCAGAGTAACAAGAAGAGTAGAGAGTTAAATTTAGGCATCATGTTTAACGACAATTAAGTCGTGGAATTCAAGAACGAATGATAAGTAGGAAAATGCAATCATTAGAATACTCTTAACTCCATAGCTTAACATTGTATTCCGTTGGTTTAAAAAGTTTTGGGGTTGTTTTAGGGTCTTTTAATATCAAGGAACTAGTTTCTTAAACAAAAAGATTTATTTTGTATTATCTTAGTGAATTACTAAGAATTTAGTTTAATTCATAGAAATAAATCCTAGTATGATGAAAATATCTCTAACATGTTAAAATAGCTCCAGCACATGATTCTATTGGTAAGGTGATAAAAATATATTTTTCTTGCTGGAATTAATTTTTAACACACTAAAAATATATTATTAGGCGTTAAAACTAACACGTAATATGCTATAATGAGTTTTCTACGTAATTTTTAGATACGTTAATAGGAGTGAGTTATCATACTGATTATTTATTTTTCCTGATAACAATAAGATTTTTATCATGCTGAAAAGTAATTTTTTTCAATATTCTATCATCCATTTAATAGGAGAAATACGCTGATAAATAGTTTAATATAATAAAAATTATTTATATCATGCTGTCATCATCCTAATATGCTGGAAGAATTTTCATCATGCTGTGAAGAATTTTATCATGCTGTAAGAAATAATTTAACATTCTAACATAATTTTATATGCATTTATTTCTATTCTATAGATAAAAATACATTTCTATGAGTTAAAAATATCATTAATTCACAGAAATTAACTTTCAACATGCTGATAATATCAGAATATATTTTTCATGAATTTTTAGATATTAGGAATATTTTAGCATGCTGGATATATATTTTATATGCATTTATTCTCTATTATATAGATAAAAATAGATTTCTATGAGTTAAAAATATCATTAATTCATAGAAATTAACTTTCAACATGCTGATAATATCAGAATATATTTTTCATGAATTTTTAGATATTAGGAATATTTTAACATGCTGGATATATATATTTTATATGCTTTTATTCTCTATTATATGAAATAATATGATAAGAGGAAGATGCACAAGATATCAATGGAAATTCTTGATGAAATTCAGCAAACAAGATATCAATGGAAAGATAAGAGGAAGATGCACAAGATGGTATGCTCAATTTTAAGTTTAGCCTATGATTATCCACGTGAAATCAAGCTTAATCCTAAAAGGTGCACTTAAAACCCTAACATAGACATATGCTTACTAAATCGAGAAATTAACCTAGTATGATTGATAAAAATTAGGACTTTCAACGTTAAAAGGAAGCTAACATGATGAGGATTCCATTCATGTATAATAATTAAAGTTAGGTCTATTAGAACCTACCTTAAATGAAGATCAAACCCAGCTACAAGAATACCCAACGATCCTTGATAGCCCTCAAAGATCCCTTGATAACTTCCTGAATACCCAATAGAAATTGGGGCTTTTACTGCCAAATGAAAGAGCTCGTCGAGCTGATCAAGATAGACTATCTATTTATGAATTTTGGTTATGATTACCAACCTGATTTGGAAGAACAAAACTACGACCTAGAATGAAGAATGAATTGGACAGCACCTTAGAAAAACCTCGATATCTCCTTAGATACCTAATGAAATTTAGGGCTTTTACCACCACTGGAAAGATCTCGTCGAGAGGAACAATTTTATATATTCATAAGCTGATTTTGGTTAAGGAAACCTACCTCAATCGAAGGATCAAAGAGGAGAGGAAGGAGGATGACGACAGCCGACCCACCTCCACTAAACGACCAAGAACTTCCTAGATCTGAATCCAATGCGAACACCACAGCCACCAAATGAAAGTAGACTCGTAGAGCTTCATTTTGATAGCTCATAGAGCTTCCGGAGACTTCGGAGTTGGGAGAAATCGACCACGCAAGGTGGTGTTTGAAAATGGTGCCGCCAAGGTTGACTTCCACCAAACTCGGCCGCCACCATGTGCTAGGGTTAGGGTTTGGTTCAATTGATAGAGGGCTATTAATCCTCTATGTATTACCTTTCATTTACCTCTGGAATCACCTCATTTGGTTGAGAAACAAGCTCTAATTTGTTGTTTTAAGATGGGGTGAATAGTGAACACGAATTTCGAGTTAGGTGGGTTGAAAGTCGGACTTAATCCACTGATTAGGCCTAGATAATGATTTTATTAGGCTTAGTCATAGAAGACAAAAGTGTTAGTCGATGCATCTATTATTTAATTACTATCTTTATGAATTTTTATATGTTAGACAAAATTTCAACTTCTACTATTCCGTAAATAGTTAAATATTAAGTTCGGAAGACTTAATCCACTAATTCGGCCTAATAAATGATATTCTTAGGGTTGGCCACGGGAGGAAATATTTTTAAACACAATTGATTCTACATGAATATAATTTTTATTGATTTTTATAAAATAGTTGAAAAGTGACTTATTCTATTTATTAAAGAATTAATCTAATTAATTTCGAATAATTCTCATTAATTCAAATAAATTCAAATAATTTCAAATAACTTTCTAAATAAATTTCTAAAGAATTTGGGGTATTACACCCTCCCCCACTTAAAGAATTTGGTCCTCCAAATTCACTGCACTATAATATAGAGATAGGGGAAGACTAGCTCACCTAGAACAAGTCGGGATACCGCTTCCACATAGTATCTTCAGATCCCCAAGTGGCTTCTTCGGTTCCACGCCGACTCCACTGAATTTTGACCATAGGTATAGAACGATTACGTAGTTGCTGTTGCTTCCGGTCCAGAATCTTGATAGGTCTTTCTTCATAGGTCAAATCTTCCTTCAATTCAAAATCCACTTGCTGAATGATATGAGTGGGGTCATACACATATTTCCGTAACATAGACACATGAAAATATTGTGTACGCCAGATAACTGCGGCGGTAATGCCAGTCTGTAAGCAACTTCTCCCACTCTATCCAGAATCTCGAACGGACCTATATATCTCGGACTAAGCTTGCCATGAATGTCAAATCTTCGAATCCCTCTTGTAGGAGAGACTTTCAGAAATACATGCTCGCCAACTTGAAATTCTAATGCTCTTCTCCTTGTGTCGGCATAACTCTTCTGTCTTGATTGGGCTACTTGTAACCGGTCTCGGATAATACGGATGTTCTGTGATGATTCCGAAATAAGATCCGGTCCAAGCCATTGCTTCTCGCCTACCTCTTCCCAACACAATGGGGATCGACAGCTTCTTCCATACAAAGCTTCAAATGGAGCCATCTGAATACTGGACTGATAGCTGTTGTTGTAGGCGAATTCAACTAATGCCAAATGATCACTCCAACTGCCTCCAAAATCAATCATGCAGGCTCGAAGCATATCCTCTACTATCTGGTTGGTCCTTTCAGTCTGTCCATCTGTCTGTGGATGGAAAGCCGTACTGAAATTCAGACGAGTACCCAAAGACTCTTGCAATCCCTTCCAGAAATGTGAAGTGAATCTGGGGTCTCGATCAGATACAATATTGACTGGAATGCCATGAAGTCTTACCACTTCCTTCATATATAATGCTGCCAAGACATCAACTGTCCATTTAGACTTAATGGGTAAGAAGTGGGCTGATTTTGTTAATCTGTCGACGATCACCCAAATTGCATCAAAACCACCCCGAGTCTTAGGTAGACCCATAATGAAATCCATGCCAATGCTTTCCTATTTCCATTGGGGTATGTCGAGCGGTTTTCAACTTTCCTACCGGTCTGAAATGTTCAGCCTTAACTTGCTGACAAACCAAGCATCTACTCACAAAGTCTGCCACTTCTCTTTTCATATTCGGCCACCAAAAAGATCTTTTCAAATCTTTGAACATTTTAGTACCTCCAAGATGAATCGTGTATTTGGATCTATGAGCCTCGTCGATAATCTTATTCTTGATCTCAGCTACATTAGGTACACACGTTCGTCCTTGAAATAGCAGTCTTCCATCATCAGCCATCATGAAATCCGGTCTACTGCTCAAGCTTCCCTTGATTTCTACCTGCTCAGGATCATTATCTTGCAAAGACTTGATTTCTATCAACAATTCGGGCTTAAGTTGATTCTGTGCAATCATCACCCGATCATTGTCAACATTAAGATCTATGCTAGCTAACTATTCTTGTAGCCTCCATTCATGCAACATAAGACTGGACAATTTAGCTATAGGCTTCCGACTCAATGCATCAGCCACAACATTGCCTTTACCGGGATGATACTCGATCGAGAAGTCGAAATCCTTCAAATACTCCAACCATCTGCGCTGCCGCATATTGAGTTCCTTCTAGAGAATAAGTACTTTAAACTCTTATGATCGAGAATATCGTGAATGTTTCACCATATAAATAATGCCTCCAAATCTTCAAAGCAAACACAACTGCTGCAAGTTCCAGATCTGTGAACAGGGTAATTCTCTTCATGCTTCCTCAACTGTCTAGAAGAATAGGTAATCACCTTCCCATGCTGCATAAGCACACAGCCTAGACCAATTCCAGATGCATCAGTATAGACCACAAAACCTCCTTCACCAGAAGGTAAAGTCAATATAGGTGCCATAGTTAGGCATTCCTTCAAAGTCTGAAAACTTCGTTGACAATCTTCTGACCATTCGAACTTGTTCTCCTTGCGGGTTAATCTGGTAAGAGGTACCGCAATCTTGGAGAAATCTTGAATGAATCTGCGATAATAGCCTGCCAGGCCTAAGAAGCTTCTGATTTCAGTCACACTAGTGGGCTGCTCCTAATTCTTCACTGCCTCAACCTTCGAAGGATCAACAGAGATGCCCTCTTTGGTAATAATATGCCCTAGAAAGGACACCTCTTGCAGCCAGAAATCACATTTACTGAACTTGGCATACAGCTGGTGATCTCTTAATAACTGCAATGCCGTTCTCAGATGTTCGGCATGCTCCTCTTTATTCTTAGAATAAATCAGAATATCATCGATGAATACCACGACCCATTGATCAAGATAGGGTCTAAACACACTGTTCATCAACTGCATGAAAGCTGCTGGTGCATTCGTTAGACCAAAAGGCATAACGACAAATTCAAAGTGACCATACCTGCTGCGGAAAGCCGTTTTAAAAATATCCTCCTCCTTAATCCGCAACTGGTGATATCCTGATCGAAGATCGATCTTGGAAAAATAATGAGCTCCCGCTATCTGGTCAAATAATTCATCGATCCTTGGCAATGGATATTTGTTCTTGATAGTCAACTGATTCAATTGCCGATAATCGATGCACAGCCTCATCGAACCATCCTTCTTCCTGACGAACAATACAGGGGCTCCCCAAGGGGAAGTACTCGGACGAATGAAACCTTTCTCGAATAATTCCATTAATTGCTGCTTCAATTCTCTCAGCTCCGCAGGAGACATACGATAAGGAGCTTGAGAAATAGGAGATGAGCCAGGAAAAACATCAATAGAGAAGATTACTTCCCGCTCAGGCGAAGTCCAGGTAGTTCCTCTGGAAAGACATCAAGAAATTCTCGGACAACAGGAATGTCCTTAATCTCAATCTGCTGCTCAGGAGTAGCATGGACAAAGGCTAGAAATGCCTCACATCCTCGCCTCATTAGCTTATCAGCACGAAGGGCTGAAATAAGCGACATAGAGCTATGATGTCTAACTCCTATGAAAGATAACTCCGGGTGCCTACTAAAAGACACCGAGCTAGAACTGCAATGAACATTGGCTTCATACTTAGCCAACCAATCAGCTCCTAGGATTACGTCGTAATCCTTCATATCTATGCAAACTAAATCAGCTGGTAAATTCTGCTCATCAATCATAACCTTACTAGAAGGATAGAAAAGCTGAATTGCCGATCTAGAACCAATAGGGGTTGATATCTCTAACGGAGAATTCATCAGAACAGGTTCCATAGCTAAAGACTTAGCAAATCTCCGAGAAATAAATGAATGCGTTGCACCAGTATCAAAAAGAACAAATGCTGGCTTGTCGAGTATAATAAGAGTACCTTCGACGAGTCCACCATCCTCGGCTGTTTCTGCTTCATTTGCATGCAGAGCTTGGAGCTTGCCTTGTGGTTTCTTGAAGACTTGAGGTTTCGCGGGGTAGCTTGTTCCGATAATAAGGGACAGTTAGGGATACGGTGCTCCCTGCTTCCACAACGCAAACAGGCGCCTAGCTTGCGCCAGCACTCCTCCATTTTGTGACCAGGACGATCACAGAATTTGCATACGCCCTTGAACGGTACAACAGGGCTAGGCTTCTTGTCTTCATGCTTTGGCATCTTGCCCTTCCACGTTCCAGATTCGGTCCACGAACTAGACCCACTCACGGGCCTCTTCTTGCCAGTGCCATATCCGGGTTTAGCATTCTTGAAATCCTTCGGTTGCTCCTTCTTGGTGCCTTTTCCACGGATTCGCTCCGTCATCTCTAAGGTATCTTCCAGGACTTGCGCTTTCCTTACCATTTCAGAATATGTAGAGATTTCCATCGGCGCCAACTGATTAATATAATGCAGCCTCAGACCGTTGAGAAAACGCTTCGCCTTCATCTTCTCGGTGGAAATAAGGTGTGTAGCATAACGAGAAAGCCGTGAAAATTGAGCCTCATACTCTGCCACGGACAGACCTCGCTGTTTCAGGGCCGCGAACTCCGCCGCTTTCTTCTCTTGTACCCGGTCAGAAAAATACTTGCCGTTGAAAAATTCCTCGAACTCTTCCCACGTAACCTGCTGATCACCCAGAGTCGCCTTGATAGAATCCCACCAAGTACGTGCATCACGTTCCAGTTGGAAAGTAGATAAAAGGACACGCTCTTGGTTGGTGCATTGCATAACTTCGAAGATCCTTCCCATCTCGTCTAGCCAGTGCTCGGCTTCGTCGGGGTCAGTCGAACCAGCAAACCTTGGCGGATTCATCCCTCGGAAGTTCCGGTATAGATCACCGGTGCCATGATTTACAGCTCCAGCTTGAGCCACTTGTTGTAACGCCTGCGTGAGGCCTTGAACCGTGCGTTGCAAGTTTCTCCACTCCGCACGTTCAGCTGCCATCTCAAATGCCTACATAAGAAATAGATCATTTAGGGTCATAAGATAGTTAATTTCACAAGCAATGTATTAACTTAACCTGAGTTCTACCCAATCTCACCAGGTCAGGTCCTTAAACTTAGACGAGGTCGGGGTCCTATGATGACACTTAGAAAACCTAGGATTATTAAACCTAGGCTCTGATACCACCTAAACTGTCACGCCCCGACGCGGAATATCGGGACGTACAGTCAATAACGAGCTAGAAATAACATTTATTCTAAACTAACAATAAACATTGCTAAGGAAGGAATACTTTTGTTACAATGATCAACACTGTTTAAACACGATCAAACATAACTCCCAAAACTATGAGCTGACGCTCAGTAGGCATCTAGGTACAAGTACACTCTAGAATCACTCATGTCCCTCCCCGTCTGTGTAACCGTCACCACCTGAATAACCTGGAAAAGGGGAAAAACAACACTATGAGCTGACGCTCAGTAGGTAATAACAGGCAAATTTACGTAGTTAATGACTTAATTACATGTTGTATGCAATGATAAGCAAGGAAATAAATAACGAGATCAAGGAAATATAATAAGATCTCGCAAGGTCAAGAATTAAAAGATAACAATTAACAATAATGACAAGTACAAGAATTTGAATAAGAGCAATTGCAATAATAATTGGCCAACAAGCAAGTATTTAAAACATGAAGTAATTCACGATCAAGTACAAGAATAATAATAGATTGAATGTCGTAGACGTCACACTAGTCAAGTACTCGGTGCAATACCTCACCATGTCATTAACATCCCATGGGCTCACTTATTTTTCGGGCGCTCTCCCAGGACCAGACCGGGCCCCTATGATGCGATGGCATTGATTTATTGGATCAAGGATCCCAAGTTGTCTAGACATTTTCTCAAGTAATCATGGCCAATGAATTTCAAGGAATAAACTAAATTGTAAAAAGTACAGATCTGACAAAACATCAGAGTAACAAGAAGAGTAGAGAGTTAAATTTAGGCATCATGTATAACGACAATTAAGTCGTGGAATTCAAGAACGAATGATAAGTAGAAAAATGCAATCATTAGAATACTCTTAACTCCATAGTTTAACATTGTATTCCGTTGGTTTAACAAGTTTTGGGTTGTTTTAGGGTCTTTTAATATCAAGGAGCTAGTTTCTTAAACAAAAAGATTTATTTTGTATTATCTTAGTGAATTGCTAAGAATTTAGTTTAATTCATAGAAATAAATCCTAGCATGATGAAAATATCTTTAACATGTTAAAATAGCTCCAGCACATGATTCTACTGGTAAGGTGATAAAAATATATTTTTCTTGCTAGAATTAATTTTTAACACACTAAAAATACATTATTGGGCGTTAAAACTAATGCGTAATATGCTATAATGAGTTTTCTACGTAATTTTTGGATAAGTTAATAGGAGTAAGTTATCATACTGATTATTTATTTTTCCTGATAACAATAAGATTTTTATCATGCTGAAAAGTAATTTTTTTCAATATTCTATCATCCATTTAATAGGAGAAATACGCTGATAAATAGTTTAATATACTAAAAATCATTTATATCATGCTGTCATCATCCTAATATGCTGGAAGAATTTTCGTCATGCTGTGAAGAATTTTATCATGCTGTAAGAAATAATTTAACATGCTAACATAATTTTATATGCATTTATTCTCTATTATATAGATAAAAATAGATTTCTATGAGTTAAAAATATCATTAATTCACAGAAATTAACTTTCAACATGCTGATAATATCAGTATATATTTTTCATGAATTTTCAGATATTATGAATATTTTAGCATGCTGATATATATTTTATATGCATTTATTCTCTATTATATAGATAAAAATAGATTTCTATGAGTTAAAAATATCATTAATTCACAGAAATTAACTTTCAACATGCTGATAATATCAGAATATATGTATCATGAATTTTTAGATATTAGGAATATTTTAACATGCTGATATATATATTTTATATGCTTTTATTCTCTATTATATGAAATAATATGATAAGAGGAAGATGCACAAGATATCAATGGAAATTCTTGATGAAATTCAGCAAACAAGATATCAATGGAAAGATAAGAGGAAGATGCACAAGATGGTATGCTCAATTTTAAGTTTAGCCTGTGATTATCCACGTGAAATCAAGCTTAATCCTAAAAGGTGCACTTAAAACCCTAACATAGACATATGCTTACTAAATCGAGAAATTAACCTAGTATGATTGATAAAAATTAGGGCTTTCAACGTTAAAAGGAAGCTAACATGATGAGGATTCCATTCATGTATAATAATTAAAGTTAGGTCTGTTAGAACCTACCTTAAATGAAGATCAAACCCAGCTACAAAAATACCCAACGATCCTTGATAGCCCTCAAAGATCCCTTGATAACTTCTGAATACCCAATAGAAATTGGGGCTTTTACTGCCAAATGAAAGAGCTCGTCGAGCTGATCAAGATAGACTATCTATTTACGAATTTTGGTTAAGATTACCAACCTGATTTGGAAGAACAAAACCACGACCTAGAATGAAGAACGAACCGGACAGCACCTTAGAAAAACCTCGATATCTCCTGGATACCTAATGAAAATTTAGGGCTTTTACAACCACTGGAAAGATCTCGTCGAGAGGAACAATTTGATATATTCATAAGCTGATTTTGGTTAAGGAAACCTACCTCAATCGAAGGATCAAAGAGGAGAGGAAGGAGGACAACGGCAGCCGACCCACCTCCACTAAACGACCAAGAACTTCCTATATCTGAATCTAATGCGAACACCACAGCCACCAAATGAAAGTAGACTTGTAGAGCTTCATTTTGATACCTCATAGAGCTTCTGGAGACTTCAGAGTTGGGAGAAATCGACCACGCAAGGTGGTGTTTGAAAATGGCGCCGCCAAGGTTGACTTCCACCAAACTCGGCCGCCACCATGTGCTAGGGTTAGGGTTTGGTTCGATTGATAGAGGGCTATTAATCCTCTATGTATTACCTTTCATTTGCCTCTTGAATCACCTCATTTGGTTGAGAAACATGTTCTAATTTGATGTTTTAAGATGGGGTGAATAGTGAACACGAATTTCGGGTTAGGTGGGTTGAAAGTCGGAGTCAACCCACTGATTAGGCCTAGATAATGATTTTATTAGGCTTAGTCATAGAAGACAAAAGTTTTAGTCGATGCATCTATTATTTAATTACTATTTTTATGAATTTTTATATGATAGATAAAATTTCAACTTCTACTATTCCGTAAATAGTTAAATATTAAGTTCGGAAGACTTAATCCACTAATTCGGCCTAATAAATGATTTTCTTAGGGTTGGCCACAGAAGGAAATATTGTTAAACACAATTGATTCTACAAGAATATGATTTTTATTGATTTTTATAAAATAGTTGAAAAGTGACTTATTCTATTTATTAAAGAATTAATCTAATTAATTTCGAATAATTCTCATTAATTCAAATAAATTCCAAATAATTTCAAATAACTTTCTAAATAAATTTCTAAAGAATTTGGGGTATTACAGACTTTTTGAGTCACCACGAGCTCCAAGGGTCGTTGGTGATGGCGGGGCCAGTGCCTAATCGTCGGAGAGGAAGTCGGTCACGTCCAGGAAGAACCCCAGGCTTACCAAAGACCTTTGCGGGGGGCTTCAGGTCATTTGAATAGACCTCACCGCAGTCTGTCCAGACTCAGACTAGCTGGACAAAGGAGTAGAGATGGGACCACCGTCGCCTACCCCAGTCGTTGTCGAAGGCGGGATCAGTGCAAAACTGACCCTGACACGTCCTGGAACACCCAGTAAGAAGGTCGGACCCAGACAGAATCGATTAGACCTGGTACCTGGAGTGAACTGAAGGGCGAGTAGGTTCTGTCCAGACAGAGGCAACATAGTAGAAGCGTGGTGCAGAGGTCACTGTCATCACCACCGCCGTCGGATGACGTTGGGACCAGAACCAACGCAACCGCAGGGAAGTCAGGAACCTCACGTAAAAATGTTAGATCGATCCAGGGTCATTTTGATTGGCTCCCGATCAAATGATGGTGGTTCTGTCTTCGGTGTGCAGAAGCGGGATAGATGACATACAAATGGCCGTGGAAGATGGGAGAAGAGATCGGGGAGCTCCGTTGACCTTCGACCACTGCAGGGATGTTCAAGGGTTGCCAAGTGACGACCCCCAGGCTCGTGGGTTGCAACTGAGATTGCAGAAGGTTGACGTCGCCGTGGAGAACTCCAGCTGTCTCCTTGTGCGCCGGCAAAGAACCGCAGACTAGCAAGCTGAACTTTGGCCTGGATGGAGGGGAAGATGGTGGAGTATGGAGATGAAATTTGGTGTGGAGGTGTTGGAGGATGTGGGGAGGAGGCTGCAAAAAGAACATGCCAAGAGGATGGGGGGTTTGCGTAGGGGAGCAGAGGAGAGGGGCTGGGTTCTGGGCCTGTGCGAACCAAGGAGGAAGGGCAGGGGGTGGCTGTGAGGGAGGGGTGAGTGTGATGTGGTCTAGGAGAACTTGGGAGAGGGAGATGGGGCTGGGGTGGAGAGGGATGGGTGTTAGGGTCGCAGCTTGGTGGAGGAGTGGGGAGAGAGAGGTGGTGGTAGCCCAGTTGGCGGTGGTATTAATGGGAATTGAAGGTGGGGGTCTTGGGTATGTCAAGGGGTGGCTTGGGGAGTGGAAGAGGTGTGTTGGGAGAAGGGGAGGATCCCTTGGGGGCTGTGGGAGATATTAGAGGAGATTAATGGGTGTATGAGGAAGAGGGAGGGGAGTGAATGCTACATTGGGAAGATGGTGGGGCAGGATGAGGTGGCCGTCAAACGGGTGACATGGTGGGTGAGGGGGTAGGCTAGGGATGATGTGGAGGGCAGGTGGGGGTGTTGGGAAGGTGGAGGATGGGTTAGAGAGAGAGTGGGGGCGAGCTTGAGAGAGAAAGTAGAGAGAGATATAGGTTGGAGAATCCACTCTCAACTATGGAATTCACCCTAAGTTTATTGGCATCCACTAATAAAAAAGAACACAAGAAACTCAAATTCTAATTTTTTTCATTCATTAGTTCTCAAGGGTGGGATGGGGTCCTATTTATAGGCCCTCATCTTTTACAGGACAAGACTACCCTTGCTTTAACACAAAATGACTCAAGCTATCCTATAGAGTAGACTATGGGCCTAATTAATGGACTAAGGTCCAAATGACATAGAACTTAGATAAATAAATCCCTAACCAAGCACTTCACTCAATAAAAGTAAAATTACATTGATATGACTCTAAAAAAAGTCAAGAAAAATATATAATGTGACTAGAAAAGATGATGAACTCGAATCCGTGTTGTCGATGATCATCCGAGTCCCGAGTGAGAGAGAATTGGGAAAGATGTTTCCATTGCATACGCTCAACTAACTCAACGTATCTTTTTTCCCTAAGACTAGCATACTCCGTCTTAACTTTAGAAATAAAAATGTGCAAGGCCATCATATCCATTTCGATTATCAATTTTACGAAGAGACCGATCATGAGTAAGTAGGGGATGCAAATCGATCATCTAATTCTCATTTTATCCTCGTATCAGATATGGCCCAGTTTCACAGCTTCCATTATCTATGACAGTCTAGCAATTGTAGTTTATCTAGTTCTCAACTTCAGACGACAAAAAAACACCTATCCTTATACTACTTAGGCTTTACTTTATTGTAGTTTTGATACATCAGTAGCGATTACGTCCCAATGTACCAAACCTCTCGTGACCTATCCCAAGAAGCGTCTCAAAGCTTTCACTTTTACTTTTCCACTCCCCACGTAAGAAGAAACTATTAGAATTTAGACAGTCAAGGAAAAAAAATGCCACTAGAGAATGAGCTCCCCCTGTTGGGTTTTATCCTAATATAGTGGTCCACTTGTGTTGGGCCTCACACATCTAAACACATCGACAGGTCCAGTTAAAGGAATATAATTATTGAGCTTAACCCATTAAGTGCCCATTAAGATCTTGTTATGGGTGGGATCTAATTTTAGGCCTAATTGGGACTGGTCCCTCCTCTCTCTATATATGTGTTCAACTCTCCATTAGGTTGAGACACAGTTACGAGAGATAGAGAGAGAAAACTAGAGGGATATCGTTTGGGTTGCACGTCTCTCTTCCCGACGTTTGTGTGTGGACCTTCTTCCTCATCGTCTTCCTCCTCGCGTGTGGGATTGTTTTCGCTTCAGGTACACATCCCCTATCATGTGGTATCATTGCCCGAGTTTTGATCTCTCGGACTCCTCTCATCGTTCTCCGAACAACTTCACCCACACGGTGGCCTAGGTTGTTCCCCCCTCCCCCCATGTGTTCAATGTAGCGAATGAGGCGTGCAGAGAGAGGCCCGCGCTGTCTTCACCCTCCACGGATGCCGGTAGGGTGGCACGGCAGTGCCTGGCCGATTGCTAGCCGCCTTGGCTGACGGTTGTGCTTCCGACAAGAGATCAAAAAAGAGGGGGCTTTTGGCCGTGGAGAGGGTTGGAGGTTGCCGGGGCACGCGCCATCGCCGCCGGTTGTCAGCCGTGGAGAAGGCAGGGGGTAGCCGGGGACGTGGACAGCCACCGCCGTGGCAGCCCGTCAACCTGCGCGCCATGGCTACGACGATTCAAAAAAATAAAAAGGCTAGCAGGCAGGCCAACCACCGGCCAGGGCACCGTGCTTAGCCACCGCCCTCGCTGGCAGTGACCGAGGGGGTGGACGACGGTGGTGGCCCTCCCCCATCCTTTCCCTCCTGGTGGCAGCGATCCTCCTGCGGTTAGGGTTTTCTGGAGAAACGGGGGCGGATGGGGGGTGCTTGGGGAAAAAGAAGAAGGGTCTTATGACCCTTCTGCCCTCTCATTCATGTTAATAAAAAAATGTTAGATTTGATCCGTTTACCAACAAATGAAACAACCCTTTTACCAATGGTCAATTAAGTTTTGTAAATATTTTATTCAAATATTTGATGCCTTTAAGTTATCTTAATTCTAAATTTCATTTAAGTTAGGATCCAATAAAGTTTGTGGATTCAAGTTTTTGGATCTCCCTTTTTAAGGTCTTTAGATTTTGGTTTGGGTTCGAATTGTGGATCTTTTTAAGATCTAGATTTAAGTTGGTAAACGATTGTGGGTTCTGATTTTGGGTCTGAGATCAATACGAATCTTATTTGGAACCCGAAGCTAGATCTGTTTACGTATCCGAATCCAATTAAAATTTGATTTTTAAATATTTGTATCTATTATTGCTTAAGTGCATCCTTTAAGTATGAAACTATTTATTTAATTTCATTTAATTATATCCTTATCCTTTAAAATCTATTAATGGGTCTTCTATAGGGTCTATTAAGTTCTAGATCTTATGCCCATTTATTCTGGGTTTGTTTTGAGCCCATTAATATATTTTAAAAGATATAGGGTCCATTATGTAAACAATTTGGATATAGAAACAATTTCTGTGGGTATGTATGCAATTTAGTGGTTATTTCTACAAATAGAAAAGGATATTTATATAACATCATGCTAAAACCTATGTTTTTAACCTCTTTTAATTTAGTTTTGGCATGATTAAAGCTTATTAATGGACTAATAATTATTGTAATAATTTTATGAGATATTTTTGTGATATTTTGATCTCCTTACCATGTTTATTTATGCATCAATATCTCCATTTCGTATTACAATAATTATTGTGTTTATGTCCTTTTGCTTATGTTTAGTGTTATTTTGATGTTATTATGCAATTTTGTGTGGAATTTTTGATTTCTAAGTGGTTAGGTAGACCACCAAAGTGGCACTAACTATGAGGAATGATAAAATTTTACATTTTTGAGTTTAATATAGTATCATTTATGAGCATTATGATTTGTTTGTTATCATTTTTAATTGAGGGGAGAATATTTTAGCATTCAAAGTGTGTAAGTTGACCACCTAAGTGACCTTATGTATGGAGAATAATAAAGTATTTTTATTAAGGAATTAAAATGATATCAAACTTTGTGTTCTTAGATTGAATGTAGAATTTAACTCCCAAAGGAGTGTTCTATTTTCATGTCATGAACAAGATATAATACAATTTATGTGCATGGCAACTCTTGAGACTTTTGTACCCAAAGGTACTCTCTCTTGACATCAAAGTGTATATAAGTCTTAGTTCTATCACTTAAATTATTTTGGGGAGTTGTTCCATTAGTATATTATAATTCTCACCCAAAGGAGAGATTCTAATGATACATCAGGACAATTTATTAAAGTAGTTCTTTTCAGTTCTTAGAATTACTCTGTCTATATGCCTCATAACTTGCTATTATCATTGCTTTATCTTATATATGAGCGTGTGTTTATATTTTATAGCTACTTCTTCTTTGTTTGCACCTTTCACTGGCACTGTGCCTTATCTCAATGGCACTAATTTCACTGAATGGAAACAAAATGTACTATTTTCTTTGGGGTGCATGGATTTAGATATGACTTTGCGTGAGGATAAGCCAACTCCACTAACTACAAAAAGTACACAGGAACAAAAGACTCACTTTGAGAAGTGAGAAAGATCCAACTGTTTGTGCCTATTGTTCTTGCAGGGACATGAAGGGCAAAACATTAAGGGATCTATCCCTAAGTAGGCCACAGCCAATGGATTCTTAAAGGTTGTTGAGGAACATTTCATTAGTTTCGATAAAGTAAAAATTAGCACTTTAATGGCTAAGCTATCCTCAATGAAATACACTAGTAGTGGCAATATCAGAGAACATATCATGATGATGAGAGACATTGTATTTTAGTTTAACGTAACAGAAGTTACTATTTCAGACACATTCCATTTTTACTTCATTCTAAACTCTCTTCCAAGTGAATATGAGGCATTTAAGATCTCATATAACACACATCGGGCTAAATGGTCACCAAACGAATTGATGACCATTTATGTTCAAGAGGAAGAGAGATTGAGAGTGGAGAGGAATTAAGTTGCTAATTTTACCTCTCATAAAGGAAGTGAAAGTTCAGGAAAGTGCAAGAGTGTCCAGAAGAAGGGAAAGAAAAAACATAACAAAAAGGGAAAAGACAAAGGCAAAGAAAAATAAAAGAAAAATAAAAAAGAAAGAAAATGCTTCTTCTGCCATGAACCTGGACACGTTAAGAAGGAGTGCTTGAAATTCAGAGGATGGTTTGAAAAGAAAGGTAATATCTCATCTTATGTTTGTTAAGAGTCTCACTTAGTAAATGTTCCTAAAGATAGATGATGGATTGACTCAAGCTCTACTGTGCATGTTACCACTTCTATGCAGGGATTCCTCTTCCAAAGGCCTACCAATGAGGGTGAGCGGAGCATCTTTTCAGGGAATAGGACACGCTCACAAGTCAAGGCCGTAGGAACTTATATAATTATTTTGAGTTCAGGATTTGTTCTAGATTTGAAAGACACTTTTTATGTACCTTCTTTTAATAGAAATTTGGTTTCAGTATCAAAACCTGATTCAGAAGGTTTTCATATCTATCTTGGAAACTCTATAGTTAAATTAATGAAAGATTTTATTGTTATTGGTATTGGTTCTCTATCTGATGGTTTATATAAATTGTGTCTTAATAATGTGAATGAACAATCACATAATGCCATGCATACTTCAGTTTCCATTGGCAATAAATGTAGTAGAGTCAATGAAAATTCATCCATGTTATGACATAGGAGATTAGGTCATATCTCTATTAAGAGACTTAAGAGGTTAGTGGGAGAATGAGTGCTTCACACTCTAGATTTCACTGACTTTGAGATATGTATTGATTGAATAAAGGGAAAGTAAACACACACGCCTAATAAGAATGACATTAGAAGTTCTGAACTTCAAGAAATAATTCACGCTGATATTTGTGGTCCTTTTTCACCTTGTTTGACTGGCGAGAGGTACTTTGTCACCTTTATATATGACTATTCGGATTCCTGTGTCTCTATTTACTTCTTGAAAAGGCAGATGTCTTCAATGCCTTTAAGGATTTCAAAAAGGAAGTAGAGAAACAATCAGGAAAAGTAATCAAGATAGTTAGGTCCGATAGAGGTGGTGAGTACTATGGTAGGTATACAGAGATGGGACAAAGGCCTGGACCATTAGCAAGATTTCTTAAAGTGGAGGGCATTGTACCTCAGTACACTACTCTTGGTAGTCCATATCAAAATGAAGTTGCAGAAAGAAGGAATCAAACGCTTAAGAAAATGGTCAGGACAATGTTAAGTCATTCTACCCTTCCTTTGTCTTTGTGGGGGTGTTGGCCCGGGTGCAACGACAATCAAGAGGGGGGGTGAATTAATTGGCCCACTAAAAATTAATTTTCACAAAGTCTAAGATCAATTAGAAGATCGATAGATAGTTGAGCAATTAATCCCAAACAGACTTGATAAACAATGAACTAGATATGGCAAGCAGAGTACACTCTCAAAGCTCACTCGAATGTGATTACTAATAATGCGAGTGTGTGAGTGTGTGCGAAGGTGTGCCGAGACCTCAAATAGCAAAAAACTAAGTAGTGGAGGTGAAAACCACAAGCAAACCACAAGGCACATAAATTTTATGCGGTTTGGCCACAGACCATGTGAACCTACGTCCACCTCTCACCAGACTGGTGAGGCTTCCACTATCTTGCAAAGACCCTTACAAGATAGTACACACGAAGCCACGCTCTAACACACAAGTAGGCAAAACACCTGCACACACACGGGGAACAAACTCCCCAGCCACACATGTAGGCTAACACCTGCACACTGTCAAACCACAACACAAACAGGGATGAACCCCGAAATGAGCACTAACGCTGCTAAACCGCAGCGATCATAGACACACTCGGATGTGCGCACAGCACACTCTGACCACACACAGTAACTTCTTCTGTTTAAAAAAGTATGTCTATCAGAGCAACATCAAATGACACCAGGTTTTCAGATCTAGAAATATAAAGTCCATCAATGTGAGATTCCCCCTTTAGACAGCTCTCTTCGACGGTCGAACAGCCATGAGGATGATGAGATGACTATCTTCGCAGCACGGTGCATCCAGATCACGATCCTGATGTAGAACTTTGACTCCTGCAGCATGGAGGGGCGAGCTTCTCTTCTTCTTCTCCTCCTTCTTCCTTCACTCCTCTTTTCAGCAAGGGGGCGCTCCTCCTTTTCTTACTCTCAGATTTTCTTCCAAAAATGGTTCAAGACTACTCACCCTTGTCTTCTCAAGCTCAGGGTGGCTCTCTAGCTCTCACTTTGTTTCATTGCTACTTCTCCCGCTTGTCTTCTACTCTCTCTCAAATTTTTACGTCTTCCAGCCTCACTTAGATTTTCTTCTTCCTCTTCTTAGCTACTCTCCGAAGATGCTCTCCAGTCTCCCTCTCTAATCTTCTTTTGAAAGCTCAAGGATGCTCTTTTCTTCTCTCACAGCTTACTTCTTCTCTAAGGCGAATGGGTGCTAATTATAGCACAACAAAATGGATAATCTTCTATTTCCAAAGTATTTTCTGATTGGTGCAATGATAAAAGTTATATTCTCTACCAAAAGGTCCTTCTAGAATCTTGAACCATCGATCTGAGTGCATGCCCAATCATTGGGCCTTGGTCCATGTGCCCAAGAGGACCCATGTAATATCCCGGACCTTTCGGATCCTTCTTCGTGGGTCCCGGATCTGGTTCTCGGAGCGTCCAGCTCCGTTGTGTCTGAAATTTCGTTTCGGACATCTTTCGTATTCGGATCGGCGCGATCCGGAGTCATTTCGGAGGCCCGGAGGCGTTCCGCGGCTTTTCCGCGTGTGTTTTCCGATTCCCGGTGTGTGTTTCGGCTTTTTCTTCGGAAGCTCGCTACGGGCGAACCGGGCGGTTCACCCGGGCACGAGTGGTACCGTTGCGATCGGTGCGTTCCGAGGATTCCGGAAATGTATTTTTCTATTTTCTGGTATTTTTTCAAAAATTTGGATTTTCTATAAAGCCCTAATTCCTTTTCTTTTTCTTTTCTCCTTTCTCTTTCTTCTTCTTCCTCTTCCTCCGTTTCTTCCCACCGTGACACCCTCCTCTCTCCCTCTCTCCCATTCGGATGCGGCGGACCCCTCTCCGGCTACGGACGGCGGCGGGGCGACGGCGCGGACGTGTGGGCAGCGGCGAGGCGAGCTCGTGGGCGTGCGGCGTGCGTGGGAAGCGTGGGGAGTTCGTGAAGTTTATAGCGTTCTTCGCGATTCGTGGGTGATTCGGCGGAGCATTCGCTCCATTGAGGTAGGGTGACATTCCTTAGCCTCATGCCGATCTTTTCCGCGATTTATAGGCCGCGGGGAGGCCGAGAGGGGATCGTTTGAGCGTTTTTGGGTTTTTCCATGATTTGGGGAGAGTTCGCCCGATCTATGGATTTGATGCATGATTTCGTGTTTTGATGGCCTAGAATCATGCTAGGGGTCCCCAGGGGTCTTCCCCTTTGTTGTCCCCCTCTCCTATGGAGGCATGGGGGCGTGGTTAGAATTTTTGGGCGTTTCTACCGTTTTCGGCCGCGAACTGAGAACGCGCTATACTCCAGTAGCGCGTTCTTGGAGGTCGCGCTGCCCCGACCGAGCGCGTTCATCGGAGAAGATGAACAGGAGGCGGTTCCTGTCACGCTATGGGGTCCTAGCGCGATCAGCCTTGTCGCGCCAGGCATCCCTAGCGCGATCTGTCGTGTCGCGCTAGCCGTCCCTAGCGCGACATGCCTTGTCGCGCTAGGAGGCCCTAGCGCGATGTCCCTTGTCGCGCTAGGAGGCCCTAGCGCGTTCTTCCGTGTCGCGCTAGGTATCCCTAGCGCGATCTGGCTATTGTTGAGTGTTTCCCTTGGGCCGTGTGTGCGTCCCGGGCACCCCGTGGAGTTCCGGGACCGTGTTTTTGGTATCCGGAGGTTCCATTTGCCTTGGTCATGCATTTGGTCGTGGGCGGTGAGTCCGTTCTTTCCCGACCGTGGTCACCGTGCGATGGTGATGGTACGTGGGACAGCCCCCGTACTTCGTCAGGTTCGGACGTCGTTTTCCGTTGACTTAAGAGTCTACTCCTTTGTGACCCTCCACTAGTCGTAGCCTGGTAGTACGCGTGTGCTAGTTGCACCAGGGAGTGGTGTACGGGCTTACCCTGAGGACGGTTTTAGACTGGTTACCGTCGGGTCCCTCGTCACATCAGAGTCCAGCGCCAGGGGAAAACCGGTCAGAGGGCCAGACCTAGGACGCGTGGTCTGTGTGTGCACACGTGGTTGGGGACTGTGGACGACGTCGACGGGCGTGGCCCCAGCTAGTCACTTGTTGTGAGTTACTTGTACGGTGCCTGCGCCTCGGGTAGGACCTACCACGTCAGGCGGTTCACCTGCGGTGCGGTGTAAGACGTCAGGGGACGCTACCGGCTGTGCTTCTAGTGGGTGGTACTCCTGTCGAGTACGGAGTGACAGACTGTCAGTCTTGTGTTTTCGACCTTCGGGTTTTACGGTTCGACCGTTGGTTTCGGTCTTCTCGTACCGTGGCACGTGTGTCGGTTTGCGTGCCGTAGGGTCTAGTTCTGTAGAGTGCAGGGCTTTCCTTTCCGAGGTACTTTTCTACCGCTAGAGTAGTGGTTTCTCGTTTTACGAGGTAGGGTTCGAGTGATCCCTACTGAGTCTTGTTCCGAGACTCATTCCCTGCGTGTTTTCACCGTGTTTCAGGTGAGACGCTACCTTCGGGGAGCGCGTCAGGAGCGCAGCGTGGTGCGGGTGCCCAGAGGTAGTGCCAGAGGTCAGAGCCGGGGTATGCCCCGTGTAGCTGTACTTTTCTTTCTTGTCACTGTACTAGTCGTGGACTGTTCTTGCTGTTGTTGTTATTTTATTGTGGACCATGTAAAATGTTAATTTATTTCCTGCGTAATATTATAACTGTTTAATTTCTGCAATTATTTGTCATACTTGTGTAGTCTCCACACCATCCTTTTAACCCTTCCGAGTCTTCGGGCTCGTGGGTGGCGGTGCGAGTCTCGGGTTATCGGGCCTTCCCGGTAATCGGATTCTCGGGTCGTTACAGCTGGTATCAGAGCGCGGTTGTGGAATTACATGAGAATCATAGGTAATTGTAGTGGTCCACTAGTCCACAGCGATGATGTACAGGTGACGCTGGCATTGGGCACCACGGGTTTATTTTGACCTTGCCGTTTTTCATGTTTTCTGTCTTTTACTTCAGGAGCGAGTATGGCGCCGAGGAGGAGTTCTCGCTCTCAGCAGGGGCAGTCGGCTGGAGGTCAGGAGATCCAGCAGGGGGTCCAGAGGGACCAGGAGGAGCATAGCAGAGTTCCGGGAGCTACCGAGGCCGCGGATGCTGCGAGAGCTCCGGGGGCCGAGGATTTCTTCCGTGGCATGTACCATCTCATGTCTCAGCAGTTTGGCGGAGAGGCTGCTGAGGGCTCGTCAGCCAGGGGTGGGCCAGGCCGAGCGGTGAGGGACTTTATGCAGTTCCATCCACCTTACTTTAGCGGCCAGGCAGACCCTGATGCGGCTCGTGATTGGCTCGATGAGATGGAGCGGGTGTTCAGTTCCGCGAAGAGTGCTGCCGAGGACAGAGTTGTGTTGGCCTACAACCAGTTGCAGGGTACGGCTCGGAGGTGGTGGCCTTCCGAGTGGAAGACGTCCTTTCAGCTTCATCCACTTGAGCAGATCGAGTGGGATGACTTCGTCAGTGCTTTTGAGCGTACGTACTATCCAGATGTTGTTGCTACGTAGCGGATGCGGGAGTTTCTGGAGCTGGTGCAGGGTGACATGTCCGTGTTGCAGTACAGGGTCCGATTTGTCGAGCTGGGTCGATACGCACCTCATATCATGGAGCATGAGAGGGTGAGGACCGCGCAGTTTGTGCAGGGCTTGAGGCTGGAGCTGAGACACCATTTGATCGCGAATGGGGCCACTGATCTAGAGACGGCGTCTTGTGTTGCGATTTCCTTGGAGATGGATATGCAGAGGACTCGAGGACCGATCAGCTAGAGGTAGTCTTTGTCAGGTCGCAGCCAGCAGTCGGCTACCCAGCAGCAAGGTTTCTTCCAGCATGCGTCGGGTGGTTCAGGAGTACCGACATCGGCAGCTTCGGTGACAGGATCGGCGTCCTTCGGCTCGAAGGTCAAGAAGTTCCTCTCGAAGAATTTCCGGAAGAAGAAGTCCAAGGATCAGGGGCAAGCTTCATCGGGCAGTGTACAGCAGCCGATTCCTTTTCAGCGTCAGGGGTCAGTGGGTGGATCGCGTGGACCTTGTCCACGGTGTGGTGGTACCCACCCAGGCAGGCAGTGCACGGCGCCGATTATTTGTTTTCGGTGTGACCAGCCAGGGCACATGGCGCGAGACTGTCCTCAGAGACCGCCGCAGCAGCAGTTTCCTCAACAGTAGTAGGTTCCCCAGCAGCAGAGGCAGCAGCAGCAGCAGCAGCAGCAAGGACAGTATCCGCCACTACCCAGGTCAGCTAGTGTGGGAGGCAGGCAGAGGACTCGGGGCCAGATCACGCACATGACCAGGGCAGAGGCAGTGGCGTCGCAGCTCGTGGAAGGTACTGTTCAGATTTTGGGTTATGCGGCTCGGGTTTTGTTCGATTCTGGCGCGTCTCATTCATTTATTTCGGAGGATTTCGCGTCGAGCGTCGAGGAGCCGGTGACCCAGTTGTCCTGTGATTTGGCAGTGGAGTTGCCTTCGGGTGACTTTATGGTCACTCCGTATTGCTTCGACCAGGTTCCGGTGTGGATCGATGGGCGGAGTATGCCAGGCAGGTTGTATGCGTTGCATCTTCGGGATTATGACGTGATTCTAGGTATGGATTGGCTCGAGACCCATGGAGCGGTGGTGGATTGTGGAATGAAGAGGGTCTACTTCCAGCATCCGAGCAAGAGGACCTTCTATTTCCAAGGTATCCGTTCCGCCTCTTCTCGATTCCTTATCTCTACTATTCGAGCCCGTCGGTTGCTTGATTCCGGTTGTCAGGGTTTTCTCACGTCAGTGGTTGTGTCTGACCGGATGGAGCCGGATGTCGAGGACATTACGGTGGTGTGCGAGTTTCCCGACGTTTTTCCTGAGGAGTTGCCTGGATTACCTCCCCAGCGGGAGATCGATTTCGTGATCGAGGTTGTGCCTGGTACGGGACCTTTGGCGAAGGCTCCCTACCGTATGGCCCCCGCTGAGTTGAGGGAGTTGAGGGCGCAGTTGCAGGAACTGTTGGCCAAGGGGTACATTCGTCCTAGTTTTTCCCCTTGGGGTGCGCCCGTGTTGTTTGTGAAGAAGAAGGACGGTAGTCTGCGGTTGTGCATTGACTATCGGCAGCTGAATGAAGTGACCATTAAGAACAAGTATCCGTTGCCGCGGATTGATGATTTGTTCGACCAGCTGCAGTCTGCGCGAGTGTTCTTGCGGATTGATTTGCGGTCCGGTTACTATCAGCTAAGAATTCGCGAGTCCGATGTGGAGAAGACTGCGTTCAGTACGAGGTACGGGTATTATGAGTTTCTGGTGATGCCGTTCGGGCTCACCAATGCCCCAGTAGCCTTCATAGACTTGATGCAGAGGGTGTTTCATCCGTATTTGGACCAGTTCGTGGTCATCTTCGTGGATGACATCCTTGTTTATTCGCAGTCTGCTGAGGAGCACGCGTACCATTTGGGTGTGGTGCTGCAGACGTTGCGAGATCACCAGTAGTATGCGAAGCTCAGCAAGTGCAAGTTTTGGCTCAGCGAGGTGCACTTTCTGGGGCACGTGATTTCTGGTGATGGCATTTCCGTGGATCCCGCCAAGGTCGAGGCTGTGATGCAGTGGCCGAGGCCGAGGTCGGTGACTGAGATCCAGAGTTTCTTGGGGCTTGCGGGTTATTATCGCCGGTTTATCCAGGATTTTTCTCGCATTGCGACCTTGATGACGAGGCTCACGCGGAAGGATGTGCCTTTCGTTTGGTCCGAGGAGTGTGAGCAGAGCTTCAGGGAACTGAAGAGATTGCTCACCTCGGCTCCGGTGTTGATTTTACCTTCTGGATCGGGAGGTTTTGTGGTGTGTACAGATGCTTCCGGAGTCGGATTGGGTGCTGTTCTGATGCAGCATGGTAGAGTGGTGGCTTATGCATCTCGACAGCTAAAGCCCCATGAGGAGAACTACCCCACCCATGACCTTGAGTTGGCGGCAGTGATCTTCGCGCTGAAGATCTGGAGGCACTATCTGTACGGTGAGAAGTTCGAGGTGTTCACTGACCATCAGAGTTTGAGGTATGTGTTCTCGCAGAGAGATCTGAACCTCAGATAAAGGCGTTGGATGGAGTTCATGAAGGATTATGACTTCACCCTGTCTTATCAGCCGGGCAGGATGAATGTCGTCGCTGATGCCTTGAGTCGGAAGGTTGCGGTCAGTGCCTTGATGTTGAGGAAGTGGAGGCTCTGGGAACAAGTGCCCGAAGTTTCCTTCAGGCTCAAGATTCCCCAGGAGCCAGGGTTGGCAGTGCTTGCGAGTCTGACTGTCACTCCTGCTATCCGTCGTCAGGTGACAGAGGCTCAGCATGCGGACCCTGAGTTGCCCCGGATTCTTGCGATGGCTGACGTGGAGCTCGGCGAGGACGGTGCTGCGATGTTTCGTGGTAGGTTGTACGTCCCAGCGGAGGAGCAGGTTCGTCGTGCGGTGTTGCGCGAGGCTCATGGGAGCAGGTACACCGTACACCCGGGTGCGACGAAGATGTATCGGAACTTGCGGAGGCAGTTCTAGTGGCCTGGCATGAAGAGAGATGTTGCCGAATTTGTGGCCAGGTGCCTGATCTGTCAGCAGGTGAAGGCAGAGCATCAGCGACCAGGCGGTACTCTCCAGCCCTTGGATGTTCCTGCTTGGAAGTGGGACCATGTGACCACGGATTTCGTGGTGGGGTTGCTGAGGACCCCGAGTGGGCAGGACAGTATTTGGTTGCTGGTGGATCGGCTGACGAAGGTGACGCGGTTGTTACCGGTCAAGGTCAGCTGGAGCGTGTCCAGGTTGGCTCGTCTCTATGCGGAGCGGATCGTGCCGTTGCATGGGGTTCCCATTTCGATCGTGTCGGATCGAGATCCGCGCTTCACTTTTGGATTCTGGAGGAGTTTCCAGCGAGCTCTTGGCACGGAGTTGGCGTTTAGCTCGGCGTATCATCCTCAGTCAGATGGTCAGTCTGAGAGGACCATTCAGACCTTGGAGGACATGCTGAGATCTTGCTGCCTGGAGTGGCAGGGGGGTTGGATTCATCACCTGCCGTTGGTGGAGTTTGCCTATAACAACAGCTATCATTCGAGCATCGGCATGGCTCCTTATGAGGCATTGTATGGGCGTCCTTGTCAGACTCCACTTGATTGGTTTGAGGTGGGTGAGCGTGTTTTGACGGGACCGGAATTGGTGCAGCAATGTGTGGATGTTGTGCACCTGGTTCGTCAGAACATGTTGGCGGCCCAGAGTCGGCAGAAGAGCTATGCTGACCGTAGGAGGCAGCCCCTCGAGTTCGCCGTGGGCGATCATGTGTTCTTGAGAGTTTCTCCGATGAAGGGGGTGATGCGTTTTGGACGGCGTGGGAAGCTGAGTCCCCGCTATGTTGGTCCTTTCGCGATTGTGGAGCGCATCGGTGAGGTTGCTTACCGGTTGCAGTTACCCTCTGAGTTGGCGTCGGTGCATGGCGTGTTCCACGTCTCGATGTTAAGGAAGTATATGCCCGATGACTCTCATGTGCTCGAATTTTCCGTTTGGCCTGAGGTGACTCTAGATCTTTCTCTCCCAGAGTTTTTGATCCGCGTGGAGGATAGGCGAGAGCAGCGCCTGCGGAACAAGGTCATTCCCTTGGTAAAGGTCGTGTGGCAACGACACTCTGGTGGTGAGGCTTCGTGGGAACGTGAGGACGAGATGCGTCAGCAGTTTCCATATCTGTTTGAGTGAGTCTTCCTCTTCTTTCCCCTTGGGTTGTTCTCAATTTCGAGGACGAAATTCCTTAAGGGGGGAGGGCTGTAATATCCCGGACCTTTCGGATCCTTCTTCGTGGGTCCCGGATCTGGTTCTCGGAGCGTCCAGCTCTGTTGTGTCCGAAATTTCGTTTCGGACATCTTTCGTGTTCGGATCGGCGCGATCCGGAGTCGTTTCGGAGGCCCGGAGGCGTTCCGCGGCTTTTCCGCGTGTGTTTTCCGATTCCCGGTGTGTGTTTCGGCTTTTTCTTCGGAAGCTCGCTGCGGGCGAACCGGGCGGTTCACCCGGACACGAGTGGTACCGTTGCGATCGGTGCGTTCCGAGGATTCCAGAAATATATTTTTCTATTTTCGATATTTTTCCAAAAATTCAGATTTTCTATAAAGCCCTAATTCCTTTTCTTTTTCTTTTCTCCTTTCTCTTTCTTCTTCTTCCTCTTCCTCCGTTTCTTCCCACCGTGACACCCTCCTCTCTCCCTCTCTCCCATTCGGACGCGGCGGACCCCTCTCCGGCTACGGACAGCGGCGGGGCGACGGCGCGGACGTGTGGGCAACGGCGAGGCGAGCTCGTGGGCGTGCGGCGTGCGTGGGAAGCGTGGGGAGTTCGTGAAGTTTATAGCGTTCTTCGCGATTCGTGGGTGATTCGGCGGAGCATTCGCTCCATTGAGGTAGGGTGACATTCCTTAGCCTCATGCCGATCTTTTCCGCGATTTATAGGCCGCGGGGAGGCCGAGAGGGGATCGTTTGAGCGTTTTTGGGTTTTTCCATGATTTGGGGAGAGTTCGCCCGATCTATGGATTTGATGCATGATTTCGTGTTTTGATGGCCTAGAATCATGCTAGGGGTCCCCAGGGGTCTTCCCCTTTGTTGTCCCCCTCTCCTATGGAGGCATGGGGGCGTGGTTAGAATTTTTGGGCGTTTCTACCGTTTTCGGCCGCGGACTGAGAACGCGCTATACTCCAGTAGCGCGTTCTTGGAGGTCGCGCTGCCCCGACCGAGCGCGTTCATCGGAGAAGATGAACAGGAGGCGGTTCATGTCGCGCTATGGGGTCCTAGCGCGATCAGCCTTGTCGCGCCAGGCATCCCTAGCGCGATCTGTCGTGTCGCGCTAGCCGTCCCTAGCGCGACATGCCTTGTCGCGCTAGGAGGCCCTAGCGCGATGTCCCTTGTCGCGCTAGGGGGCCCTAGCGCGTTCTTCCGTGTCGCGCTAGGTGTCCCTAGCGCGATCTGGCTGTTGTTGGGTGTTCCCCTTGGGCCGTGTGTGCGTCCCGGGCACCCCGTGGAGTTCCGTGACCGTGTCTTTGGTGTCCGGAAGTTCCGTTTGCCTTGGTCATGCGTTTGGCCGTGGGCGGTGAGTCCGTTTCTTTCCCGACCGTGGTCACCGTGCGACGGTGATGGTACGTGGGACAGCCCCCGTACTTCGTCAGGTTCGGACGTCGTTTTCCGTTGACTTGAGAGTCTACTCCTTTGTGACCCTCCACTAGTCGTAGCCTGGTAGTACGCGTGTGCTAGTTGCACCAGGGAGTGGTGTACGGGCTTACCCTGAGGACGGTTTTAGACTGGTTACCGTCGGGCCCCTCGTCACATCAGAGTCCAGTGCCAGGGGAAAACCGGTCAGAGGGCCAGACCTAGGACGCGTGGTCTGTGTGTGCACACGTGCTTGGGGACTGTGGACGCACGTCGACGGACGTGGCCCCAGCTAGTCACTTGTTGTGAGTTACTTGTAAGGTGTCTGCGCCTCGGGTAGGACCTACCACGTCAGGCGGTTCACCTGCGGTGCGGTGTAAGACGTCAGGGGACGCTACCGGCTGTGCTTCTAGTGGGTGGTACTCCTGTCGAGTACGGAGTGACAGACTGTCAGTCTTGTGTTTCCGACCTTCGGGTTTTACGGTTCGACCGTTGGTTTCGGTCTTCTCGTACCGTGGCACATGTGTCGGTTTGCGTGCCGTAGGGTCTAGTTCTGTAGAGTGCAGGGCTTTCCTTTTCGAGGTACTTTCCTACCGCTAGAGTAGTGGTTTCTCATTTTACGAGGTAGGGTTCGAGTGATCCCTACTGAGTCTTGTTCCGAGACTCATTCCCTGCGTGTTTTCACCGTGTTTCAGGTGAGACGCCACCTTCGGGGAGCGCGTCAGGAGCGCAGCGTGGTGCGGGTGCCCAGAGGTAGTGCCAGAGGTCAGAGCCGGGGTATGCCCCGTGTAGCTGTACTTTTCTTTCTTGTCACTGTACTAGTCGTGGACTGTTCTTGCTGTTGTTGTTATTTTATTGTGGACCATGTAAAATGTTAATTTATTTCCTACGTAATATTATAACTGTTTAATTTCTGCAATTATTTGTGATACTTGTGTAGTCTCCACACCATCCTTTTAACCCTTCCGAGTCTTCGGGCTCGTGGGTGGCGGTGCGAGTCTCGGGTTATCGGGCCTTCCCGGTAATCAGATTCTCGGGTCGTTACAACCCACATTGGAAGTTTGCAAGTACCGTTGTATGGGATGTGTCGACACACAGACCTCACTGTGTCGACACAGTCTTCTAGTTGCTGGTCGAGAACTGGATGTGTCAACACACTGACCATCATTGTGTCGACACACTCTTATTATTGTTGGACTAGAATTGGATGTGTCGACACACTGACCTTCATTGTGTCGACACAATCTTCTTGTTGGCACTCTTGCGTCGACTCCACTGCATCATTAAGTTGACCCAGCCTTTATGTCACCTTGCTATTGTTGATGCTGCTGGTTGTTGACTATTGCTACTTCTGCTGGCCTTGTGCTTGCACTTGCTGCTGCTATTGTTACTAGATGCTGTTATTGCATGCTGCTATCTATTGTTTCTATTGTTTCTTGCACGGCTGTTGCTTACTTGTGCATGTTGCTAGATGCTGTTGTTGCATGCTGCTACGACTGATGCTGCTGGCTACTTCTATTGCTGCTGCAAGTTAACGTTGTATGTGTCGACGCACCCAGTTGTGTGTGCTGACACACTCTTGTAATATGCTTTTGAAACTGATCACTGGAATCAATCCTATGTCGACACACTGAGAAGATGGTGTCGATGCATCCTTAAGAAAGTTGCCCGTATAACGGGTACAGGATTTTGAGGGTGTGTCGACACACTTAGTTGTCCAAGGGAGATTTCAGCCCGAGTGGCCCAGGGCTTTACACTGACAGGTCAACACACTCTTGATGTGTGTCGACAAACTTTTGTACCTCTGATAAGGCTAATTGTTCTGTAGAATCAAAAGTGGGTCGACACACCTTTCATGTGTGTCAACACAGTTTATCCGCTGATAAAATAGAATTGTTCTGGAGAACCAAAGTGGGTCGACACATCTCTGATGTGTGTCGACACACTTTGAACACACTGACCAAGCCTGCCTGATGAAAGGCTTCATGTGTCGACACACCTTCCATATGTGTCGACACGCCTTCATGTGACATTGTTAATGTATACTAGTTCACAAGTTGGGTCGACACACTTCCAAGGTGTGTCGACACGCTCTAACCTTAGATGGAATTCTTTGTTCTGGTGAACTGATGTGGGTCGACACACTTCCAAGGTGTGTCAACACACTCTAACATCCTGAATACTGTGACGCCAACCTTTTGAATAGTGGGTCGACCGAACTCCACTATCAGTCGACCTGTCTTCAAATTTAATGAGGTAACTCAACTCAACAGTTAAGTAGGTCGACTCATATATAACACAAGTCGACCCATCTATGGAAGCAAGTCGACTTGTTAGTGAACCATCTTGATGCAACAGCAAAACATCTGCTTGTCCATCCTTTGAAATACCAGGTTCAAAGCCACCAGTTGTGGAATCAATAATGAGAACAGCACTATCGGCCAGAGAAGTCCCCGTAGTCATGTTCTTGATGAAGTCACGATGTCCGAGAGCATCAATGACAATGCAGTAGTACTTTATGGTCTCAAACTTCTAGAGGGCAATATCAATAGTGAGAGAGCCAAAGTAGGTCGACACACTTCTGATGTGTGTCGACACAGTCTGAACAAATTTCTCTGCAAGAGCAAAAGAAGATAGCAGTTGCCTTAGGCTTAACCAGCTGAGCCAGTCGGTCGACCAGCCTTCAAGCATCTGTTGACCGAAACCTATAACATTTTCAGGCAATTCAACTTTGGGAAATTTGGTCGACCTGTCCAAAGCCGTCGGTCGACCGGCCCAACCAGTACACCTAAAACATGTAGAATTAAGCCCAAATTAACATATATTGAATTCAATAAGTTCAACATACCTTAGTTGTAAATCTTTGACATTTCAAGACTTCATTGAGCCTGATTTGAACTAGAGAGAACTTAGAGACAAGTTTCCACATCCATTCTCATTCACATCATCCCTATCTTAAGCATAGATGAAACCATAGATGAAATTATGTTATCATCAAAATCACACACATACATAAAGTTTTGTTGTCATCAAAATCACACACATAGCACAACAATCTCTCCCTTTTTGATGATGACAAAACTTTATGACAATCACATATTTCTTCTCCCCCTTCGGTATAATCAAAAAGTAGAGCAGTATCCTATGCATTCATATTCCTTCCAATGCAACATCATTCATTTTCCAGAAATAAGGAGATGTAGAGAACAACAAGTTATCACAATTTTTCTTTGTTGCCAGAAGGACCAAATCCCATTGAAACATTCAGATCACTTATTAAAATAGATTGATATCATTTGTTGGAACTAAAACATCACTTGTTGAAAATAAAACATCAAGTATTGACAAGTATGCACGCTAAATTGACTCACTCAGAACTTTTAAAAAAAACCCTCTCATCAAAACTTAAATTTCAAAACATCATGCATAATCACAGTCCGAAGCACACAAGAACACTCCCCCTTTATCATCAACAAAAAAAATAGACCAAAGAGTGTAAATGCAATGAAGTAAGAAGTAAGCAAGCATTCTCAAGCATTCAAAAACCAGAAGTCTAGCAGAAAGTAGGTTAAGGGAAGTGCAGTTGATTAAAAAATTAGAAGCATTGCATGATCCATAACTAAAAAGACTGTGCATGTACAAAGAGTTTGCATGATCATGTATATAGGCAAATTCACAAGATATGTCCAAAACAGAAACTCCGCGAAGTGCATGTGCTGAAAGATGTGCAATGAATCTTAAACATAAGAATATGCAGAATATTGAAATAACACTTAACAAATTCTTTCCTCTATATTTTCATTTTAGATCCTCGACTATTGGTCGCATAGCTGTTGGTAGTTTTCTTATGAGTGTGATGGTGTGAATGTGTGGTGAGTGATGTGATATGAAAAATATGTGTGAGCAAGTGGTGCACTAACTCAAGCAATCAACATAAAATTGAAGCATGTGGGTATGTCACCTCAATATTGCAAAATGAAAAGAGGAGAAACAAAAGCACACGCTGTAGGTGTGGAGCAAATGAATAAAAGAAAACACACCGGGGGTGTGGAACAACTAAAATAAAAGAGCAAGCAAGATAATGAACAATGCCCAAATAAAGAATGATGTGATCGCCACCAAGGTAAATAACACAGTAGAACCGTAATATGTACCTTGGAAAGAGCCGAGTTAAGTCACCCGCCACCGGGAGAGAGAAAAAATCAAGTGTTGTGGAAGGAAAACGGTCATACGATAGACCGCCTGGCATTTGCAAATGGTCCTTCAAGAGACCGCAAGGGCACCCAGAGTAGCAACGTGGAACTTTGAATCTCCACCCCTCCTGGCCGGCCAGAAGAGCTGGGCCTCGTGCAATGAGTCCTGTAAATCTGCAAAACAATGTAGACACCAAGAAAAATGACCCAATAAGCCTTGGGACTAGTGTAGAATCTATAATGCAATTAAACTAAAGTGCATAAAAGGAAGGGTGAATACCTGGGGGTTGGTGGTTTTTTAACCCCTGTGGGGCGTGGAAAAGATAAGAGGATGTTTTAAAACGTGGTGTGAGTGCAGAGAATGTGGAAGAGGAAGAGGGAATATGTTATGATGATGCAAGGGAAAATAGAGAAAACTAAGAGAGAAAAGACTCAAACTAAACCAATGGAACTTAATACTCCCTAGACCAGAAGCCTTATGGACGTAGAAATAGCTTCTCCCTGGTTAGGACTTGCTCCAGAATGCAGCAGCACTTCGTGGCAAGCTCCAGAAATCTCCTCCTCAAGTCATGAAGTCAAGGGTTCTATTTATAGACCCCCAAACCCTAGGTTCGAGTTGGAGGGATAATGACACGAAAATAGGCCTGAAACTAGATAAATCTCAAAGATAATACTGCCAAGAGTCCATAGAAACAAACAGAAGGTTTTGAGAGCCTCTATCTAGAGAGAAATTAACAAACCAAGGACTCTAGCTCGACCACGGCGAAGGAGAGGAAGAACAGACAAAGCAGGACTCTCTGCCTCCCCAAACTGTTTTGCAATAGACTGCAAGGCTAAAGAAAATGGTCCAGCGATAGACCGCATGGCTCATTCGTCCAGAAATGATAAGATCAAAGAAACTCAACGGGACTCTCTACCTCCTAGCGGTCTAGCCAAGGACCGCCAACGCCCACCAAACGGTCGTACGATAGACCGCTAGGCTAGTAGACGTGGCAAAAGAGATAAAGAACGATAAATCTCCAAGTTAATTCATAATAAAATCCTTATTAGCCCCTTATCTAGGCCCAATAAGCTAAAAATGACGAGAAATCAGAGGAGCTAGGCCCAACCAGGGGGAATAACTCATAAAATAAGCCCAAAAACTGACCAACAATGACCCAATAATCGGTGAATAACCCGGGACATCATAAAATAGATAAGGAGATGACCCAACTCATTGGTCATAAAACGGGTGTCAACAGATGCCCCCTCTTAATGTCCTCTTTGCTGGGGAATGAATGGAGGTGAAGTGAAAGCGACATGGAACATAGAGGTGAAGCGAAAATGAAGCGGAGTGGGCTGAAAAGCGGGCGTTAAGGTAAACCGACACCCGTTCTCAACCAACGAGTGATAGGAATCTTCCAGAAAACTTCAAACCAATCACAAGGAACAGCCAAACCGAATGACGCATGCCTGGAGGAACTAACAACTAAGGGAACTAAAGTCACGACCAGCCTCCTCACTAGAACGCACAACTGATAGGCGATCGGAGCAAACGGGAAAGTAAAGAGACGAGCACTAATACTCCAGACAAGAATCTTCAGCTAACCGAACCGAGCAAATAGACCGAAGGAAACCTTCCAACTCAGAGTGGAATGATTCTACTTATTCAAGACCATGGATGCATAGCTATCCACCATTATTGAGACACTTTAGACAGATGAGGGCACATGAATGCTCAAAGATGCGCATGATGTATGCTAGGATAAAGTAAAAGAAATCATCAAAATGAATGCAAAGAAAGGATAAAAATAGCAAGATACTCGAGAATAGTAATGCTAGACCGGATAAATCAGGGTCAAGATACTATATGCAACCACGGTATGCAAGATAGAACCATCGTCCCCCAACTCTTCCAACCTAACGGCCTATCCAACGATTAAACATGTGCACCTAGATCATCATCGTTTTTGTTACAGGGGAACATTAGATCCCAGAACACATGAATGACCAGCCGGTTCTCGAGATAATATATCATAGATACCATATAGTAATGCATTAAGGGGCTAAGGATCAGGATACTTACCTGACTTACCTGCCTGGCGAGATGTGACGGTATGATGGCGTTATGGTGAGGTGTTCATGCATTTGACAGTAAGAGGATTAGCCATAAATAATTGTATCTATAAAATGATCATGAGGCATCAATAAAACATAAATAAGACATGAACCATACCAAAATAGAGTCAAGAATCAAGTAGATATATTGTTTCAAACCATATCAATATACAACCAGAAAATGGTCTAACGATAGACCGCATGAAGACCCCTCACGGTCTAGTGATAGACCGCATAGGCGATGGCGGTTTACATTCTTCAATGAAGGTACTCAGATAGAAAATGATATGAAATTAGACTGCCAAGGGGCATAAACGGTCTGGCGATAGACCGCTTGACTATGAGCGAATTCAAAAAAATAGAACGGCGTTCATTCCCCCATCTCATTCTATCAATCTCACAACCCTAACCCACACCGGCGACCACCACGACCATCACACCCCAGCCCAAAAAAATGTTGAAGAAACGGGCCCTACGGTGCTTCTGGCAGCGTTTAGAGGAGGAGGAACTGCGTATGGCGGCGGCGGACCAACCGGCGGTAGAGGGAGCTTCGGCGATAGTGGAGGAAGTTCCCATGGCGGAGGAAGGAGCTGCAGATGCTACTGTGGATGAAGAGGATGAACCTACGGCCGTAGAAGCACCGGAGACGGCAGCCGGACGCCGGTCATACGAGGTAGGCCGATGGCCCCAAAAACCCATTTTTTTTTAATTTTCGTAGATAATGCATGTGTGGGGAATGGCATCGAAATGGGTCTAGGGACCCATTAATATGATGTGTAGGCCTTTTTGGCCATTTTCAAACCCTGGAGAAACAAATCAAATGACGCCCATGTGCTGGGTGCCTAGCGGTCCTTCCAGCGACTGCTAGGGAACTAGGCGGTCCAGGGCACGACCGCTAGGGGATAAGAAATGGTCTAGGGATGACCGTTTGGGAAGCAGAGTGATTTTTTTGTGTTTTCGTTTGAAATACACTGCAATGTATGATTTACAAACTATATGAATGACTGACCCTGATTGTTTAAATGGATGCAGGGGAAGAGGCGCACCCGGATTTCTTGGCTGCAAGTCCGAGCAGTATACTTGGCACTGCCAGACTATCAGAGAGAGAGATTGGCAGTGATGGGCTTTGGCAAGCTACTCAGCATTGAGGTTATGAGGATCGACACCGCATTGCTATATGCGCTGCATGAGAGATGGGATCCAGTCAGCAGAGCTTTCCTATTACCGTGGGGACACATGATCGGGATTGAGAGTGCACGGAGCACCGATGACATGGTGGACTTATGCCGATTACCGAGAGATGGCACAGGAGCTATTCGAGGTAGAGCTGTTGAGACCGGGGCGTCACTCGTCGATGCTAGGATGGGCGACCCTACAGGAGAGCTTAGGACTGAGGGGAGCAGCGATAGCCATGGGAGAGCTACCAGAGGAGCACCTCGGGAGGATGACAGACAGGGCCCGAGAGAGAGTGGCCGTTGGACCGGGACTAGAGGGAGACATCACCCGGGGCCGCTTCTTGATACTACGGTTCGGGAAGCTACTGTTTGCGATGAGGGCGGACGGAGTGAGCGTCAGACTCCTCCCACTACTGCGGGATTTGGACGGAGCTGGAGGTTATGCATGGGGCGCTGCAGTGCTGGGATTTCTGCGACTCGCTGAGCACCACCGACCGGCAGACGATGCTGGGTGGCTTCTCACCCTTGCTTCAGGTAAAAAATGCTTGACTCTAAATGCTTATGCTTATGATTATGATTATGATATGCTGACATTTGACTAATGCAGGTATGGAGCTACCTATACCTCCCCGGCCTAGGGCGGGGAAGAGAGGTACAGTCGGACCAGGTGCCCATCGCGAGACGATGGATGGCGGTTCGAGACACAGGGTCGCTGCGGCGCCTAGCGCGGGCGATCTAGGACGACATGGACATGTTCCTCTATGCACCGGTAAGCTTCCAGACTTAAACTTCTAAATGCACTTAAATACCTTATAAATGTCGACATTGACCTAAATGCATGCTTTTTTCAGGTGCGCGGGACACCATACTGTGACGAGGGTCACGAGGGATAGCCCTGGGTGGAGGCAGCCCAGGCGTACGCGGGACGGGAGATATGGCTGCATTGAAGGAACATCATCGAGCCACTCCACCACCGCCTGATCATGAGGACCAGAGGCGTGCATCAGCCAGACGTGGAGTTCCCGGCGCGCGACGACGAGCGAGTCAGATGGTCCTCGAAGGGCTTGATGTGGATGGGCATAAATCCCACACAAAAATCACAAGAGAATAATGATGTGGAAAAACATGGAGAATAATGATGATTAATGCATAAATAAGGGGAAGAAAAGCTTGCACGTGGTGTAAATATGGAGATGTGATCGCCAGAGGGGTTACCTCAAAAAAAAAGAGAGATCGCGAATACCTGGTGAAGATTGAAACGCGGGATGATGTGAAGTTCCTTCCTCCTTCTTCAATCGGTCGGCCGATGAGAAGGGTTCTCCTTTTGATTACCTTGCAAAAAGACAATGAAACAACAAAGTAAAGAGGGATTCAGCCAATGCAAGTAGTATCAATCCAAATAAAACATGTGATGATGAAAGGAAATCAACATGCGCACCTTGTTGTTTTGGTTTTAAAACCCTTAAAGAGGAATCAGGGAGAGGGGAGATATGTGATAAAACTAGTGCAAAGTGAAAAGGAAAAAAAAACTGACGATGGAATTGATGCAGACGCAGAAGAAGAAAATAGTGGATGAAGACAAATCAACAAGAAAGCCCTGCTGTCCCTGTCGACAGTAAAGGGAACCAATAGGACGCGGTTGATCGGATGAAGAAGGTGTAGAGGAAGCCGAAGTCCTTCAATCGAGCATACGACAGTAAGGAAGCAGAGGAAGCAGAGGAAGCCGTCAATCCTCTCAACCTCTTGAACGTTCTAATCTCTTCAACCTCTGAAAACGTCAACCTCTGCTTCGATCGCCCAGATCATGTTTTTATAGGATTTCAGTGGGATATAAGCTCGAATTTGGTAAGATAAGGATAGGCAATGTTCAAAGAAGGCAGGACTCTACCTCCAATTCGAGCAAGGAGACCATTGGGGGCAGGACTCTATACAGGAAAGAGGAGTTCAAGCAGGACACGAAAGGTAAACCACGACCTTGCGAAGGGCGTCAAATCAAGAATTGATGACTTTCATCAAGACGTTACTCAAAACACGACCTCCACCAAGGGCGTCACTTCTTGGATTTAATTTTGGCAATAAAACTTACTTTATTTGAAAATTATGATAACACGCCTAAGAGCGAGGCGTTAATTTAAAACACGCCCTGAGGAAGGACGTTAACCAATAATTAAATTGATTTTGAATTTTCTTTAAAACCGGATAATACCAGGAATTGACGCCCTTACATTTAGTCGTCCTTTCTTGAGAAAACGCCCTCGATAAGGTCGCTATTTAAATAACGCCCCTCTTCAGGTCGCGAATCACAAAATGCAAAAATAAATCAAAACCACACACAAGAAAAAAAGAAAAACTTCATATTATGAATATATTGAAGTTCACTTGGGGCGTCATCATAGTGACATGAGATTTGATCAACATAGCGTCATTTTTGGCGTGTCCACAGCTGCCCCGCCTTGGCGTCTGCTTTGGAAGGGAGTGAGACGAAAATGGAGTGAAAGTGCAACAAATGGAATGAAGTGGAGCGAACTGATAAGTAGACGCCAAGGTGTGATATGACACGCCTCAGACACTAAGCAATAGAAATCTTTCCAAGATTCTGAATGAAATAACTCCGAATGATTCCAAGGAAGCATCAATTTGCTGGATAAAGGAGATTAAACTAAACAAGTAAAATGTAAGGCAAAAGGTGTGCGCGCGGGCACGATAGGGAAAGACCATTGGAGAGCGGTTACCAGCCAACGTGGACGTGCTACAACCAAGGTAAATTTTGCAGAAAATAAAGAGAATTGAGATGGAGATCCAACAAAGGGACACTTTCAAGGAACCAGCCTGAGCGGCTTCAGATAGAACAAAGTACTTGATTTGGAGTGGAATATCTCACGTCAACTCAATCAAAGAGCGAGTGACCTTCATTATCGCCATAATATGAAAATTTTCAGCATGAAACTCAAAGTCCTACATGATGCATGCTGGGCTGAAAGAAAAGATAAAACAAACTAAAAATAGAAAATAATCAAGGATAATATTACTAAGCCATCTAGATTTGGTCAAGAATCCAAATTTCTGAGCTAACACTAAGCCGAAGCCCGTTTATCCGCGCATCAACTCAGAAAGTGGAACCATCGTCCCATACCTTGAACGACTCAACGGCCTATCCGTGTGATCAAGACTCTCCTGGAATCATCATCATTTTTGATGAAGGGGAACTCAAATTCCAGATTCATCAGAACCACAAGGTCCTTGATATGCTATAATAATGTAGATATCATATAGTAACAATGCTTACACCGAACAAATACAAGATGACAAGTGCGATGTTATTTCCATGAGCAACCCAGGCGCCTCTAATCCTGCAAACTTCTGCACTTTGAAAATTCATCAGTTTTTGAAATTCAAGATAATCAAACATAACTTTCCATTTAAATCATGATATGATCATAAGTGCTCAATAAAAAAAACAATTCAACGAAATAATAGCACTTAAGTTCATTAACACACATGAATATCTAAATTCATAAGCTCATAAAAATACGCCTCCACTGAACGGCGTCAAATCATGAAAACGCCTTAACATGTAGTCGTTAAAACATGAAACACGCCCTTCAGCAAGGCGTGAAACCCATCGAGAGGCCAAAGAGTAAACGACCTATTTAAAGGGCGTTACACAAAACACGACCTCAGAAAGGTCGTCAATTCAGAAATTGACGCCCTAACAAAAGGCGTTAATCAATCCAGCGCTTCCGTTTCCAGATCGGAAGCAAAACCAAATCCTAATAGCCATCAACCTGTTAACTCCGAACAACCTTAAGCCCTCTTCAAATCTTTATAAAAGAAAGGCTGCTTTCCTCAACCTAAAACAACCTCTTCTCTGAACCTCCGTAGCCGGCTCTGTTCTCTTTTCTCTGTTTGTTCTTCTCCCGCAGGCACTCGTCCGAGCTTCTTCTGCAAAGCCAAAAACAATGGAGAGGATGATTAAGAGACCTAGGTCTTCCACCCCTAGGTTGACTGAAATCCAAGGGCACATCTGCAGCCGAGTTGCTCAACATCAGGTTAGTGAATCCCTCTGCTTTTCCCTCTGCTTATATCTTCTTTCTTTTCTTCTTATTGAATCCTTCTGTCAAACTACTTCTTACATATGCTCATGTCTGGCACTATTGGCACTGTTTATGTTTTCTTTCCACAGGACTACCCAAATGTCCCCGGTGCTAGGAGATTTACAAAAGTGAAGTGGTTGCCCCTTATTCTCTCCAAGTTCTCCTCTGACATGAGAGTATACCTAGCAAGATGGCATCTTTTGGGCCTAGTAACCCATGCCAAGCACTATGACCAAATTCACTTAGATTGGGCTGCCATAGGAGCATTGATTGAACTTTGGCATCCTTCCACTCATACCTTTCTCTTCTCGACATTTGAAGCCACCATCCTTTTGGAAGAACTAGAGTTGATTTTAGGCTTGAAAAGAATGAAACAAGGAGAAGAACAAAAGATGGCCCTCATGCCAAGGCCAATCTCCTCTCATGAATTGCTAACCTCATTGATATCTAGCCCAAACATAGTGAACCAAATCAAAGTTACTAAAGGAATCAATCTCTTGAAGCTCGCCTCATGGGTGTACAAGAGAGCGGATCAAGCAAAGGAAGAGGAGGAGATAGAAAAGATAGCAAAGGCCTTCGTGGTGTGCTTAGCAGGTGCACTCTTGTTTCCATCCACGGAGGACTTTCTAGAGGAGGCCCAATTGAGCGCGGTGATGAGCTTATGGGAAGAGGAAAGAGCCGGACCGGCTATCCTAGCCTATCTCTATAGCGGGCTTACCTCGGCGGCGATGGGAAGGCCCATCTACGGGTGCATGCTAGCACTCTCTAGTTGGGTTGATCTCCATTTCAAATTCGATCCATGTGGTGAGGCCCAACAATCCTCAAGAATCTTTTCAAAAAGCCCACTCTCTTACATGACCGGTTCGTTAGGAATAAGCAATAGGGTGATGAACCGGATTCCTCAAGTAAAGAAGAGAGGGGATTGGAGAAAGCACCTAAAGGTAATGCCAAAGAACCTCTTTACATGTGCCCTGGGTGTACTCAAGATGCAGGAACTTCGTGCACGATTCTCTACCGGCACGGACCTTCGTCTCATCGGCGCTTCGGACTTCGTCTTGTACAACTCTCACAGATGCCTTCCTCAAATCGGACTTCCAAGGCAACACCTAGAAGACGTCTCTCATCTCCCTCCAATCAAATCAAGAGACCTAGGCAGCAGTGATGATGGAGAAGAGGCTATCACAATCCAAGTCCTATGGAAGATTAGCAAACCTCATCAACCTATAGAGAGTTTGGAGGAAGACAAAGATCAGTGGAAAAATTATGTAACAGCTTTGAGAAAGCTAAGACCCAAGGTGGCTCATTAAGCATTGTAATCCTTTTCCTTTCAAAGTAATAAAAATGATTATTTTCTGATTGAGCCTTACTGCTGTGCTTCAGATCAAATCCTTAAATAACATGTCGTTCTGTTGCGAATAACGCCTCAAGCAAAGGCGTGAATTCATAAAAGGACGCCTTCATGATAGGTCGCTTCCAATATTCCTGTTCACACATTTGACGCCTTCACCAATAGGCATTACTTAAATAACAACCTGGAACATGGCGTTAATCGATTCAAATTCCCAAAATATATTCGTCGAAATTCCAAAAGTAACGCCCTCAGGAAAGTCACGTTTCAATCAGGCAACGCCTCTAGCTCAGGCGTGAGTAAAAATCATAATAATTACTTCGATCACATCAATCAACGCCCATTGAATGCGTCTGACGACGGTTATCATTCCCTATGCAAATAAAATTGACGCCTCGAGAAACGTCGTCTAATTTATAAACATGCCCAAGTCATAGTCGTGACTTCCACAAAAAACGCCTCTTCTCAGGGCGTCTCTTCTTTTCGAATGCTAAAGGGCTTTTCCCCCTTTTCTTCTTCTTCCTCCGTTCCATTCTCTCTTCTCTGCAACCCTAACCGAAGCTCCCCCTCCCCTCTTCTCTTCTTCTATCTCTCTCTCTCTCTATCCTTAGCCCGAGCCTAGCCATGGCCAGAGGCGGTTCAATCAAACGGCAAAGGGTGGCCGCTCCCGAGGTCGTCGACCTGGGCGAGGAAGACCACGCCATGGAGGAAGCTCCTCCCGTGGCGGTTGAAGAAGTTCTCACGGCGGCGGCCGGCGGCGAGGATGAACACGGCGACGAGGCCGTGGGAGAAGGAGATGAGGAAGGTGAAGATGAAGAAAATGAAGAGGGAGAAGCAGAAGAAGAAGGAGAAGAAGAAAGAGAAAGAGAAGGAGACGGTGGTGATGAACCACCGCCCGCGGCGGCGCCCCCTCCCTGTGCCGGCCAACTCCGGCGGCCACGGCAGCCACGACCTCAGCCTCAGGAACCCAAGCACAAGAAGGTAAGCCTCAAACCCTTTTCCCATTTTTATTTCTTTTAATTTCATTTTTCCTGATTTTCCATAGCCCTCGGGTATAAACCCTGCAACCCAGAAAGAAGGCGCCCTCATGGGCGTCGCGATCTCAAAATACACGCCCAACCCAAGGGCGTTAATCACATTATTTTCATGAAAAACAATTAACCTCATGAGAACACGCCCTAAAGCATGTCGCCCATTTAAATTTACATATTATGCTGTTAATTTTCGCATGCTGTTATTTTATTTCATTTTCTGAAAACCTAGAAACCACGCCCCACACCAGGGCGTTAATTCAAAACAGACGACCAAACCAGCGGTCGCCCATTCATTAATTATTTGATTAATTAACGAACCCAAATAGAAAATGCCCTACTCAAGGGCGTGAATTGAAAAACCTTTAGGATTTTTAGAAATTAAGCACAAACACACGCCCAACACAAAGGCGTTTCATAGCTGAAAAACGACCTCGGGTAGGTCGTTATCTAGAAGCTCAAACAGAACCACGCCCACCATTAAGGGCGCTACTTCAACCAAAAAAAATGACCTGAGGAAGGTCGTTACTTCAATAACATCAACATTCAACCTGGGGCAATCAAAATGAAATAAGCATGAATAATCACAACAATTAAACCAACAATTCTTATTTTATGCATGCAGGGGCTGATGAGGACGCGTATTTCATGGGTCATGGTCCGGGCAGCTTACTACGGCCTCCCCGAGTTCCAGAGAGAGAGGGTAGATGCGATGGGGTTCGGGGCCTTCCTCAGCATAGAGCCAGTTAGGCCAGACCTACCACTCATTCAGGTTCTACGGGAGAGATGGGATAGGACCAGCCGGGCATTCCTGATGCCTTGGGGACACATGATTCCTACCCTGGAGGACGTGGCCAGGATTACGGGGTTGAGGGTAGATGGAGAGGCTGTGAGCGAGATTACCTACCCAGACTACACCGAGTTTGCCGAGAGGTTGCTAGGATTGGAGATGGTTTATGAGACGCCTAGCGAGTGCAGGACGATCTTCCGCACCGACCTCACCATAGTGATGGGTTTAGGGAATGCTAGGCACAAGTCAGGAGAGACCCTAGAGCAGTTCTCACAGAGGCTGATAGACGGGGCTAGGGTAGTGTACTGCCAGGACCCGACCGACAGGGAGAGAGCTGACCTAGACTTGAGGAGGTTCTTGCTACTGCTACTGGGGAGGCTATTGCTCGGGACAAAGGGCGACGTCATCAACTACCGATTTCTAGGGATACTCGAGGATTTGGAGGCAGTTGGCAGCTACGCCTGGGGAGCGGCGCTGCTGGCGCACATGATGGCCGACTTGTCCACGGGGACAGGTCGAGAGACGACCGTCAGTGGCTTCTCACCTTTTCTTCAGGTATGCATTTTTTCATTTTTTTTCTTTCTTTTATGTGTATTTTTATATGCGTGTGAATGCCTAACTAATGCAATGCATGGATGCAGGTTTGGAGCCATCTCTACATGCCGATGGGGCGCGTTGACCCACGCCCTGGAGGTGAGGGAGCTTTCCCTCTAGCACGGCGCTGGGTGTCGATCGTCTTCGGCGCCCCACTCGGCTACGAGTTGTGGGTTCTACGGAGAGAGCTCCGCGACTTCCCTCCCTCGCTGGTATGTATGAATGCATGATATGCATTTTTTTTATTTGAATTGATTATGATGAAATGATGATGATATGTATGTATGTTTACGAATGCAGGTGCAGTGGAGGCCATACGAGGGGATGACCGATGAGGGCCAGCCTTGGGTCGTATCGGGCCGTCCTCGCTTTGAGCGTGAGCTTTGGGTTCACTGCTTGAGCGAGATTGAGCCGTTACGGCTTAGGTTGGTGATGAGGACGCTGGGCCTCCACCAGGAGTGGATTGAGGTAGGCGAGCCGCGGGGCGTCGGGAAGAAGACGCGCGGTCGTACAAAGGCGACCGACTGGAGGGTACGATTCGAGGAGCAGTACGCCGACTGGCAGCGTGGCGGGACCAGAGTCACCTCTCGGGCGACTGACAGCTCCGAGTACCTCCGGCGCTACTGGGAGGTATACGCCGGCCGACCCCAGATGAGGGTCTTAGGGGTATGTATGAATGCACTTATTTCTAAATTAAATGCAAATGCTTATGTGACTATCATGCGACTAATATGTAATGGATGCAGGATGCGCGGGACATAGCAGCGATAGATGCCCAGGCCCACCTACATAGCCTGGAGGACCAGCTAGTTGCCACACGGGCAGACCTAGAGACCCTGGTGAGTGTTTAAATTATTTCTATATGCAAATGTATTTTGTTTTTGTTGAATTATTGATGATTAGCCATTGACGATCTCAATGAATGCAGCGTGCCCAGCAGGGAGCAGTGAGGAGAGACCCAGGGGAGGCCTCCAGCTCGAGAGGGCCCAGTGCAGAGGTGACTGCACTGGCAGAGCAGCTAGCGGGAGCAGTGGCACGAGCCGAGGCAGCGGAGCGCGACCTCGCTTCACGGGTAAATTCCAAAACACCAATCCATTCAAATATTGATTATATAATTGTGCACTGATGAAATTTAAATATTGATTATATAATTGTGCACTGATGAAATTCATTTTACAGACTGAGGAGCTTCGAGCCGCTCTTACTTGCGTTGACGAGGGCTACCGCGCGACGGGCGCACAGGTGAGTGGTTCAATTATACATTGCTTGAATTGCTAGATTATTGAATTTAATTGTTGAATTGATGACTTGTTTACCTGTTTGCAGGTGACACAGCTTCAGGCAGTACGTACCGAGTTGGCGATCCGCGATCGGTGGATCTCAGAGCTTGAGAGGTCCCTGAGGCGTCGGGAGGAGCTTCCTCAGGACGTGGCCGAGCTACGCGTGGCGCTTGAGCTGGAGAGACGGGAGCGTGCCCGGGAGCGCGAGGAGCGTGCTCGTGAGCGGCAGGAGCACCAGGCGGAGCGTGCCCGGCTCCAGGAGCAGGTGGCGGCACGTGAGCGAGAGCTGGCGGATTCGAGGACCCAGTTGATCCTTTCCCAGGAGCGGCTGCGAGTGTCCGAGGAGCGTCTCCAGCGAGGATGCGAGCGAGCACGGGCTGCGGGGTACTCCTTCACCAGCTCCACCTTCGTTGCGGGCTCTTCCCTCCGAGAGAGAAGCGAGGTAGGGGGACACGTTCGGGTTCCGGCTTCTTCACGGGGGCCCATGCCTCCTCCACCAGCACCAGCTCGGGACGGCGAGGAGGAGGTTGAGAGTAGGAGAGAGGAGGGTGGAGGCGAGAGCTGAGAGACTTACTTGTACTCCTCCACCCTCACACCTGTACTTAGACATTCATGATGTATATATATATATGATATTGAGATTCCTTTATTACCTGAGCACTTTGTGTGGTTGTGGCCTTGTGTTTGTGTACTTTCTGCTCTTCGCACGTTCTTCGTGTTTGCTTTACTTTGCCCTGTACCTGCAGCTATGGTTTTCACTTGAATAAAATAGGTTAATTCATCTGTTCGACTTGGCCCCTTGCCCAATAAGCAAGGGGTGGCAATATTTCGACCTTAATGACGGGTCAAGGGGCCAAGCCTTTAATCAAATAAGGCAAAATGAAATAGCTGATAACGGGAGATGCATCATGCAAAGCACACATATGCAAACCATAAATAAAAGATGCCCATGCAAAAGAATGCAAGCATACATCGTGAAGAAATGCATTTTTTTCTTTTTCTCTCATTTATATATTTTTTTTGTTATTTTTCTTGAAAAACGCGTCTTAGAGTGGGTCGTGATTCTTATAAAGACGCCCTATAGGACGGCGTGAATTCGAAAAAGAATTTGATTTTTTTTTTGAAAAAGAAATGACCTGCTCAAAGACGTTATTCTGAAGAAGACGACCTAATCTAGGACGTTAATTCCATAAAAAGCGCCTTAGCTGAAGGCGTTAATTAAATTATTCTGTGAAAAGGGCTTCAAGGCTATCAAGACCATGAGTCTTACATAGTCACCATCTAAAACTCATTAACCTTTCTTGAGTGATTAAAAGGGAGTTGACGTGCTCAGAGTTGACTTGTATTCTAGATTTTGCATAGTGCAATTTCTTTAGTCCGTCTACAACCATCCTGCCAGTTCGTGATTTTACCACATAGAAAGGATAGAAGAAAATATAAGGGAAGCCCGTAGGGGATTCTGAGATGCTCAAGACAAAGTTACCTCCCCTACCCTATGCCTGTTGGGGTTCGGTCTTTGGCGTAGGGAAATTTGTTATCTTTTTGCCCATTTATATTGCACGCATACGCCCAAGGTTTTCCTTGCGGGGACTTTGCCCTCTTGACATGCTTTTTCTTTTCATAACTTGACTTTCACTTTGGAATTGATTTGCATTGATGAAAATAAACCTAATTGTACTTGGGCTTTTGTGGCATTTGTTCCCTTTTGGGCCTTGACTTCCACCTACTAGGGCGGCGGATAGGCTTGGCGTGTCTACCTCGAGGTCTCCCTTCCTCCCTTATGGGCCGAAGAAGAAAAGAACGGGTATTGTCTTTCACTTTTAGTCAGGTTTTTGACTTTCCGTCAGATTTTGCACTGCTTGATCTCAAGAATAAAGCGTGTAGTGTGTGTGGGAGTCAACCCCCTTTTAAGTTAGCAAGACTGATGAATGAATTTTGAATTTTGACCTTTCGGACCTTGATCCTTCGTGTGCCATGGCACTAATTTTGATCTCTTTTGATTTTGAAGAATTTCTATTTTTGTTTGCTTTTTGGAGTTTATTTATTTTTTTTATGGTTTTTCGGAGATATTCCTTTTTGTTTGGATTTTTGAAGACATATATTTTTATTTTGGTTTTTTTTTTAATTTTTTTTGATTTTTGAATCAAGGGTAGTATTTCTTAAGATACAAACCATTCCAAGGATGAGTTAACTCTTCCCCTTCAGCATTAACCAGTTTATAAGCATTGCCAGGATAAACATCTTTTATGATAAACGGTCCTTCCCAATTGGGTTGGAGTTTTGAGCGGGGGCCACCCGGCTTTAAAAAAATTCTTTTGATTACCATTTCACCGATTTTAAATTTTCTCTCAATTACTTTCTTTTGATAAAAACGTGAAAGCCTATTTTGGTAAACGCGCGCATGCTCAGCGGCGACCAGACGCTTCTCATCTAAGAGTTCCAACTGGGCAAGGAGTGAATCACGACGTTCATTAATAGAGAGCTCCTTATCCAACTGTACTCGCAGAGAGGGAATAAGAATCTCATAAGGGACTACCGCCTCCATTCCATAAGTGAGAGCAAAAGGAGTTTGCCCAGTGGGTGTGCGAATGGAAGTGCGATAGGCCCAGAGAGCTTCAACTAGCTTGTCTGGCCAGTCCGAAAATTTATTAGCCTCACACGTTTTCTTAACAATTTTGATCAAAGTTTTATTAGTTGTCTCTGCTTGGCCATTGCCCTGCTGATAATAGGGAGAAGAATGATGTAATGCAATGTTATACATGTTGCAGAGATCCTTGATTTCCTGAGAGATAAATTGAGGTCCATTGTCAGTGACGATGGTGCTCGGGATGCCGAACCTTGTGATGATGTTCTTCATTATGAATTTGCAGACTGTTGACGCTTTAATCTCCACGTAAGCTTCTGCTTCGCCCACTTGGTGAAGTATTCCGTTGCCGTGAGGATGAACGACTTTTGTTTGGTCAGGAGATTCGAGTCACCAAGAGGTCCAATGATATCAAAAGCCCACATGGAAAAAGGCCATGGGGAGGACGTAGGATGGAGTGAAGAAGCAGGAGAATGAATCTTGTCGGCGTGCAGTTGGCACTTAACACACCTTCGAACATAGATGGAACAATCCTCTTCTAGAGTGGGCCAATAGAATCCTAGCCTAAGGATCTTCTTAGCTAGCATCTGGCTATTCACATGACCACCACACACTCCAGAATGCGCCTCTTCCACGACTTTCCAAGATTCACCATCGTCGAGGCATCTAAATAAAACACCGGTGAGCCCTCTTCTGTAGAGCACACCTCCAACCAAAACATAACGTTGAGCCACTCTTCTAATTGCTTTCTTCTCATCTACAATGGCTTCTTCGGGATAGGACTGATCATTGCAATACCTGGCAATCTCATAATACCAAGGCTTCTCTTCGTCAGCCAAATCTTCTTGCCAATCCAAAAGCATGACTTCCTTACCTTTAAGAGCTTCCTTCAGCTTAACCTTCTCAAGCACTTGATCCCTAATATCAAGGAATGCGCGATCCTTAACAGCTGGAGTGTCACGCTGATGAATCAGGGGAACATGAAAATCACGCTCAGGAGGGAAAACTAAAGCGAAAGCCAAAGAAGCAAGAGCGTCAGCCAAGATGTTCTGACTACGCGGGACATGGACGAAGATCAATTTAGTGAAGAGTTTGGCATAAACTGAAGCGAGTTCCTGGTAGGGTTTAAGCTTAGGATTGATAGTGCGGCACTTGACGAGCACCTGGCGCAGAATAAGCTGACTATCACCTACAATCCTCAAATGGGTGACACCATATCGATGAGCGGTTTGAAGATCGGCCAAAAGAGCTTCATACTCAGCTATGTTATTGGTGACGGGGAAAGTGAGCCGAGCAACAAATGGGATGGTGACCCCTTCTGGTGTTAAAAGAACCATACCGATCCCTCTTCCTTGAGAATTTAGAGCTCCATCTAAATGTAATGTCCACATGGGATCGTGGGGTTGATTGATGGACATTAATTCTTCATCTGGGAACTCCGAATTGACAGGATCAAAACGGGGGAGAGGGTGATGAGCAAGGTGTTCGGCAATGGCGTAGTCTTTGATAGCTTTCTGTTGAATGTAAGTGATATCAAATTGAGAAAGGAAGCTTTGCCAGCGTGCTAATCGATCAGTGAGGACAGATTTTTCAAGGAGGAATTTAATTGGATTCATGCGAGCAATGAGGTGAACCTCATGAGCTAAGAAATAATGTTTTAACTTCTGAACTACCCAAACCAAAGCTGCACAAGTCTTCTCCATGGCTGAGTACCTCTGCTCACAGGGGTTAAGAAGCTTAGACAAGTAGTATGCTGCCCTCTCCTTACTTTCTTCATCCACTTGAGCTAAGACAGCACCTACGGAGTCATCCAGGACCGAAACATAAAGAATAAGCGGTTTGCCTGGAATTGGCGGCCTCAGGACAGGAGGATTGGCCAAATAATCCTTCAATCCGTCAAAGGCTGCCTGACACTTGTCGTCCCAATTAAACTTGACTCCCGGCTTAGTAAGCTCGTAGAACGGCCTACATCTTTGTGAATGCTGAGAGACGAAGCGGCGAATAAATTACAACCTCCCGATTAATCCTCGAACTTCCTTTAAATTCTTGGGAGGAGGCATATCTCTAATGGCCTTTACCTTGTTGGGATCAACTTCAATTCCCCTCTTACTAACAATGAAACCAAGCAATTTCCCTGAAGAAACGCCAAATACGCACTTCTTGGGGTTCATTTTCAATTGATATTCTCGTGATCTCTGTAAAACCTTAGCCAGAACCCCAGGATGTTCAATCCTTGTCCTTGATTTTACAACCAGGTCATCCACATACACCTCAATATAAATATGAATCATGTCATGAAAAATCGCCATCATAGCCCTTTGGTAGGTGGCTCCAGCATTCTTAAGTCCAAAAGGCATGACCACATAACAATAAGTCCCCCATGGTGTAGTGAATGATGTTTTCTCTTGATCCTCTTCAGACAGACGAATTTGATTGTAACCTGAAAAGCCATCCATAAATGAGAGAGTCTCAAATCCTGCCGTGTTATCAATTAGAACATCAATATGAGGGAGGGGGAAGTCATCTTTAGGACACGCCCGGTTGAGGTCCCGGAAGTCTATGCAAATCCGAACTTTCCCATCTTTCTTCATAACCGGGACAATGTTAGCCACCCAATTGGGGTAAAGGACAACTCTAACAAATCTAGTCTTGCGGAGCTTATCGACCTCTTCTTTCATCTTTAAAGCCATGCTAGGGTGGAAACGCCTCAACCGTTGTTTGACCGGGACAGACCCTGGCTTAAGTGTAAGACGATGTTCAATGAGCGCATGGTCTAATCCCGGCATATCTTCATAACTCCATGCAAACATGTCCTTGTATTCTTGAAGAACTAAAATGAGCGCCTCCTCCTCGGAGGGCGGCAAATTCTGGCTAATGAGGACAATCCTAGGGTCTTCCTCGGTACCCAGATTAATTTCTTTGGTAGGTTCTTCTACGGAGGCTGATGGTTCGTCGAATCTTCTCATACCACTAACAAAAGCATCAGCCTCATCCTCATATTCTTCATAACTTTCATCCCCCTCTTCAATAGGGTCTTCATCATTCATAATTTCATAAACGCCAAAACCCTCATAAGAAGCAACATCATCTTCAAATTCTAACTCTAGCAGGATAATTGGATTTTCCATAAACCCAGGGATTGCTAAACAAGCTTGGCATCTGATAGCCAACTCCAACAAAAATCTGCGAGGAATATCCTTACCCTTGGATTTCTTATGTGAATCTACCCCATGAATTTTATTAGCAGAAGAAGAAGAAGAGGAGGAGCAACTAGCTTGATCAGAAGGAAAAGAAGGGGGTGAAAAAGGGGATACATAAGGTGATACAGAAGAAGACCCCTCGCCAGAGGGGGAAAAGAGATCTATTAAGGAATCTTGAAAGAGCGGCCCCTGGGTTGGGACACACTCGGGAAAGAAATGGGAGGTCTCCTCAACAGAGATGGAGGATTGGAAAGTTGGAAAATCGGCATTTTTTTTTATCTTTTTCTTCATTTTTATTTTCTTTTTCAAGGAGAAAGCAGTGTGATGGGAGAATAGCAGGAGGAGTGGAAATTGCAAGATTGGAAAAAGATTGGATCAGTGATGGCCCGCTTGGGGGCGTGATGGAGAGTTCAAAAAATCGCTCGAGGAGCGAAGGAGGAATCGGGAGAGAAACTCGGATTGAATTTGGAGCAAAACTGATTGTAATCGGAGGCGGTCTTGGCACACGACCAAACCAATGAGAATGTAGAAAAGCAAGCACAGATGGATGTAGCGAAGTGAGAGAAAAGAGGCCGGCCCACAGCCTGTCCACAGCGAAACCTTCTTCAAAGGGGACATCTGGCTCCCCAGTATCTGTGTAGTCACTCAGCAGCTGCCTCTTGTCTGTGATCACTGCTGGCATTTCAATGAATTCATGTATTAATAGAGGCCATTCCGGATCTGTCGGCATGAAGAGGCGGCTTAAAGAAATAGTAATGTCATTCATGTCGAACCACCTGTACCAGTCACATTCTGGATCGCCCATTTTCCTTCTTTTGTCCGACCTTAAAGACTCCAGGACTTTGTAGGTAGCCAGTGGGGCGATGTGATAGGCAAACTGTCTGGCGTGAACATCTTGATAGTCAAGCAATGAAGTAATTATGGTAGTCTGCTCATTATTCTGAGCGCCGCTAGTAACAAAATGTGTCTTCAGTGTCCAGGAGAGTGGCTGGCGATCAGTCTTCAAAGTAGAAGTCATAAATGCCCATGGCTCTTCTTTATTTTTGCTCGGCCCTTTATAGCCTAAACCACCTCGTACCAGCAATTTTTGCGGCTTAATGGGCCTAATCCTGCCCTGACAGTTGGCACCCAGGCCTTTGCCATCTTGATACCCCATTTTTAACAGAATGTTCCAGCTAGGGGTGTTAATCATGTTCTTTTTCTTCTTCCCCTTAGAAGGCAGGGGTGTCATAGCAGCCGTGGTAACAGTTTCAGATGGCATTGGCCGTGGACGGGGGGCGTCCAGCACAGATAACAGTGGCTTATTGGCAGGCCAAATAGAAGGGACTGATGAAGCCGCATGAATATCTTCCTCTGGTAGAATCGGCATGCTGGTCACCTTGATAATACGGCCCTTGTGTGGGAATTTGAGACACTGGTGATTTGTAGAGGGCACCGCATCAAGTTGCTGGATGTACGGGCGGCCGAGAATGCCATTAAATGTTGGATCCATGTCCAAGATGTGAAAATCTGCTGTGATGGTGGCAGGGCCCAAGCTAACTTTCAATGTGATCATGTCTAGAGGAGGCTTCTTCGTGTTGTCATATGCAGTGACCGTTATGGTGGACGGCCGAATCTGGCTTTCTGGTATGCCACATAACTTCAAGGTGCTTGGTGGCAAAACATTGATGGATGCCCCCGTATCTACCAGACATTGCTTAACAGCCACCTTATTGATGTCGACTGTGATGCATAAGGCATATTTCCTTGCTGAGATTGGTGCCAGTTCGTGCTCATGAAAAGTAATCGCCGGCTGACTGCTAGCAGGTGTTAACACTGTGACTATCTGCTCAACTGGAATGTCTTCATTAACCATTACCTTCTGCAGATATTCCTTTAGAGCCAGCTGATGAGTGGTGGACCGTTTGATCAATTCCAGGATCGAAATTCTTGCCGGAGTCCGGTCCAAATGCTTTAACAAATCATATTCAGTGCCCGGTAAAGACCCTTGGTCTTGCTCTTGCGGCCCCTGCACGGGCTCTAGCTCTCTTTGTGGAAAAATACGGTGAAAAATCCGTCCACTGCGGAGCGGCGCCACGCCTTGTAGAGCCTCTGTCGGGGCAAGTGTGGGAGGAGAATTAGAAGAAGAAGAAGAGGGAATGCCGGTGGCAGTGTTCAACAACAGGGGTGCCCCCGTAGGAGGCGTGGGAGTAATGTTTAGCAAAGATGCCCCCGCGGGAGACATAGGAGAGTGATTTGACGAAGATGCCCCCTCAGGGGGCGTGGAAGTAGAAAGGGATACCCGAATGCGAGGAGCATTGGCGGGTGGTCTAACAAGAAGAGATCTGGGTATGAGAGGTGGGGGAACTAATGGCGGAGGAACCCTTGCCGGTGTAGGAGTGGTAGAGGGTGTAGCGGTTGCTAGCGGTGAGCGAAGTAGGAGTGGCCTGGACGGCGGAGGTATAGGGTTGGTGGTGGAAGGTGGGGTTTGTCGTGCGGTAGGTTGTGGAGGTGGCAAATGGGTAAGAAGAGGGCGGGCCGGTAAGGCCGTAGAACTGGTGGAGGTAGATGGGTTGACGGGGCGTAGAAGAGGACGTCCCGATAGGAGAGTAGAAGAAGAAGGAAGGGTGCGCAAAAGGCGCGGAGGTTGATTTTGATTCGGATCATGATGAAATGCCCCGACAGAGGCGTTTTCTTCGTGCCATCCCTGTCCTCTCTGTACTTCGTAGAGGGATGTGACGGGGTTCACATGCTGATTAGGGGCGTGCTCCGGTAATGGATTACGGACAATTCCCATATCCTGTTGGTGTGCTGGAGCTTGCTGTGGTTGAACTTGTTGTGGAGCGGATTGCTGAGGTTGTTGATTTTGCTGTTGCCGAGAAGCCCTTCTTTCTTTCATAGCGGCTATGAATTGCCTCATCTCATCCCAATTGATGTCACCCTGGTCATTTAGATCGTAAATGTAATCTCTAAAGTGGAAACAACGATCAAGGTTGTGACCAGGGCTGCGATGAAAAGCACAATAACGGGATGTGTCAACATTAGCGGGCCACACGGTTCTTTCCCTTGGCAAGGCGAGCAAGTTGGCGGCCATCAGAGCATTAAAAATATCGGGGAGACTTTCGGGAAGTGGAGGATAGTGGTCCCTTTTGGGGCCAAGTGGTGGTCTCCGTTGTTGTTGTTGGCCGTAGTTGGCAGGTGGGGGCATTTGATGGTATTGTGGTGTAGCTGGAGGGTCTACGCGGTGGGCTTGGTTTTGCGGCGGAGCGAAGGAGTGTTGAGGTGCGAATTGGGGTTGTGGAGTGGGGTTAAAATGAGAGTTCTGTCGTGGAGGCGGTGGTGGACGTGGGTTAGCTTGATGGTGGGGGTTGCCAACTGCGCCGACTTGCTCATTTGTGACGGTGCCCTCAGTTGTGGGCCCGCTGTTAACATTGGTGGTTTTCTTAAACAGCCGAGGCTTTGGCTCGAACATGCCCATAATGGGCGAATCCTTCATCTGTGTCTGGATGTAACGAGCTCTCTCATAGAGCTCTTCCATAGTAGTCAACCGGTTCATGGCCAAAATATGGCGGAATTGAGGAGTTGCATTAGAAATAATCATCTTTACTTGCTCCTGTTCCGACAAGGTGTCTTTCAGCTTCTCGGCCATCGACCGCCATCTGTCAGCAAATATGATGAAATCCTCCTCAGACTTCATTTTCTCCGCAACTAAATCTGTAACGGACAGAGAGGGTCCAACACGGTCTCTATACTTTTGCAAGAATTTCCTTTGGACAACATCGAAGTCACTGGCATCAGCTGGCTCCAAGGAATAAAACCATTCGAGGGCTGGCCCCTCCAGAGATCTTCTGAATAAATAGGCCAGAGAAGCCTTGTTGCCTTGCCAGAAGGAGGTCTCGTACATAAAATCCTTCAAATGAATAACCGGATTGCCAGTTCCATTGTACCGCCGAAAGTTCGGCATCTCAGACGGAGGAAGATGGAAAACTGGCAGAGTGGGGAGCAAGATTTCTGGTGCATTCTTGGCCGCGGTGACTTTCTTAAGCTGTTCTTCCATGTGGGTCATCTTCTGAAGTAGCAAAGCATTAGAGTTGGACTCAACTGGGGCCTGAACAAAAGAATGTGGTATAGGCGACCGTAGAATCTGAGGAGGTTGGGGGAATTGGTGCCTAACCGCAGAATAACTCGCCTGCTGGGCCGGTATGGCCGTGACAGGCGTTGGTGGACGAGAGGGGGGTTTATGCAAGACCGCCTGGTCGTTAACGGGGTGATGGCCACTCTCGGCCGGAGGGGGGTTGGAAGATGAAGAGGGAACAGACTTCCCTTTCAAGGCGGCCTGGACAGCCTGCCGCTGAGAATCATCCAACTGAGATAGTGCATTAATTAAGTCCGTGACATTAAAGGATGGGGAAGGGTTCCCCGAAGTGTTGGAGGGTAAAGTCTGAGAAGAGGGCACAACCTCTTGAGGAGTGGTATCCACCACATGGATTTGAGGATGATGGGACTGAGGGTGAGGGTAATTTCCCTCATAATAGATGGAATCCTGGAGGGGGGTCTCATATTGACCAAAAACATTCTCGTCCTCATCATCATAAGAATACCCATAGCCTGCCATGTTGATGATCTTACCTGAACGGAGTTTCATGTTTTTAAGAGGAGAAACAATTTTATAAAGGCACTATCAAACAAACAACCACTCGATCCAAACAAGCCAAATCACCCAAGCAAGTGTATGCAACCAAGTTGAGATGAACACAAGGTTTTAGTGTTCCGCTTGAGATTAGAGTAGATTGAATTGTTGAATAGTTCACTTATGTTTGCAATGTGAAACCTAGTTGATCCAAGTGTAACCTCCGGGTCAACTAGATTCTTTCTCTCTCCTCACCAACGATAGGTTCTCTAAACTCCGGGTACTTCGAGGGTACAACCAGCCCGACGTCCGTGAGGGAATCCACGGGTGCGGGGACTTATGGAGGTCTTGGAAAATGGATTTCCAGTCCAAAGAGACGGAATGCTCAATGGAGGGTCGTCCCGATTCCAAGATAGGTGTGTGGAATCCTAGTGTAGAGAGAGGAGGTCTCTCAACCAAATGCCACAATATGCAAAGTAATATGATCAGGTCAAACCAATATAGGCAAGCAATATGACAATCACACAAACTATCACAGACAGCAGCAGGAAGCAAGGTTCTGTAAAACGCAGGAAAGAGACGACCTGGGGCAGGTCGCTATCAACTAAAGCAACGACAGGGTCACTGTCGTGAATCACTGCGAGAGGCTATGAGCCAGTAGCGAGAAGCAGAAACACGCCTCTGGTAGAGGCGCGAAATCTTGAAGGGACGCCTCTGTGTGAGGGCGTCAAATCTGAGGAAGCGCCTTGAGGTGAGGTGCTATGTAATAAAAGAACGCCCTGGGGCAGGGCGTGAATTCACAGGCAGTGATTAAAGCAGTAAAATGATGTAACGGCAGACGTAACATAAAAAGAAGACGCCCTGGATGAAGGCGTTAGAAAATGATAACACGCCCTGGAGGTGGGCGTTAATCCTCAGACAGTATAATGAACGGAAACAAAGCAGCAGATATGCTAACAGACGCCCTGGAAAGAGGCGTTAATAAACCAAAACACGCCCCGGTGAAGGGCGTTCCACCAAAAAGTGCCCTCGTGGAAGGCGTTAATTCAGAGAAATATGCAAACGCAAGCTGGCTGATCCCGGAGTGTGCAGTGTGTACAGTGGAGGGTGCCCGAGGAACACAAAGGAAAGGGTACCGAGGGTACCAAAGGGGAGAGGGCACGCGTGGGTGCCAAAGGGGAAAGGGCACACGAGGGTGCCAAGGGGAAAGGGCACGCGAGGGTGCCAATGGAGATGGTAATCAAAAAGAAAATAGTGGAAGTCCCACCGTGATCGCCAATTTGTGGATGGGCATAAATCCCACACAAAAATCACAAGAGAATAATGATGTGGAAAAACATGGAGAATAATGATGATTAATGCATAAATAAGGGGAAGAAAAGCTTGCACGTGGTGCAAATATGGAGATGTGATCGCCAGAGGGGTTACCTCAAAAAAAAAGAGAGATCGCGAATACCTGGTGAAGATTGAAACGCGGGATGATGTGAAGTTCCTTCCTCCTTCTTCAATCGGCCGGCCGATGAGAAGGGTTCTCCTTTTGATTACCTTACAAAAAGACAATGAAACAACAAAGTAAAGAGGGATTCAGCCAATGCAAGTAGTATCAATCCAAATAAAACATGTGATGATGAAAGGAAATCAACATGTGCACCTTGTTGTTTTGGTTTTAAAACCCCTAAAGAGGAATTAGGGAGAGGAAGAGATATGTGATAAAACTAGTGCAAAGTGAAAAGGAAAAAAAAACTGACGATGGAATTGATGCAGACGCAGAAGAAGAAAATAGTGGATGAAGACAAATCAACAAGAAAGCCCTGCTGTCCCTGTCGACAGTAAAGGGAACCAATAGGACGCGGTTGATCGGATGAAGAAGGTGCAGAGGAAGCCGAAGTCCTTCAATTGAGCATACGACAGTAAGGAAGCAGAGGAAGCCGTCAATCCTCTCAACCTCTTGAACGTTCTAATCTCTTCAACCTCTGAAAACGTCAACCTCTGCTTCGATCGCCCAGATCATGTTTTTATAGGATTTCAGTGGGAGATAAGCTCGAATTTGGTAAGATAAGGATAGGCAATGTTCAAAGAAGGCAGGACTCTACCTCCAATTCGAGCAAGGAGACCATTGGGGGCAGGACTCTATACAGGAAAGATGAGTTCAAGCAGGACACGAAAGGTAAAACACGACCTTGCGAAGGGCGTCAAATCAAGAATTGACGACTTTCATCAAGACGTTACTCAAAACACGACCTCCACCAAGGGCGTCACTTCTTGGATTTAATTTTGGCAATAAAACTTACATTATTTGAAAATTATGATAACACGCCTAAGAGCGAGGCGTTAATTTAAAACACGCCCTGAGGAAGGACGTTAACCAATAATTAAATTGATTTTGAATTTTCTTTAAAACCGGATAATACCAGGAATTGACGCCCTTACATTTAGTCGTCCTTTCTTGAGAAAACGCCCTCGATAAGGTCGCTATTTAAATAACGCCCCTCTTCAGGTCGCGAATCACAAAATGCAAAAATAAATCAAAACCACACACAAGAAAAAAGAAAAACTTCATATTATGAATATATTGAAGTTCACTTGGGGCGTCATCATAGTGACATGAGATTTGATCAACATAGCGTCATTTTTGGCGTGTCTACACTTGAGTGGGGAGATCGACTGGGTGACCCGGGCGATCGACCAGGTACGAGACTAGACCCGGAGAGGTAGGGTGGTGAGAGCCCGAGCTACCAGCGATGAGGCCTACCTGAAGGCCTACGCTAGGAGGTACGGCGATCAGGTCTTCCGCGGCGCTCGACGACCGGTATGACTTCTAAACTCAAACCTTCTAAATTACATTCTAAATGCATTGACACCTATAAATGATGCACTGACTAGCTGATTATCTATATGTAGATAAACCCCCAGGGCCGGATAGCGGAGCTTCAAGGACTCCTCCATTCCACAGTTCAGCAGAGGGACGAGCTCCAGCGTTCTATGGACCTTCTGGTAAGTTTTGATCCTTAGACTTAAATGCTAGTGCTTATGCATGATTGACTGACTTGATATCTAAAATGCAGCGAGTCGAGGGAACATGACGACATGGACTCGATGCTCCGTCCTCGTCTTCCCAACCAGCGGGTCGAGTAGAGCGGGATGCCGACTTCGCTCGGGCAGTCGCTCGGGCCGAGGAGGCTGAGGCCACTCTCACGGAGAGGGTAAGCAAATGACCGACCTCTCTTAAATGATATATGAAAAATGCACTTTGACTAATATGATGAATGCTTATGCAGACGAGGGAGCTGACTGTAGCACTGGGTGAGGCGGAGCGCGCCCGAGCTGAGGCGGAGCGTCTCTGGGCCGAGGCGGCTGAGGTAGCCCATCTCCGTGCAGAGGTGGAGCGGTTGAGTGTGGGAGCGGCAGATTTGGAGCACTATCGGACCGAGGCGAGGGAGGCTCGATGCCAGGTGTATGATCTAAGGATCGAGCTACGGGCCGTGGAGCGGACGGTCCAGATGATGGGCCGAGGACCTACAACGAGTGTATCGCAGAGCGGCGCACAGAGCAGCGCCTTCCCAGACTTCCTTACCAGTTCCTCCGGCCTTCGGAGGAATGAGGACGTAGAGAAGAGACGACGACAGTGAGAGGAGGGGAGTACCACCATGGCCCCGCCGGTGAAGAGGCATGAGGGCACTGGGGACAGCGGGGGTCCAGGAAAGGGACCCGCTAGGGCATGACTTGTACCTTTATTTTTCTTTATGAACACATGTACATGACTCTATGTTAATGAAATGTATGATCTTTTTGTTTTTTTAAATGTAAAATGTGCGAATGCAAATGCTGACTCACTAACAACGACCTCTAGGACTGACAAAGAGAGCAGAGAGTGAGTGGGAGAGAGAGAGGAAATCGAGGATTAAAGTGAAGAAAGAGTGACCAAAATAGAGGAGAACAGGAGAAAACGGTATTCTGGAAGACCGCTAGAAAGAAGAAAACGGTTGAGGTAGGACTGTTAGGCGAGCGGGAGAGAAAGCAGTGAAGGAAGGGAAGAAACAGTCATCTGACGACCGTTTCAGGGTGCGTAGCGGTCGCTCGATAGACCGCAAGAGAAAAAAGACAGTCAAATCCGAGCGGGACTCTCCGTGAGAGTTCGAACCCGGGGCTAGAAGCACCTAATCCATGTTAAAACTTATCCTAACTTAATCTGAAGCTATCTAGCCTCAATCCTAATGTTTTAGGACTAGAATTAAAGCCCTATAACTAGGAATACACCCAAAATTCGTAGCTCACAGAAATCTCTGCTTTAAACCTTAAATTTTCCCTCAAAATCACCCAAAAAACACCATGAAGAGGAGCTTTGAAGCTAGCACCACGGGAGAGGTGGCCTATACCAGGCCAAAGTTGGCTAGAAAGGAGCATGGGGAGCTGCAGTGGCTGGCTTCAATCCCAAAGCACTTGAGCACAAGCTCCTCAAGAGAGGTAAGTTTAAATCAACTTCAATAATCATGAATTTCCTCAAGTTTCTACTCATGGCATTTCTTCTCTTCTTCTTCTCTTCTTTTCTTTCCTTTTTCTAGCTCCTTCCTGGCCCAAGATACTACTCTAGCTTAAAGTGGGTGGCTCCCATGATAAAAGAACTCCCTTTAGAAGTTACCTCAATTTTAAGGGCATGGCACCTTCACCCTTTATTGGTTCTAGCCAAGAATTTCTAGAAAATTTCCTATGATTGGCCTAGCATTTCAGCCCTAATAGAATTATGGCACCCTCAAACACACTCTTTCATAATCCCAACCTTTGAAGCCACTATCCTTATAGAAGAGGTAGAGACCTACCTAGCCCTTCCTAAGACTAAGGTGGGGGATGAAGACTCGGTGTGTCACACGGTCGAACCTATAGACCCATCACTAATCATGGGGGATTTCCTACCCAATCCAAAAGATGTGAGGACCATGATTAGTAATGGGGATTTCCTATAGCCCTCGCTATATCCACTTGATACCCTTGGCTCAATGGGTCACTTCTCATTGTAAAAATAAGTGTGGAAGATATGAAGCCATAGCAAAAGCCGTCTCCATTTGCTTGTGCTGAGTTTTACTCTTTTCCACCACCGACCACCTCTTAGATACCCAAAATCTCAGCATTATTAGTGGGTTGTGGCGGGGTCTATCTATCTCCCAAGCCGTCCTTTCTTACCTCTATGAAGGCCATAGTTCAGCTTCACTAGGGGGGTCCCCACTTCTGGTCAATGATCATCCTTGAGTGTTGGATGGGAATTAGACGTAAATTTCTACCCAAGGAGGACTTGCCTTCAGCTAGCCGCATATTCGGGAGCCACCCACTCCGTTTCATAGGAGGTGCATTTGGGTTCTCTTCACAGGTTGAATGTCGGACCGCGGACAAGAAGACAAGGGATGATTGACGCCTCTTCCTCGACACTTTATCAATTGACAAGTTCGTGATGCGACATCGGGTTCTTCAAGGCACTACCCTCAGATTACCCCGGTGACTAGGCCTAGACCTGCAGCTAGTGGGGAACACTACTCTGGCGATCTACAACCCACACCGGTGCTACTTGCAAATCGGGCTACCTCGCACCACAGTTCAAGCATTACCCCACTACCCTCCCCTTCAAGCTAGGAAGATCGGGACTGAGGAAGATGAACGGACAGTTCAGAGCGCTCTGACCATGTGGGAGATCAGCCGAGTCCGTACTTTGCCAGCAGAAGTGATAGAGAAAGGAGAGGAGTACCAAGCTTATGTGAAGGAATTACGCAAAATCCGACCTCAGGCGGATAGGAAATTGAATGTAACTTGAGATATTCCTTGATCATGTTTTTGAATTTCATTGAAAGAATGATGTACTATGAGTTTGAATGAATAAATAAGCGGTTTGGTTTAAAAGATGTGCAATGAAATCATACCCACAGCTTGATGGATCGAAAAAAGATAGAGTTCTCTGTTTTAAAAAACGGTCCAGCAAAGGACCGCTAGAGAATCCTAACGGTCTAGCGATAGACCGCAAGGAGAAAGTCTCAGAAAAACTCTGAGTTTTCTGGTTCTCGGGTGAAGCATGTGGTCGTCTACTGGACCGCCAGAATGACTCTAACGGTCTAGAGATAGACCGCTACGACGAAGGGACAAACAAACCTGAGTTTTGATTCTCATGTAGAGAAAATGGTCGCTGAGTGACCGCTAGGGTAGATTAAGCGGTCTATCAGTAGACTGCAAGGGATGGGAGATAGAGAAACTTGCAAGCTTCGAATCCTGGGCAATGGGACCTGCATTTGCACACACTTAAAACAAGAAAGCAAGTTAGATCCGTTGTTAGACTCAACCCCTTGCCTGCAGTAAATTAGGGACTGATCAATTCTTGATATTTGGTCAAGGGGTGGAGCCTTATTAAATAGGCAAAAATAGAATGAAAATGTATTGATACAATGCATGCTATGCGAGAATGATAGTATTTTTGGTTTTCTGATATTTTTGAGATATATGATTTTTTTATTTTTGAAATCTCTATTTTTTTAGTTTTTGAAATATCTGATTTTTTTTGAATTTTGAAATATCTGATTTTTTTTATTTTAAAATATCTAATTTTTTTGAGATTTTGAAATATCTGATTTTTTTAGATTTTGAAATATCTGATTTTTTTGGATTTTGAAAGCTAATTCCGTCCCAACAACAAGAGCCCTACCTATCATACTAGGAATCTTCTGAGCTCAACATACTTTTGAGGTGACAAACCCTAGCCAAGGCCAATCCGTATAACGGTGCTTCTACCGAGGTCATACCCAGGGTATAGTTTTAGTCCTAACAAAGGAAAATGAATTTAGGGGGTAAGCTTAGACCAGGTATAGAGGTGTTTAGGGTTTGAATCCTTCTCATGACAACCCCTTTAGAGATTTCGTCTGTTGCGTCGGGGCTTTGTGTCTGTCATCGAACCTTTATCCACCCTAGGCATGCGTACGATCGGGCTCATGACATCCCGCGGGAAAACTGTACTGCCACTCTTGCCATGCCTAGTTTCATACTTTGAGCTTTGATCTTTTGAATTTTGAGCTTTTGAGATTAACTTTTGGTTTTGCTTTTTCTCTTGCTTTGGTGTCATCATTGCCTTTTTTCTTATGGAATTAGGTTATAATGGACTGCCCCTATTTTATCCCTCCTCTCGTCAGGGTGTCTAGATCAGTCATCGCCCCCTTATTTGCCTCTTGCCCCTAGATTTAGCCGAAGAGAGAAATGGACATGGACTTTCACTTCCCCCAAGCATGGCCAAGGGAGAAACAGTGTTTACACAAAATTGAGAAACCCGACTAGGGATGTCGTGAAGTGTGTGATTTGCCAAACTCGGAATCCTCCTTCGTGGTCAAGGAAATGACACCTCGCTACCGGGCCTTCATTAGCCTGACTCTAAGGGAAAAAGTGCTTAAGATACAACCCATTCCAGGCGTGAGACAACTCCTCACCTTCTGCGTTGACTAGATGATACGCGTTCCCTGAATAAGCCTCTCTAACGACGAACGGCCCTTCCCAGTTAGGTTGTAATTTAGACCTAGGACCCCCAGACCTAATGAATTTGCGTTTCAAAACCATATCACCTACTTGAAATTTACGTTCGATTACCTTCTTTTGAAAATAACGTGAAACTCTTTTTTGATAAACGGACACGTGATCGGTCGCATTCATCCTCTTTTCATCCAAGAGTTCCAAGTAGATAAGCAACGCGTCTCGACGTTCATCGAGATTAAGTTCCTTATCGAGCTGTACTCTTAGGGAAGGGATTAAGATCTCATATGGGAGCACCGCCTCCATCCCGTAAGTGAGAGCATAGAGGGTTTGCCCCGTAGGAGTACGGACGGAGGTGCGGTAAGCCCATAGATCTTCCACTAATCGTTCAGGCCAATCAGAGAATATGTGAGATTCGCATGTTTTCCTTATGATTTTAAGAAGTGTTTTATTAATAGCTTCAGCTTAACCATTACCTTGAGGATAATATGGAGATGAATGATGCAATGCAATATTAAACTTCTTACAAAGGTCCTGGAGCTCTTGAGAGATGAACTGGGGTCCATTATCGGTGATGATGCTACTTGGCACTCCAAACCGCGTGATGATAGTCTTCATGATGAAGCGACACACCGTAGTTGCTTTGATTTCTGCATATGCTTCTGCTTCAGCCCACTTGGTAAAGTACTCAGTGGCGGTGAGGATAAAGGATTTCTGCTTGATCTGAGCATTGGGATCGAAAGCCCACATGGAGAATGGCCAAGGAGCAGAGAGAGGATGAAGAGATGAAGCAGGAGCGTGGATTTTATCAGCATGGAGTTGGCATTTAAGACACCTCCGGACATAGAGGGAGCAATCTTTCTCTAGAGTGGGCCAATAGTAACTCTGCCTAAGGATCTTCTTTGCTAGAGCCTGGCCATTGACATGACCTCCACACTCACTTGAATGGACTGCTTCAGCCACCTTCCAAGCTTCATCATCATCGAGACACCTCATGAGCATCCCATTAAGAGCGCGCCTGTATAATTCTCCAGCAATGATAGTGTACTTCGAGGCAGCTCTTCTAATAGCCTTACGTTGCTCGGCAGTTGCCCCTTCTGGGAATGATCCATCTCTACAATATAGCTTGATTTCATAGTACCACGACAACTCTTTTTTTTTCCAAAATCTCTTCTAACTCAGTTAAAGACACTTCCTTTAAATCTTCCTTCTCAGTCCTAGCCTCTACAGTCTTCCTAAGGTTGGCATACCAAGGATCCTGGAGAGAGGGAGCGTCCAGTCTCTGGACGATGATGGTCTCAGTGCTTCAAGTGAGAGAAAAGGATAAAGAGGAAGCGAGTGATGCCAGGGCATCAGCAAGGATATTTTGAGATTGAGGAGTGTGGATGTAGATCAGCTTGCGGAATTGCCTTGCCAAGAGAGTGACCAAATCCTGATATGGCTTGAGTTTTGGGTCACGGGTGCGGTAAGTGGACAGAACTTGCCGTATAATGAGCTGAGAGTCTCCTATGATGTTTAAATAGCGCGCTCCTAAGAGGTAGGCGTGCTTCCATCCAGCCAGGAGAGCTTCCTCGGAGGCTCTCAGTAGAGGTTTGAAGGAACTATACTTGAATGGTACTCTCCAGTACTTCCACTCACCGCGCGGCTGCATGGCGGTTTCCCATCTACTTTATGCCGATGATACTATGATATTCACCAATGCGGCCGACAGAAACATTAGAAGGCTGCTATGTTTCCTGAAACGGTATCAGGACAGCTCGGGCCAACTTGTGAATGCAGGGAAAAGTTGCTTTATTTTATCTTCAAAGGCACCTCGAAGAACTGCAGATAGGCTGCGTCGTCACACTGGTTATAAGCAACACAGGGAGCCTTTAGCTACCTGGGTGTTCCTTTGAAGCCTAGCAAGCTACTGTCTGCTGATTTTCGGCCGCTTCTTGACAAGATCAGCACAAGGTTAGCGGGCTGGCGCACTGGTTTATTATCCCAAGCTGGACGAGCCGTCTTGATCAATTCTGTTCTTAGAAGTATGCCCATTTATCTTGCCTCTTCTATGAATATCCCTGCTAATGTGTGTAAACAAATAGATAGAATTTGTGCCAACTTCTTTTGGTGTAGTGCCATTGGGGACAAAAAGAAGCACTGGATTGCATGGTTGAATATACAGAGGCCTAAGGCTGAGGGTGGTTTGGGCTTCCGGAGGATGGAAGATACCCAACTGTCTCTTTATATCAAGCAACTTTGGAATATTCTTCATGGGAGCTCCCTTTGGTCCAGATATGCTAGACAACGGTTTCTTAGTTTACATATTATGGACACTGTTAGACCTTTTCCCTGTGGGATTTCTAGTCGTAGTTTTTTAAAAGCTAAACATATTCTCCTATCTAATTCGAGATGGATGGTTGGTAGTGGGGAAGAAATTGACTTCTTTCGGGATATCTGGATTGGTGACCGGCCCCTAATGCATTTTGTGAACAATGCCAATTGCGTTGCTAGCCAACAACGGGTTACTGTCAGGGAAATGTTACTCAATCCCCAACATACTCTCTGGAATTGTATCACTCTTAAAGCTGAAGACATTCAGGTTCAGCTGACTAATGAGCGGGATCTTTGTTGCTGGGTGGGTAGTAGCTCTGGCTTGTTTACCTCCTCCTCTGCTCACAATCTAGTAGCCTCACAGGGTATCTAGCGGCAGGCTTGGCATAAGATTTGGCACCATAACTTCAATCCTAGAGCGGCTATTTTTGTATGGAAAATGGTGCACCGGGCAATTCCTGTGGACTCCAGAATTGGTGATTGTGGTATTTCACTAGCATCTAAGTGTGAATGCTGCCATCTGCCTTACATTGAAGATTTAAACCATCTCTTTATAACTAGTGATCTTGCAAAATCTTTATGGGCCTGGATGGCGCCTCTAATAGGGCCAAGGGTTAATATGAGTAGCCAGATTACCATTCGATGTTGGAGCTTTATTGAAAGAACATCTATGAAATCTACTTTTCAGTTTGCTGCCTTGTATACCTTCATGCTTCTCATATGGGAGATTTGGAAAGTCAGATGTACTGCTCGATTTGAAGGTGCTACTACTGACATTGATAAGATTAAACTTCGGATTATGAATAATCTGGCGGCTGCTTGCAAGAGTATCAATTTTCATCAGTCGATTAACCACTATGAAGCCATCATCCTCAGTAGCTTCAATGTTAGGCCTAAGGTGCAGGTTCATCATCCTATCATTGTGTGCTGGACACCTCCCACCTTCGGGTATTGTTTGAATATAGATGGCGCCTCCAGAGGCAATCCGGGTCATAGTGGAGGTGGAGGATGCGTTAGGAATGTGAAGGGTGAATTCCTTGCTGGGTTTTCCTTCTACTATGGCATTGGTCCTAGCCTGTTGGCAGAGGCACGGGCTTTACATGATGGCCTCAGTATAGCTTTGGAGCTGGGATACACTATCTCCAGTGTTATGTTAGACTGTCATTCCTTAGTCCAGGCGATTCACAAAGGTGCTGTGCCGCACTGGTCCATATACCCTTGGTGGAGGGGGATTATTCGGATGCTACAGTTGTTTCACTGCAATATTGTGCCTATTTATCGTGAAGGCAACTCTGTGGCTGATTGCCTGGCAAAGGCTGCTTACGATCCTAATGTCAGGAGAGTATTCTGCAATGTTAGGGAGCTTCCCTATAATGCTAGAGGTGCAGTTTTGGTGGAAAAAATTGGCCTCCCCAGTTTTTGACATGCAGCCTAGTGTTTTTTGATGCTTGGACCTGCAAACTCTGGGCTTGGCAGGGACTCTCCATGCTATGATCTCTGCCCACGGACTGACTGCAATGTGTGTATGGCTTGTCTCTTTTTTGCACGGGCCTTTTTCCTTTACTGTGTGCACGAACCTCTTTATTTATGCACGGACCTGCTGCCTTCATCGACCTACACCGGCCAGCCTTATGCACGGGCTGAAAGACGGAAGCGGATTGCACGGGCTGTTGCGGATTGTACGGGCCTGTGGACTCTAAGTCCTGCACGAACCGTCTTCTACACAATCTTGCACGAGCTAGCGTTGCGCGGGATGCAAGGGTTGAAAGAACTCGTTGTCATTCCCTCACGGACCCATCGTCTCATTCTTCAGCGGATTGCACGGACTTCGGCAGCTGACATTATTCCTGCTTCTCTACATCTACGCATGGACCTGCCACTTCAATGGACCCGAGGCGTGTGCATTTGCACCTATTTTGCACTCTCTGTTGATTTTCAGATATAGGTTGTATAGGTCATTTAATTTTCTGTTGGTGTACTTAAAAGGTTGACTCCTTGAGAGGTTGGTTTGTATCTTCTCTTCTCCAATTTTAATAATAAAAAGCATCTAGTGGCTTAAAGGTGGAGTGGGAACATTCCCTTCCTCTGGAATGGGGGTGCACTCTCCCTTTGATCTATTAGATGACTGAGTTTATACAACAAAAAAAAGTGATGTTGTTGGTAGCAGGAAAACGAAGCTGATAAGCAAAAGGAATCATCACCCCTTCCGGAGTGAGGAGAACAACACCTATCCCTCGGCCTTGAGAGTTGAGTGCACCATCGAAGTGCAGAGACCAAAAGGGATGATGAGTAAGAACAGAGAGATGCTCATTAGGGAAATCATCCTGAATAGAGTCAGTGCAGGGGATAGGAAAATGGGCGAGATGCTCAACGATGGCATACCTTTTGATTGACTTCTGAACGACGAATGTGATGTCAAACTGAGAAAGGAAGCTCTGCCAGCGAGCTAGCCTACTAAAAAGGACTGGCCTTTCTAAGAGATAGTGAATTGGGTCCATTCTAGAGATCAACCTTACTGGGTGGGCTAGAAAGTAGTGTTTCAGCTTTTGAGCTACCCAAACTAAGGCGGCACAAGTTTTCTCCATGGTAGTGTACTTGACCTCTGCAGGGTTAAATAACCTAGAAAGGTAATAGGCTACCCACTCTTTGCCTTCATCATGGTAGGGAGTCCTCAATAATAGAAATGTATAGGATGAGGGGTTTCCCAGGGACAAGAGGTTACAAAACCGGGGGATTGGACAAATATACCTTCAAATCCTCATAGGTGATGTAAAACCGACCTAAGACCTATGATGATGTGATGAAGATGTTTTGATACACTTGATGTGAGACCAACTAGGATGCTATGATGATGATACCAATTGATGTGAGACCGACCTTGGACCTAAGTATGCAAGCATTCGGGTTAGGCAGCGGACTCACACTAGCGACTCACTCGCTTGGCGCACGTTAGTGCCCGAAGGCGACTCGGTGATGATGGAGAGGGTCTGAGGCAGGACCTTGGTTCTCCAAGGGTCGGCTAGCTTATTGCGGACCCCAAATGGGCCAAGGGAAGCCCAAATCATGGGCGGCCAACACACCAAGGGTGTGGGTTGAGTGGAAGCTCTCACAACTCGCCCGCGGTGGTCACTCAATTTGGTGGCAATTTAAAATCAGAAACTCTCTCACCGCCGACGGAGTAACTATAGCAATACTAAGCTAAGCAAGTCCATTACAGCAATGAGAGATGTTCAGGAGCTCACCTAGCCGGCGTGAAGATGTCGACTCCGGCCGGAGACGGGGGCGAGCGGGGAGGCGAGGGTATGCACCCGCACGCCGCGTCGGTGTCGCTTCAACCTGAAATTGAAAGGAGTACAGCACTACGCCCCATGCAGGGGGGGGGGATCTCGGGGTGGGGGTTAATGTATTACAACCAAAAGTTACCTCCACATAGGGAGGGGCCTTCAGCTGGCCAAGCAGAAAGGGAAAATTGAGCTAGAAATGATAAATGGTCGCCGTAGCCGGGTCCGCCCACTGTCTGCGCTTCTGGATAGGCAGTCGGCTCTCTGGACGCTGCGGCCACTCCCGAATTTTTCTGAAGACAAAACCTGTGGGAAAACCTTCGTAACTGGACCGGGAAGGTGCCTGAATTTTCTTGATTTCTCCTGGTACAGCTGCTGGTCGGGGTAGGGGCTTGATCAGGGTAGCAGCTCCTCGGTTCTGACGGTTGCAGGTTCCAAGCAGCAAGATGCAAGCGGCGTCACGAACCCTTCCAAGCTCAGAATCCAGTGCCGTTGGCGCCGTTGGAACCGTAGGCGGTCTACTTTGAAGCCGAACTGACGGGGATACCAAATGATGTCAGAGTCGACTGGTGGCTTCTGATCAGTGAAGGAGGGTCGGTGCAGATAGAGGGGAGGTAGATCCGCACGATCAGGGAAGAAAATTGGTAACTCCTGGTTCCGGATGCTGATTGAAGCTCTGCTTGTTGGGGATGGTGGAGAGCTCGAAGTAGAACACTTTTACTGAATAAAGTTCGATCTGATTCCTAACAGGTATGTCGCAGTAGAGCTTCAACTCCGGCTCAGGTGCTCTGCCAGGGAAGCTGCGCACAGTCTGGGGAGAAATGGTCTCACGGCCAGCTCGGAGCTCGGATCCAGACGAAACCACCACCGTTGCGAAGATGACTCGAAGACGCTTCCAACAGTACCTCTTGGGCCTTCAGATTCACTGGGATGTGATCGAGGTCACCGTTGCAAGCAGGTGGTCTTCTGCAGATCGCTAGCTGCAACCTAGTAGTATCAAATGGTGTTGGAGTGGGGCAAGGAAGAATGGTGGAGATGAGAGAGAGAGGTGGGGGGGTGCGACCCTAACCAAGGGGAGAGGTCTTGGGGGTGCCCTAGGGCTGTGGAGGGAAGGGGGATTTGAATTCAAATGGCCTAGGGAAGTGGTGGGTTGTATGGGGGAGAGGGAAGGGTGCTTGGGAAGTGGGTAGGATAGTTGGGGGTTGGAGGGTGGCCTAGTGATTGGGGGATTCCACCTTGGGGTTGGGGGGGAGTTAAATGAGTGTATGGGGAAGGGGAGGGGTCTTAATGAGAGGTGAATGGGGAGGAGAGAGAAAATTTCAAATTTTGGGGTTGGGGAAGAGAGAGAGAGAGGGGGGACCCCTTAGAGAGAGAGAGAGAGAGAGAGAGATCTAGTGAGATTTGGAATTGGATTTCAATATTCATGCAATGGTTCATTAGTTCAAAATGATGGGAATGGGGTCCTATATATAGGCAACCCACATTTTTACAAAAGTCCATGACATTTGACTCAATGACAAATAACCGAAGGGGTAGGGGCACCCTTGGGCCAAGCCCAATGAATTGGGCCCAATAGCCTAACAAACCAACCTAATGACACAATACTTAGGAAAATGACTCACTAACCTAGGTACATGACTCAAATAAAGGAAAAATTACATGATTTTGACTCAAAGAAAATGTGAAGATTACATGACTAGACTCAAAAATACATGACTAACATAATGGCGCTTGCCGACGAACAATCCGAGTCTGGAGAAAATGTGGAGGGGCAAGGGATGCCCTCATCAATAGGCCTTTTGACAGTCTTGGTTCCATTCAAATTTGACCCCCGCCTTTAACAATTCATAAAACGGGCGGCACCTCTGGGAATGCTGGGATATGAATCTTCTGATGAATTGCAAGCGTCCAATCAATCCTCGAAGTTCCGTGATATTCTTCGGCAGAGGCATGTCCATGACGGCCTTTGCTTTGTTAGGATCAATCTGAATACCCCTTTTGCTAACTACGAAGCCTAGCAATTTCCCTGAAGAGACTCTAAAGATACACTTCTTAGGATTCATTTTCAACTGGTACTCCCTAGCTCTCTGAAGCACCTTAGCTAGAATGGCGGGGTGTTCCTCTTTAGTCCTTGACTTCACCGAGACATCATCCACGTAAGCTTCCATGTAAACATGCATCATATCGTGGAATATAGCCATCATCGCCCTTTGATAAGTGGTGCCAGCATTCTTCAATCCAAACGGCATAACCACATAGCAATACGTACCCCAGGGTGTGGTAAAGGAGGTTTTCTCTTGATCCTCGAGAGTGAGATGGATTTGATTGTATCTGAATAACCGTCCATGAATGACAATGCTTCGTACTCGGTGGTGTTGTCCACCAATACATCTATATGAGGCAGCGGGAAATTGTCCTTGGGACATGCTTTGTTTAGATCCCTGAACTCAATGCAAATGCACACCTTTCCATCCTTCTTGATGACATGGACTATGTTTGCCACCCATTGGAGATATAAGACAACTCTAATGAATCTGGCCTTGTACAATTTATCGACCTCTTCTTTTATCCTTAAGGCGATGTGGGGGTGGAATCTCTTTGATCTTTGCTTTACGGGTGTTGCCCCTGGCTTAAGCACTAATTGATGTTCCCCTAAAGAGGGGTCAAGACCTGGTATGTCCTCGTAAGACTAGACGAAAGAATCGCTATACTCCCTCAGGACTTTGACTAAATTTTCTTCAACTGCTGGAGGGAGATTAGCAGCAATAATAACGGGCCTATGGTCCTCTTCAGTTCCCAGATTTATTTCCTTCATAGGTCCATCCACTGCTGACGATGGCTCATCAAATCTCTTTAAGCCCTGCGCATACAAATCGCTAGTGTCGTCTACGTCACTGTCCTCAAGATCCACCGGGTCCTTTTCATCCATGAGTTCATAGACTCCCAATCCATCATCACTCGACACCCCGCCTTGCTCCTCATCTTCTTAGATCACAATCGTCGTAGCTACGAACTCCGGGCATCTAAGTAGAGCATGACATCGCTGAGCTAGGTCCTGCAAGAACCTATCAGGGACTGATTTAGAACGTCGCACCAGCGGGCGCGGCTCAAGCAAGGATGGGTTGGATGACCTAGAACAAGACCCTACTTCTCTAGACTTAACAGACTCTACTACCCTAGACTCGACGGACCCTACGTCTAACCTAGGAGAGAGAAGATCTAATTGGAGGGAGGCATCATGAGCCTCATGCACTTGGGAGGAGGATGGAGAGAAGATAGCGTAATCTTCCACTGAAATCTCCATTTCGAATTTGACATTTTTTTTAGATCAATGGAGATCATGTAGCAATATGGAGAGGAAGGCGGAGGAGGAAGCCTAAGGGGATACTTGGATGGACAGAAAATGTCGAGGAAGGGGTCGGAGGAGGAGAAGAACGGAGTAGATAGATCGACAGATGGACATCAGTCGCAAGTCCTGACGATAAGGAAATCAGTTGGCAGCTCAAGCAGTAACGGATTGACCAAGATAGGAGGTGAGCGGGGTACATATGCCATATGTTGAAAGAATGAAAACAGGCGGGAAGGAGACCAAGTGAAGATGATGGGCGAGCTCCCCCTTTCCCGCGAGTGGCAAGCTGGCTTCTTTGGCTCATAGTTCACAATCCGCACCTCCAGGTTCTTTTGGTAACTTTCTTCTTCATAAAACAATCTTTTAAATGCTTGGCTGAAATCAAGCATATCATCAACCGGCCCCTTGGGCAGCAATAGCAGGCTGTCGACTGTGTAAGCTGTATTTTCTTCCCTGGGCTGAATTAGTGATTCTTTTAATGTGCCTGGATGGAAAGGCCCCTTGACAAAATGCTGGCGGTAGTCCCAAGTTAATGGTCCAGAGTCGCCCAAAATTGAGAATGAGGATTCCCGATAGCCGAGACCCCTCTTGTTCATCTTTCTGCCTTTGGGGATCGGTTTAGTAAGCCCCTGTAGTTGTGCACCGAGACCTCTCCCCGGCTGATAGCCCAGCTTTAATATAATGTCCCAACCCTTGAAATCTCATATCTGGGGCTTCACTCCGACGTTCACGGGCGTAGTGGTGAGCTTGCGTAGCGCATAGGCCCATGGAAAGTCTAGATCCAGCATTGAGATGACAGGATGAGTGCTGGGCCATAGTGTTGGCAAGATCTTCTCGGAGACGGCCTTGACAGACTGGACCGTGGACATGCTCTTCACTTTGACCACCCTCTCTTGAAAAGAACATTTAAGGCACTGGTGAGCAGTGCAGGGTACGGCATTGAGGTTATCAATCCCCAAACGACCCAAGATAGCCTTGAACATAGGGTCGATGTCCAGCACATAGAATTCAATCGGCATAGTAAGAGGCCCGAGCTCAGCCTGAATGGTGACTACCCCATGACATGCTCTTCTGGAATTGTCATATGCTGCAATGGTGGTTGGGGTTGGCCTTACTAGATCTTCTGAAAGGTTGCAGGCCCTTAAAGTGCTGAGAGGGCAGACATTAATAGAAGCCCTTGTGTCTACCAATGACGTGTCTATGTTGACTTTGTTAAGAGTAATAGAGATGCGTAGCGGCATCTGTCGTGCCTCAGGAGGTTCCAGTTCAGTCTCAGAGAATGTAATTGCCGGCCCTTTGGAGATTGTAGCTAGGGCTGTTGGTAGGCTGTCCACTGCCATGTCTTCGTTTACTATCACCTTCTGAAGGAAATTACGAAGTGCATCTTGGTGAAGTGTGGACCTTTTAATCAATTCAAGCACAGAAATCTTAGCGGGCACCCGGTCTAAATGATGTAGCAAATCATTTTGTGTCCCTGGCAGCGGATCTGCCTCCTCTTGATCAGCAGCCTGTTGTGAGGACTGAGGATTAGGTGCAGGCGCACCAGTGGAAGGGTAGTTCCTGTGGAACAATCGCCCGCTCTGAAGGGCAAGGTTTTGGGCTGGTACGGCGTCAGATGGGTTTAGGATAAGCGGGTTGATGGGCCCGGTGGGGTGGATGAATGATGTGGTGGAGGGTGTAGGGGGGATAAGAGTAGCGGTGGTGATAATGGGTATTATGGGAGTAGTAAAAATAACAGGCCGTGGAGGGATGACGGGTGAAGGGTTTGGCGGAGGGGTGGTGATGATGGGTACGGGTATTGGCGGTGAAGTGGAGATAGGCGGGATAATGGGGGAAGCGGATGGTAGGATGAGGGGTTTGGCGATTACGGGGGATGGAGGGGTTTGATGGTTAAATGGGAGGATAACGGGGGTAGAAGGTAAAGAAGGGTTACGGTAGTTATGGTGTAGGGCCATGAGCCACAGTACTGAGGCTTCATCGCCATAGGACCACCCAGCGTCAGGGGCCGGGGGTTGAACAAGGTTGACCTGAGCCGGTGCCGGTGGTCTTGGTTGCGGAGCGGGCGGATGATTCGGCATGGGGCTTTAGTCTGATCAAAGTCATGAACAGGTTGTTGCTGCTGTGGTGGCTACTGCTGCAGCTGCAGTGCTTGTTGCTGCTGCACTTGCTACCTCGGCGCTTGCCTTCTTTTCTTTTTTATTTTCACAATGGCCTTATGCATCTCGGCCCAATCAATGCTGTCACGCCCCGAGCGCAGAAGGAACCCGAGAAGTGCGTGACGAGTTTATATCAATCATGTCAATCAGAGCAAATAGAATTTCGACATCAACAGAGAGTTCGCAATAAGATGAGATTTTGAAACATAATCAAACACTGATACCAGTGATAATAACAAACCCATAAATAAAGTCACATACTCCAAGACTTAACAATACGAACCAGGCCCATAAGCCTTATCTATTACAACACATTGACATAACACAATATCCAACGACAAGACTCCAAGAATAAACTAAGGATGACAAGACACGATAAGTGGTAGTAGCATGACGCTTGCAGATTCTATGCTCGTCACTCTTGCTCCTGCCCATCCGAGTCTGAGTCATGGTCCGTATTACCTGAAAAGTTTGGGGACAAGAACTCGATGAGCGAACGCTCAGTAGGAATTATATCTCAAGAACTAGCAATTGGTTTAAGTATTTAACTTTTTTCAAAAAAAAAATGCAAGTCTATATGTAAAACATGAAAAATAAAATGTTATGGAATTGAACAGGATAACGAGAGGAAATAACATATGTTGTTGATCCAAGATAGGGAATTTCAAGTATTCAAGTATTTGAATGAGTACCAAGTATATCAACAAAGTCTTTCATGTCGTGAAATAATGGCTATTAACAAGCAAGTATTTTGCCTATTCCGGGCCACGCAAGTCATGTCAAGTCAATCAAGTCAAGCACGCGAGAGAGAGATAGAGATATAGTGGAGTGTCATAGATTCAAGCAAGTACTTTGGTGCAATGCCACACCATGATCAATATAACTCCCATGGGCACAAGTACTTTCGGGTGCTCCTCCCAGGACCAGATCGGGCCGTATATGCGCAGACATTGTTACATGTAAATATCCAGACAACCACTTTATTGATAGCCATGGAATTTCAAGAACAACTCATGTAGGATATCAAGGTAGATTCGTGGATAGGTTCCACGGAATTTAAGGAAGAATATTAGATAGACGAGGATAAAACTAACGAGAAACATGACATATCGATAGCCTGGGTAGATTCGGTACCTTAACTAGGTAGCCGTGATAACTTGAGTGGATGACTAAACCTGTCACCAATCAAGGGACATGAACCAAGCTGAGAGATTGACCCCATCTATAAGGGACTCAATCCAAGATACGGCCTAGTGGAATATCATCATTCCAATGGCAAAGATTATTCTCTCATGGACCAAGATGGCGACATGAGAGGGCCGGTTTACCACAAGATGTGGTAAAAAGGTACAAGGTGTTTAAGGTACAACCAGCTCAGTCGGCCTTGAGGGAATCCAAGGCTACGAGGAGACTTACAGAGGTCCCAATGACTAACTCGCCAGTCCGAAGGAACGGAATGTCTAACGGAGGGCTCGTATGTCACCGAGAGTTGAGGTGTATACGTGAACCAATCATGAAACAAGGACTCCATCTACGGACATGAGATGAGAGTGCCAAAAGACCCGCGGTATGGGTCAAAAACGGAAGAAAACAGTGAGAATAAGAATTCGTTAATCATAGAGTTCATGTCCATCCTACCTTATAATTAACTATAATTAAATAAAATTATATTATTTAACGCCCGTGGGTGCCGTCATTTATTAATTAGCATCCTCTTGGGGAACGTTAATTTTTTATGATTTTTAACTCAATTTATTTAACAAGAATTTTCATTTATACATATTTAATTGAATAAATTCAAAAACACACATTAAAAGGTACATTGATTTATTTAAAATAAATTAAGAAAATAGAATATATGATAATTAGGAGAAAAATACAAGGATTCCAAATATATTTTTTTCATAATTTTTGGTTACATATTTTAATAAATATAGATTTTCAAAGACATATACACATGATATATATATATATATAGTTAAATTGACGCCTATACCCCCAAACGTCAAAACTGAATCTCACGACCTCACATTGGTCGTTATTTCAAAATTTAATTTTTTTGGAACCTTTCGTTTCTGTACTTAACAATGCCGGAATCTAGCTTATAATATACCGAAATGACCAGCTTGAAAAACTCTACCTAACTATATGTTCAAAATAATTTTTCGACGAGAGACGGGGGATCTTGCCATAGAGTGCACGAAAAATGGTGCAACCACTTTCAGTACCTCAGTCTCTACCCCAATAGTATGCCAGTAAATTTTCATGGCCAAAGGATACTTCTATAACCATTAACAACTATAAATGCGAAAAGCTCATAACCCACATATATATATATAATTGACGACTGTCACTGATCACTTCTTTTTAGAATTTGTTAATTGACGCCCTCGTGACTATCACGTTTTACTTTTTTAACGTCCTTAACAGTGGCGTCAATTCCATAAAACACGCCATATGCAACGTCGTCAATTCCAAATGGAATTTGATGGCGTCAAAATGAAATAATGCCCTAGAAAGGGGCGTTAATTACTGTAAAAATTCAGAGCACACCGATAATCATATGTATGATAAAAATGCATGATATAAGATGATTTCATCTATCATGTTGACCTTAAATCATGGTTTAACTTCGTTTGGGCTACGAAACTTGAGAAAACCTACCTTTTTTTGAAGATTAAACGGTGTACGGGATGAAGAAACGATACTCTGTTTCGAACAGAGTATGTTGATTGCTTGCAGGATGAAGATGGAGGATGCCTGCTTCTTGATTGCAGATGCAGGATGAAGGAAAAGGAAGAAGATCTATCTTCTCGTAGCAGTCAAACCGCAGGAGGGAGAGGAGGATGAAGACGAGCACCGTCTTCAAATGTCTGCAGGATGAAGACGGCAGGACGAAGAGGACGATGCCGCCGAGTTCGAACGCAACAACACGATGGTAGGGGAAGGAAAATGGGCATTCGACCAATCAACGTGTTTTTATAGGAATGTAGGGATTCTAGAGAGTTCGTTCATGGGAAACGGAAGGATTTTGAAGGTTTACGTATGTTGCTTCATCCCCCCTTCTAAAATGACAGCCACCTGCCATTCCCTTCCTCAATCCCTAGGGTTCGAGATGTTTACGGAGGCAAGGTATTAAGAGCCTGCCATGCATAACCAAAGATCATTCCCAGTTTGTGGCCGCCTTCTTTAAGTTGTTCCGAAAACCCTAGAAACTTAACACCATGCACCATCGATCGTGCATGCGGGTTTCGGGTGGCTTCGGGCATGACTCCCTTGGACTTGCTGTGTGTGTTAAGTGGGCTTGGGTTTTTGGCTAATTTAGTACACCCATACGTATATATGAGTTATAGCATTCGAATGGTACGAAGCCCATATGTGTATATTTAATTATTGGGTATTGGGTTTGGATTTGGTTTAGCAAGTGACCTCTTGAGTATATCCATATTTATATAAGTGAGGCCCATTAGTATATATATCAAATAAATTCTTTTATTTTCACTTATTTTATTCTTTTATTTCCAATTTTCTCGATATGAATTATCGCCTTAAGAGAGGGCGTGTTTTCATTAAATAGCGCCTTAATGAAGGTCGTCCTTTACTATTGTCTTATAAAATTGACGTCCATCAGAAGAGGCGTCATTATTTAAATTAGCGACTTAGGAGGGGGCGTTATTTATTTTTGACCCATTTGTTATATATATATATATATATATATATATATATATATATATATATATATATATTAGTGTAAGGCCCAACATCAATTTAGGCTATTTCCCTTTATCAAATTTTTATTTTATTTAATTCATGACCAATATAGATTTACTAGTTTAAATTTATTTAGAATCTATTTTATTTTTCTTAAAATTTTCGAGGCGTGCTACACCCTCCCCCACTTAAAAGAATTTGGTCCCCAAATTCAATTGCATGAATGGAGATATGGAGGGTATAGAGTACTTACAGTTTAGAATAATTCTGGATATCTCCTTCGCATGGATTCTTCAGTTTCCCATGTAGCTTCTTGCTCCAAGCATTTGTTCCACTGCACTTTTATCATGGGAATGGTCTTGTTTCTTAAGACTCGGACCTCTCGATCAAGAATCTTCATTGGCTTCTGTTCATAAGTGAGGTCCCTTTAAGTCACTAAATTGCTATGATCAATGACGTGGAAAGGGTCGTGCACATATTTCTTTAGCATGGAAACGTGGAACACGTTGTGCACTTCCGACAGTTGTGGAGGCAAAGCAAGACGATAAGCTACCTCGCCAACTCTTTCCAATATTTCGAATGGACCAATGAATCTCGGTGTGAGCTTGCCTTTAACTCCGAACCTTCTTATTCCTCGACCGGGTGAGACTTTGAGGTAAACATGGTCTCCGACTTGGAACTCTAATTCCCTTCTTCTATTATCTGCGTAAGATTTCTGTCGGGATTGTGCTACTTTGAGTCTCCCTCGGATAAGTTCAACTTTTTCTGTTGTGTTTCTTACCATATCTGGCCCTAGTAGTTGCTTCTCGCCAGCTTCATCCCAGCATATAGGAGATCGGCAACTCCTGCCGTACAAAGCTTCAAATGGAGTCATCTGTATACTGGCTTGTTAGCTATTGTTATATGCAAACTCGGCTAGGGGCAAATGATCATGTCAGCCTCCACCAAAGTCAATAATACAAGCCCGTAGCATGTCTTCAACTATTTGGTTTGTTCTCTCGGTCTGACCATTGGTCTGGGGATGGAAAGCAGTCCTGAAGTTGAGCTTCGTCCCCAAGGAGTGTTGTAGACCCTTCCAGAAACAAGAAGTGAAGCGAGGGTCTCGATCAGACACGATCGATGATGGGACTCCATGCAATCTCACAATCTCCTTAATGTATAATGTGGCCAAAACATCAACCGACCATCGACTTTTAATTGGCAAGAAATGCGCCGACTTGGTTAGTCGATCGATGATTACCCAAATACCATCATGTCCGCCTCTAGATTTAGGCAATCCCATGATGAAATCCATGCCAATTCCTTCCCATTTCCATTTGGGAATATCAAGGGGGTGTAACTTTCCGACGGGTCTTTGGTGTTCTGCTTTTACTTGTTGGCACGTGAGACAGCGAGATACAAAGTCTGCTACCTCCCTCTTCATGTTCGGCCACCAGAAAGTTCTTTTTAGATCTTTGTACATCTTAGTTGCTCCAGGATGAATGGTATACCTAGAGCGGTGTGCTTCATCTAGAATTTTCCTTTTCAACTCAGGATAGTTCAGAACACATGTCCTTTCCTGAAACATTAGTCTTCCATCAATTGCTAGCTTGAACTCAGTCCTTTCATCTAGTTTTTCCCTGATTTCAATTATTCTAGGATCTTCGTCTTGTAACTCCTTGATTTCAGATAGCAAATTCGGATGCACACTCATGTGAGAGAGAGTAATACACCCGTCTTTCTGGTCTGTGCTTATATTTAATCTAGAGAATTCCTCTAATAGTTTCCATTCCCGTATCATACAGTTGGCTATAAGGGTTCTCGGCTTTCGACTCAAGGCATCAGCTACCGAATTCCCTTTACCGGGGTGATACTGAATAGTGAAATCAAAGTCCTTTAAATATTCCAGCCATCGACGTTGCCTCATATTAAGCTCCTTCTGAGAGAATAGATATTTGAGGCTCTTATGATCGGAGAATACTGTGAATTGTTCTCCGTAGAGATAGTGTCTCCAGATCTTTAGTGCAAATACTACCGCGGCCAACTCCAAGTCATGCACCGGGTAGTTTTCCTCATGCTTCTTCAATTGCCTAGAAGAGTATGCGATAACTCTTCCCTGTTGCATTAACACACAACCGAGGCCAATACCGGAAGCATCGGTATATACCTCATACTTCTCTCCTTCAATAGGAAGGGCCAAGACCGGAGCAGTGGTCAAACGGTCCTTCAATGTTTGGAAGCTTTGTTCACATTCCTCATTCCACTCATACGGAACTTCCTTGCGGGTCAGCCTGGTGAGTGGTACTGCAATTTTCGAGAAGTTTTTAATAAAACGCCAGTAATAACCAGCAAGACCAAGGAAACTCCTAATTTCTGTTGCATTTGTTAGTTGTTCCCAATTCTTTACCGCTTCAACCTTTGCGGGGTCCACTGAGATTCCATCTTTTGAAATTACATGTCCTAAGAAGGACACTTCTTCCAGCCAAAACTCGCATTTGCTAAATTTGGCATATAATTGATTATCCCTCAATATCTGCAATGCTATTCTTAAATGCACTTCATGCTCCTCTTCAGACTTTGAATATATCAGGATATCATCGATAAAAATCACAATAAATTTGTCCAGATGTGGTCTAAAGATGCTATTCAAAAGCTGCATAAAAGCTGCAGGGGCATTTGTTAGTCCAAAAGACATAACAGTAAATTCATAATGCCCGTACCTGCTTCGGAATGCAGTTTTGTGAATATCCTCGTCCTTGATCCTCAGTTGGTGATAACCCGATCGAAGATCAATTTTTGAGAAATACTTAGCTCCAGAAATTTGATCAAAGAGTTCATCAATCCTCGGCAGTGGATATTTATTCTTGATAGTGAGATGGTTCGGCTGCCGATAATCGATGCACAGCCTCATCGATCCATCCTTCTTCTTGACGAACAACACTGGTGCTCCCCACGGGGAAGTACTTGGTCTGATAAATCATTTCTTCAATAGCTCCATTAGCTGTTCCTTCAATTCCTTTAATTCTGCGGGGGACATTCTGTAGGGTGTTTTGGAAACAGGTCCGGCACCCGGAACAAGGTCTATAGTGAACGAGACCTCTCTCTCTGGTGACAAACCAGGCAAATCTTCAGGGAAAACATCGGAGAGCTCCCGAACCACTAGAATGTCTTCTAGTCTAGCTACCTTAGCCTCTGTGGCAGTTACAAATGCTAAGAATGCCTCGCATCCTTTGTTGATAAGTTTATGGGCTCGAAGAGCAGAGATGACTGGTGATCTCTTCGAGGAGTAACATAAGTTAACTCCGGGTAATCCACAAAAGTTACTTTTCCATTTCGGCAGTCTACAGTTGCCCGATAGGTGGATAGCCAATCGGCCCCTAGAATTACATCGTACTCTTTCAGATCTAAGCATATTAAATTTGCAGGTAAGTTGTGGCCTTTAACCATAATCTTACAATTAGGGTAATGGAAAGTGACATCAGACTCGTTCCCTAACGGGGTAGAAATCACTAAGTTTATCCATTCCGGTTCCATAGAGAATGAAGCAGCAAATTTCTTTGAAACAAAAGAATGTGTGGCGCCAGTATCAAACAGTGCTTGAGCAGATTTAGAGCAGACAGTCAAAATACCTTCCACCAACCCACCCTCGGTTGGTTCCGTCTCTTGGAGAGCTTGTAAACGTCCTTGCTTCTTTGCCGGCCGCTTCTCTTCCTTTGTCTCCGGCTCACTTTGCTCGTTCATCATCGGACAATCGGGAATACGGTGTTCTTTACTCCCACAACGGAGGCATGCTCCAAGCCTACTCCAGCATTCCGCAGCCTGATGACTCGGCTTGTCGCAATATTTACAAATCTCCTTTGGCGGTGTCGTGATGGAGAAAGGTTTGTTGTTGCCCTTCTTGAATTTCTTCACCTTGGAGGGTTCTCCTCCATTATTGGTCCGCTTTTTGAAGGATGGTTTAAAAGTGTTGGGACTTGTGACATTCTCCCTTTTATCCTTACCACGGATTTTGTCAGACAGTTCCGTAGCGTCTTTTAGCAACTGGGTACGATGCACCATCTCTGAGTACACTTGAATATCCAAGGGAGCGAGCTGGGTGATATACTGGGGTCATAACCCATTCAAGAACCTTCTTGCCTTCATCTTTTCAGTGCAAACTAAATGTGGTGCATATCTAGATAACCGGGAGAACTGGGCTTCATAGTCAGCTACCGACAGGGATCGTTGCTTCAAGGCAAAAAATTCCACGGCCTTTTTCTCCTGAACACGGTCGGAGAAATACTTGCTATTGAAATGCTCGACAAATTCTACCCAAGTAACATGATTTTCGGGTAAGGTGGCCTCAACAGACTCCCACCAAGCACGAGCGTCCCGTTCCAGTTGGAACGTGGCCAGAAGCACCCTTTCATCATCTGCGCATTGCATGACGTGGAAGATCCGTTCGATCTCTTTTATCCAATTCTCTACATCCTCAGGGTTTGATGATCCTGCGAACCTCGGAGGGTTGAGGTTCCTAAAACTCCGATGGAGGTCGCCAGCTCCATGGTGTGCCCCACCTTGAGCCACCTGTTGCAAGGCCTGGGTCAGGCCCTCAACAGTTCGTTGCATCTCACGCCATTGTGCGCGTTCAGCAGCCATAGTCCTACAAGTAGTGAACCTTAATTAGTTTCATGTTGAAATTTGTAGTCGGATGCCCTACGAGGACTTATACCCACGGCACTACCCATTCTCACAGTTTGGGATAGACCTATCCTTGGACTTGGGTTTCCTAGGACTTGAAATCCTAGGCTCTGATACCACAAAAACTGTCACGCCCCGAGCGCGGAAGGAACACGAGAAGTGCATGACGAGTTTATATCAATCAGAGCAAATAGAATTTCGACATCAACAGAGAGTGCGCAATAAGATGAGATTTTGAAACATAATCAAACACTGATACCAGTGATAATAACAAACCCATAAATAAAGTCACATACTCCAAGACTTAACAATACGAACCAGGCCCATAAGCCTTATCTATTACAACACATTGACATAACACAATATCCAACGACAAGACTCCAAGAATAAACTAAGGACGACAAGACACGATAAGTGGTAGTAGCATGACGCTTGCAGATTCTATGCTCGTCACTCTTGCTCCTGCCCATCCGAGTCTGAGTCATGGTCCGTATTACCTGAAAAGTTTGGGGACAAGAACTCGATGAGCGAACGCTCAGTAGGAATTATATCTCAAGAATTAGCAATTGGTTTAAGTATTTAACTTTTTCAAAAAAAAAATGCAAGTCTATATGTAAAACATGAAAAATAAAATGTTATGGAATTGAACAGGATAACGAGAGGAAATAACATATGTTGTTGATCCAAGATAGGGAATTTCAAGTATTCAAATATTTGAATGAGTACCAAGTATATCAACAAAGTCTTTCATGTCGTGAAATAATGGCTATTAACAAGCAAGTATTTTGCCTATTCCGGGCCACACAAGTCATGTCAAGTCAATCAAGTCAAGCACGCGAGAGAGAGATAGAGATATAGTGGAGTGTCATAGATTCAAGCAAGTTCTTCGGTGCAATGCCACACCATGATCAATATAACTCCCATGGGCACAAGTACTTTCGGGTGCTCCTCCCAGGACCAGATCGGGCCCTATATGCGCAGACATTGTTACATGTAAATATCCAGACAACCACTTTATTGATAGCCATGGAATTCCAAGAACAACTCATGTAGGATATCAAGGTAGATTCGTGGATAGGTTCCACGAAATTTAATGAAGAATATTAGATAGACGAGGATAAAACTAACGAGAAACATGACATGTCGATAACCTGGGTAGATTCGGTACCTTAACTAGGTAGCCGTGATAACTTGAGTGGATGACTAAACCTGTCACCAATCAAGGGACATGAACCAAGCTGAGAGATTGACCCCATCTATAAGGGACTCAATCCAAGAAACGGCCTAGTGGAATATCATCATTCCAATGGCAAAGATTATTCTCTCATGGACCAAGATGGCGACATGAGAGGGCCGGTTTACCACAAGATGTGATAAAAAGGTACAAGGTGTTTAAGGTACAACCAGCTCAGTCGGCCTTGAGGGAATCCAAGGCTACGAGGATACTTACAGAGGTCCCAATGACTAACTCGCCAGTCCGAAGGAACGGAATGTCTAACGGAGGGCTCGTATGTCACCGAGAGTTGAGGTGTATACGTGAACCAATCATGAAACAAGGACTCTATCTACGGACATGAGATGAGAGTGCCAAAAGACCCGCGGTATGGGTCAAAAACGGAAGAAAACAGTGAGAATAAGAATTCGTTAATCATAGAGTTCATGTCCATCCTACCTTATAATTAACTATAATTAAATAAACTTATATTATTTAACGCCCGTTGGTGCCGTCATTTATTAATTATCATCCTCTTGGGGAACGTTAATTTTTCATGATTTTTAACTCAATTTATTTAACAAGAATTTTCATTTATACCTATTTAATTGAATAAATTCAAAAACACACATTAAAAGGTACATTGATTTATTTAAAATAAATTAAGAAAATAGAATATATGATAATTAGGAGAAAAATACAAGGATTCCAAATATATTTTTTTCATAATTTTTGGTTACATATTTTAATAAATATAGATTTTCAAAGACATATACACATGATATATATATATATATAGTTAAATTGACGCCTATACCCCCAAACGTCAAAACTGAATCTCACGACCTCACATTGGTCGTTATTTCAAAATTTAATTTTTTTGGAACCTTTCGTTTCTGTACTTAACAATGTCGGAATCTAGCTTATAATATACCGAAATGACCGGCTCGAAAAACTCTACCTAACTATATGTTCAAAATAATTTTTCGACGAGAGACGGGGGATCTTGCCATAGAGTGCACGAAAAATGGTGCAACCACTTTCAGTACCTCAGTCTCTACCCCAATAGTATGCCAGTAAATTTTCATGGCCAAAGGATACTTCTATAACCATTAACAACTATAAATGCGAAAAGCTCATAACCCACATATATATATATAATTGACGACTGTCACTGATCACTTCTTTTTAGAATTTGTTAATTGACGCCCTCGTGACTGTCACGTTTTACTTTTTTAACGTCCTTAACAGTGGCGTCAATTCCATAAAACACGCCAAATGCAACGTCGTCAATTCCAAATGGAATTTGACGACCGTTTGATGGCGTCAAAATGAAATAACGCCCTAGAAAGGGGCGTTAATTACTGTAAAAATTCAGAGCACACCGATAATCATATGTATGATAAAAATGCATGATATAAGATGATTTCATCTATCATGTTGGCCTTAAATCATGGTTTAACTTCGTTTAGGCTACGAAACTTGAGAAAACCTACCTTTTTTTGAAGATTAAACGGTGTACGGGATGAAGAAACGATACTCTATTTCGAACAGAGTATGTTGATTGCTTGCAGGATGAAGATGGAGGATGCCTGCTTCTTGATTGCAGATGCAGGATGAAGGAAAAGGAAGAAGATCTATCTTCTCGTAGCAGTCAAACCGCAGGAGGGAGAGGAGGATGAAGACGAGCACCGTCTTCAAATGTCTGCAGGATGAAGACTGCAGGACGAAGAGGACGATGCCGCCGAGTTCGAACGCAGCAACACGATGGTAGGGGAAGGAAAATGGGCATTCGACCAATCAACGTGTTTTTATAGGAATGTAGGGATTCTAGAGAGTTCGTTCATGGGAAACGGAAGGATTTTGAAGGTTTACGTATGTTGCTTCATCCCCCCTTCTAAAATGACAGCCACCTGCCATTCCCTTCCTCAATCCCTAGGGTTCGAGATGTTTACGGAGGCAAGGTATTAAGAGCCTGCCATGCATAACCAAAGATCATTCCCAGTTTGTGGCCGCCTTCTTTAAGTTGTTCCGAAAACCCTAGAAACTTAACACCATGCACCATCGATCGTGCATGCGGGTTTCGGGTGGCTTCGGGCATGACTCCCTTGGACTTGCTGTGTGTGTTAAGTGGGCTTGGGTTTTTGGCTAATTTAGTACACCCATACGTATATATGAGTTATAGCATTCGAATGGTACGAAGCCCATATGTGTATATTTAATTATTGGGTATTGGGTTTGGATTTGGTTTAGCAAGTGACCTCTTGAGTATATCCATATTTATATAAGTGAGGTCCATTAGTATATATCTCAAATAAATTTTTTTTATTTTCACTTATTTTATTCTTTTATTTCCAATTTTCTCGATATGAATTAGCGCCTTAAGAGAGGGCGTGTTTTCATTAAATAGCGCCTTAATGAAGGTCGTCCTTTACTATTGTCTTATAAAATTGACGTCCATCAGAAGAGGCGTCACTATTTAAATTAGCGACTTAGGAGGGGGCGTTATTTATTTTTGACCCATTTGTTTTATATATATATATATTAGTGTAAGGCCCAACATCAATTTAGGCTATTTCCCTTTATCAAATTTTTATTTTATTTAATTCATGACCAATATAGATTTACTAGTTTAAATTTATTTAGAATCTATTTTATTTTTCTTAAAATTTTCGAGGGGTGCTACAAATGCGCTGCCCCTCATGTAGGTCGTATACCAGATCTCGGAACTGATAACACCCTTCAATAGTGTGCCCGGGCTACCTATGGAACATACAGTATTTAGTCTGATCAATGGCCGGGTTCCAGTTGGGCCATTCCGGAGGAAGCTGGATTGCACTTATCGACATGAGAGCGGAAAAGATGTCCGTGAGGGACTCGGGCAAAGGAGGATATTGCACTCTCTTGGGAGCCGGGCGTTTATTGGTGTAGCCATTGGGTGGAGGGACATTGTGGTATTGCGGGGGTTGGTGCGATTGTTGTGGAGCGAAAAAGGCAATTTGTGGAGCAGAGAAGGTAGGCTGGGTGTTTAGTGGAGTGGGGAAGACAGGTTGGGCACTTGACGGAGTGGAGAATTGGGGGTTACGGGGAGTTTGTGGGAAGCGGAGCGGAGCGGATTGATTAGGGAAGGGGAATGCAATGGCTTGTACCTGTTCGTTGGTTTGGACTCCCTCGGTAACGGGCCCCTGAGACTTTTTATTATATTTGGGCTTTTGGGCCTCGAAGAGAGAATGGATAGGGGAGTCATTGAACTAGGTTTGAATAAATCTCGCCTGGCTATAAAGTTGGTGCATGTTGGCAATATCGTTCATGGCCAATATGTTGTGGAAGGTGGGGGTAGCATTAGATATGAGCAACTTGACCTTTTCCTCCTCCAGAATATGACCCGGCACACGGGCGGCCATCTGCCTCCATCGGTCGGCATATGTTGTAAAGTCTTCATCTGCCTTCATTTTCTCGGCCACAAGGTCTGTGAATGAATATTCCGGGCCGACCCGATCTTGGAATCTTTGAATAAAATTTTCTTTTACCACCTTGAAACTTTCAGCATCTTCTAACGGTAGGGCATAAAACCACTCTAGAGCAACTCCATCTAGTTACCGGTAGAATAAATACGCCATAAGGCGATCATCATACTGAACCTACGTCGATTCATACATAAAGTCCCTCACATGAATGAATAGATTGGTGTTCCCATCATACTTGTGGTATGTGGGGAGCTCAGATTGGGGAGGGAATTAGATATTGTGGAAGCTGGGAACTGGAACATCTGTTAGAGACTGTGGGCCAACCCGCTTTTGAAGGAAGTCGAGTTGTTGTTGCATGGAGGCCCACTTATCAAGGAGTTCCTGCTCCCGGGACGGAGTAGGTGGGGTGAAAGGAGTAAGCTCAAGGCGAGGAGATGAAGGATAGACAGAAGGAGGGGGAGTCCCATAAGAATGGTTTTGGGCCGAAGGGTGACCCAAATTAGATTGGACATAGGCCGCCCCCTACTGAGGGTGAATAAAGTCTGCCGGACCAACAAGGGCTTGTGGCACCGATGGAATGGGCCTATAAGACTCAGTCTCGGTAAATGAGGGAAGAACGGTCTTCCCTTTATCAAGAACTTGATGGGCCGAGCCAGAGGACTGGCCCGCCTCCAAATTGGGGAATCGAAGGACCTTGGGTTGAATAATGGTGAGATCAATTGGAATGGGTGGGACCCCAGGCCCATCAACCCTAGACTGAGAGATGGAGGCAGTGGACAGACCCTGTGCAATCATGGGAGATGGGGCACAGGACCCCTGCAAGGTCTGATAAAGGGCCTAAAGTTGGGCCGGATCCAACTGGGCCATCATCGGCAAGATGTGATTACTAGGATTATTGGAGGAGAGGGAGGGTTGCGCACCCTCCATGGAGATAGAGGATGGAGGAGGGATGGACCCTTCTCCAGATGGGATTTGAATAACCCTGGACGGGTCCTCTAAGAGTCCCTGAGGAAGAGATTCCTCCTGGGAACGGGGAAGATCATAGGAAGACATGTTGGACTCGAACAATGGATTGGAATAAGACGTGAAAGAGGAATTGCCCCTAGGAGATGAATCTAAGGAACGAAAGTAACTCGACATGCAACGTGGTACCATAAAACAAAGCAAACAACACAAACAACCACAGATAAGTAACTAGACAAGATGACTACAAACTTATGCAAATAAGAGAGGGATAATAAGCACCCAAGGACAACCAAGTTATGATGATGCACAAATTTTCCTTGTTTCTTCCATTGGAACCTTAATGATTTCAATTAAAATGTTCTCTCTAACAATAGGTTCCTAAATAAGAAGAATATTTGGGAACTTGGTTAACTCTAAGTGTAAACTCTCCCTTACTTATGCAACCTAGACACGGGGTGGTGAAGGTACAACCGGCCCGGCGTCCGTGTGGGAATCCACGGCTCGTGGGGACTTATGGAGGTCCTTGATGTGGTCACCTAGTCGACCCTAAGAAATATGGAGGCGAGAGGATCACACACCAAGGTGCGAATGCAACTACGATATGAGAGATGAATGACCCTATGTGCACCAGAGTGCATGCAATTTCTAGCCTAATAACTAGTAAATCATACGCAAACAATGATGTATATATATGCCACAACAGAGGAGGAGACCAGATAGCACCCAGGAATAATAAACACAGTCAAAAAACTATGAAAATAACAGCAACCTCGGGATACGTACCTATAACTGGAGAAATGATCTAATGGGAGACCATTAAACAAATAAGATTATCTATTGCTAGACCGCTTTTAAGCCAGAAACGGCCAATGAGGAGGCCGCCTGGGAACCAGAGAGCAGAAAACAACAGGGAATAAATGGGAAAACCGAGGAATACATAAGGGCAACTGAGAACAACTAAGAACAGTAGGTCAGACAGAAACTCAGCACGATTGGCACTATATGTCCCACCGTGATTGTCAAAAATTAGGGGTGTTGGTAGTTTTCTTATGAGTATGATGGTGTGAATGTGTGGTGAGTGATGTGATATGAAAAATATGTGTGAGCAAGTGGTGCACTAACTCAAGCAATCAACATAAAATTGAAGCATGTGGGTACGTCACCTCAATATTGCAGAAATGAAAAGAGGAGAAACAAAAGCACACGCCGTAGGCGTGGAGCAAATGAATAAAAGAAAACACACCGGGGGTGTGGAACAAATAAAATAAAAGAGCAAGCAAGATAATGAACAATGCCCAAATAAAGAATGATGTGATCGCCACCAAGGTAAATAACACAGTAGAACCGTAATATGTACCTTGCAAAGAGCCGAGTTAAGTCACCCACCTGCGGGAGAGAGAAAAAACCAGGTGCTGCGGAAGGAAAACGGTCTTCCAGACGACCGCTAAACGACGGCAAACGGTCCTACGATAGATCGCCTGGCGTTTGCAAACGGTCCTTCAAGAGACCGCAAGGGCACCAAGAGTAGCAACGTGGAACTTTGAATCTCCACACCTCCTGGCTGGCCAGAAGAGCTGGGCCCCGTGCAATGAGTCATGTAAACCTGCAAAACAACGTAGACACCAAGATAAATGACCCAATAAGCCTTGGGACTAGTGTAGAATCTATAATGCAATTAAACTAAAGTGCATAAAAGGAAGGGTGAATACCTGGGGGTTGGTGGGTTTTTAACCCCTGTGGGGCGTGGAAAAGATAGGAGGATGTTTTAAAACGTGGTGTGAGTGCAGAGAATGTGGAAGAGGAAGAGGGAATATGATATGATGATGCAAGGGAAAATAGAGAAAACTAAGAGAGAAAAGACTCAAACTAAACCAATGGAACTTAATACTCCCTAGACCAGAAGCCTTATGGATGTAGAAATAGCTTCTCCCTAGTTAGGACTTGCTCCAGAATGCAGCAGCACTTCGTGGCAAGCTCCAGAAATCTCCTCCTCAAGTCATGAAGTCAAGGGTTCTATTTATAGACCCCCAAATCCTAGGTTCGAGTTGGAGGGATAATGACACGAAAATAGGCCTGAAACTAGATAAATCTCGAAGATAATACTGCCAAGAGTCCATAGAAACAAACAAAAGGTTCTGAGAGCCTCGATCTAGAGAGAAATTAACAAACCAAGGACTCTAGCTCGACCACGGCGAAGCAGAGGAAGAACAGACAAAGCATGACTCTCTGCCTCCCCAAACGGTCTTGCAATGGACCGCAAGGCTAAAGAAAACGGTCCAGCGATAGACCGCATGGCTCATTCGTCCAGAAATGATAAGATCAAAGAAACCCAACAGGACTCTCTGCCTCCTAGCGGTCTAGCCAAGGACCGCCAACGCCCACCAAACGGTCGTACGATAGACCGCTAGGCTAGTAGACGTGGCAAAAGAGATAAAGATCGATAAATCTCCAAGTTAATCCATAATAAAATCCTTATTAGCCCCTTATCCAGGCCCAATAAGCTAAAAATGACGAGAAATCAGAGGAGCTAGGCCCAACCAGGGGGAATAACTCATAAAATAAGCCCAAAAACTGACCAACAATGACCCAATAATCGGTGAATAACCCAGGACATCATAAAATAGATAAGGAGATGACCCAACTCATTGGTCATAAAACGGGTGTCAACAATAGCCCCCCTTGGTTTTTGTTGTTATGAAATGGACTGCACCGTTTGACGTGAGTTTTCTCATATGTCTCAATGAAGATTCTTGGTTACAAGGATTCGTCACTTATTGTAATTTTATTGTAGAATTTTACATCACCGTTCTACGCGAGTCTCTTCATTTATTTTAGTGGGAATTCTCAGTTACTTGGATTCACATTCCACTTATTTATAATTTGATGGGGCATACAGTTTTTTCCTCATGATTACTCTAAATGCCCATATAGAAATTCAAGTAATTAGGAAAGTGTTAGAACGAATTTCCTGTATTCTTATAGTTAAAAGACATTGAACACAAGTTTTCTCTATGTGTGAGGACCCATGTTTCAAGTGTATGTTGTGAACAAAACTTTATGTATATGTGTGATTTTGATGACAACATATTTGATATCAGTCTAGCATAATTCGCAAGCAAGCAACAGTTGTGCAAGCAACAATAGCAGCATGCACAAGCAAGCAACGGCCGTGGAAGTAACAATAGCAACAACAGGGGGGAGGCCTTAAAGACAGCTGTACATATTTTGAACAAGGTTCCTACGAAGACTGCTCCTAAAACTCTCTATGAGTTGTGGAGTGGTAGGAAACTTTCAGTGAGCTATATGCGCACTTGGGGATATCCAGTTGAGGTCAGACCATATAACCAACAAGAAAAGAGTGTTGATCTTAAAACAACTAGTGGATTCTTCATAAGTTATCCAGAAAGATCAAAGGGGTATAGATTCTATTGTCCATCACATGTTTCCATCATTATAGAGACAGATAAGATAAGGTTTCTTGAGGATGGCGGAGTTAGTGGGAGTGGACCTTCTCGAGAGATTTCTTTTGAGGAGTTACAGGATCAGGTTGAAATACCTGTAACAACTGATAATTTTGTTCCCATATTCATTCCTCAAAATGATATTTTAGGGGAATAAGACGTTACAGTTGGTCCACCTCAAGTGGCTCTAGAGCCAGAGGATATTGCAACAGTTGACCAACCACCTCCTCAAGTGGATCAAGGGCCAACACTGTGCCGATCCGAGAGAGTCAGGAGACATACGATATCTGATGAGTTTGTGGTGTACCTAAAGGAGGATTGTGTAGACAGGGGTGACATTGATGATCCGGTGACGTTTTCACAAGCTATAAAGAGTGAAAAATCCACCCATTGGTTTGAAGCCATGAAGGAAGTTTGGGATCTCGTTGATTTGCCAAAAGGGTCCAAATTTGTTGGATACAAATGGGTATTCAAGACTAAAGTGGACTATAAAGGTAAAGTTGAGCGACATAAGGCCATATTGGTGGCTAAAGGTTTCGCTCAAAGGGAGGGCATTGACTTTGATGACACATTCTCTCCAATTTCTAAGATGCTCTCATTTAGGATAGCCATGGCCTTGGTGGCTCATTTTAATCTAGAGTTACGCCAAACAGATGTGAAAATAGCATTTCTCAATAGGGACCTAAATAAAGAAGTGTACATGGAGTAGCCTTAGGATTTCATGCTAAAGGAAGAGAACATTTGGTATGCAAATTAAAGAAATCTATTTATGGACTTAATCAAGTCTCCCGTCAATGGTTCATCAAGTTTAGTAAAATCATATTGTCCTTTGGGTTTAAGGAAAACATCATTGATGAATGTTTATATCTAAAGGTCAGTGGGAGTAAATTCATTATCTTGCTTTTGTATGTGGATGACATCTTGCTTGCCAATAGTGATCTTGGTTTATTTTATGAAACAAATGCTTTTCTTTCTAAGAACTTTGAGATGAAAGACATGGGTGATGCCTCTTATGTCTTAGGTATTAAGATCACCAGAGATAGACCTTCAGATACACTTGATCTTTCTCAGAAAGCTTAATTACATCTCAAAGGTCTTGGAAAGGTTCAACATGCAATTTTGTACACCTCATAAAAGTACCCATTGTGAAAGGAGATAAATTCAATGATTTACAGTGTCCCAAGAATGACTTAGAAAGGAAGCAGATGGAGCCTATCCTTTATGCTTCAGTAGTTGGGAGCCCCATGTATCTTTAGACTTATACTCATCCAGACATTGCCTTTACTGTGGGTATGCTCAGTAGATACCAAAGCAACCTAGGCATGGATCATTTGAAGGCTAGCAAGAAAGTCATGCGTTATCTGAAAGGGACTGAAGATTATATGCTCACATATAGGTGGTCAGATCAGTAGGAGGTCATTGCATATTTTGATGTTGATTTTGATGGCTACCTTGACACGAGGAAGTCGACTACAAGCTACATCTTCCTCTTGGCAAGGGGAGCCATTACCTGGTGCAGTGAGAAGTAGAGTGTTACAGTGACTTTCATTATGGCAGCTGAGTTTATTGCTTGTTTTGAGGCTAGTAGACATGCCATTCAATTGGGAAATTTGCTCACAGATATTTCATTGTGGATTTCATCTCTAGACCAATCAAGATTTACTGTTATAATTCCGTTGCGATCTTCTTCTCTAAGAACAATATGGCATCCAAGGGTGGTAGATTCTTAGACATTAAGTATTTTGTTCTTAGAGATAGAGTGAAGAATCATGAGGTGTCTATAGAATATATTGGGATAGATCTTATGATTGTTGACCTACTCACTAAAGGACTACCTGCTAGCACCTTTTGTAGTCATGTGATTCGGATGGGTCTTGTTAGTTCTCTTGATATGCTATGACACTTGCAGTTATTTGTGGTCACATTTATATCATGATTCTTCTATTATTTTTTGCCTATTTTATTTTGTTGTGTATACATGTTAGTTATGGATTATGGTTGAGAAGATGTATGCTTAAGTGGTGACCAAAAGATAAACATTAAGTTTGAGTTTAATTACTATTTCAATTTCAATGCTCAGTTATAGCAAGTTGGTGGCATTGTGGTGCATGAAAGGTAGTGTGTATGTCATGCCCCGAACCGATAACAGCGGAACGTGGCAGTGATACGGTCGTGAATAATCAGAGCGAACATAAGACACGAAATTACGACCTGGACAATGTGGGCCAATTTAACAGATAATGTTGACGAAATATGATCTTTATTGATATTCAAATATTCGAATTACATACCTTGACTCAACTTACATAAGTGAAGAAAGGACTCACTATTACACTCTAATAAAGAGAAAAGACTCAAATAACAGGACGAGACTCAAAGAAAGATACTGACACGATTCTCCATTTCGCTCATCACTCTTGCCCTTCCCCATCTGTTGGACTATCGTTAATGTCGTTACCTGAAAAAAAACGTTAAAGATAGGCTGGTGAGCGAAACGCTCAGTAGGAATTACATCTCTCATCAAGCAGAATATAAGTGATTAGCCAATTTATCATGTTCGTGATGATGTAATGCATGGAAACAAGACAACCTGAAAATCATGACAATCAATCTAGTAGAAAAATGAATAACCAAGTCAAATGCAGATATAAGCTCAAGAGAGTTAGGGATAACTTCCCATGCAGAGCCAAGGACAAGATATAGGAATATAACAAGGACAGATACTTAGAGGAACATAACTTCAGAATTGGCCAAAGTATAACAGAGTTTCAATAAATATAAGTAGAATTAAAGAATCTAGTAGAATATCTATATTGTCAGAATAATCGCACAACAAAATATTAGAATAACAGAATATAACAGAATTTACAGAATAACAGATATAACAGAATATAACAGATGTACAGACTTTGGTGCAATGCCACACCCAGATTTCCCATGGTTTACAGAATTGGACTTCCGTCCTACCTGGCACTGAAAAGTCGCGGGCCCACAGCCCTTAATGTTTTAGAATCAGATTTGGCCAAATACAGAGTCAAAGGGTTATGTTCTCGAATTAATGACAAGAAGATTCCAAAAAGGAGTATAGTGTCAAAACTAATGGAAAACCAAAGTGACACAGATCGGATCCCGAGGTTTTTTTTTTAGGGTACAACTAGCTCGATTGTCTTGCCAATCCGAAAGAACGGAATGTCTAACGAAGGGCTCGTATGTCACCGAGAGTTGAGGTGTATAAGGTGAACCAATCATGAAAAAGGGGCGCCATCTACGGACGTGAGATGAGAGTGCCAAAAGACCCAAGATATGGGTCAAAACCGGAAGAAAACATTGAGAACATGAATGCATTAATTATAGAATTTACATCCATCCAATTCTATAATTAACTATAATTAAATAAACTTATTTTAATTGACGTCCGTGAGTAGTGTCATTTATTAATTAGCGTCCACTTGGAGGGACGTTAATTCTATTATTTTTAACTTAATTTATTCAACAAGAATTCACGTCAATAACAATTTAATTGAATAATTTCAAAAATATATATTCAAAGATATATTTATTTATTTAAAATAATTTAGAGAAATAAAATATATGATAATTAGGAGAAAAATATGAGAATTCCAGATATATAAGTTTTATAATTTTCTATTACATATTTTAATAGATATGATTTTTTAAAGATATAATTACAAGATATATATATATATATATATATATATATATATATATATATATATATATATATATAATTTAACGACTGTGCGTTATGTGGTCAAAAGGATTTGACGATAGTAAGCTTGTCGTCCTTTATATATCAAATGTGTTACCTGCTTCAAACCTCCGGTTCTCGATGTATACACGTCGGAATCACGCGTTCTATATATCGAAATGACGGGCTCGAAAAACTCTACCTAATCGGACGTTCAAAATAATTTTTTGTTGAAAGATAGGGGATTTTAAGATCGGAGGCATGAAAAATGGTGTAATCACTCTCACTACCTCAGTCTCCACCCCAATAATATACCCATAAAATTTCATAGCCAAAAGACACCCCGGCACTCACGAACAAGCCGTTAAGGCAAAAGCTCTATAACTAACTATCTACAGTGTTCAGTGTGTAAACTTTGATAGTTTTATTAAATTTTAAAGATAGTGAACTAGGCAACTAGCGACAGGGTTAAAGGCGCACAAAAGAAATATGGCGGATGAGGCACAGGCGCAGTTCAATGAAACTGCGACCCTATGGAGGTCGCTATTTCATTTCCCACCGGAAGCTCGTGATCCATGCTTTTAAACCAATGCAGTAATGTAATGAAATACATGGCAAGTTCATGCATGAAGACTATAGGTTAACCATCAGAGAACCACCTATAGATGCATCAAAAGAATATGGTATATACATGCATAGGTTATATTAAGGTTTAATATTAACTGCTTTAGCTTGATGTCGAGAACACCTACGAGAAACTTGAGACTATGAACTCGAACATGAGATATAAGTATGTTGTTATGATCATAGGAGTATGTATTATCCTTGTTAATTGAGTTTAGCTATCAGAGAGAACACCTACCTTTTGAGTGGGTTACGGTGACGACAAACAGTGAGGGTCTTGCCGAAGCGATACCCTGTTCGAAACAGGGTGAAAGGGAAGAAGAAGTTGGCTCCTCTTCTTGTGCAGGCAACCCACGTTTAACAGGATGAAGATGGCAAGTTGAAGAGGATGAAGGGGAAGAAGCTCTTCGCGCCTGGAGGATCAGCAGAAGGAAGGGGAAGAAGGAGGGCGCCGGTTGTGCTTCTTGCAGCAGGAGAAAGAAGGATGCAGAGGGACGGAAGGAGACTTCTCCACGCTTGGCAACGACAGGGAACGATGCAGCAATAGGGTTTTCTCTAGTTGGATGGCCAAGGTTTTATATGGAGGAGGGACCCTATCGGAGGCGATGAACAAATGGTAGCAAGGTCCTTAAAAACCTTTCCGTGTGTTTACCTCCTCCCCTCCCATTTAGTGGCCGCCTTCTATAGTTTGCAAACTAAAGTCATGCACAATCCGAACCTTCCTTCGGTTGGGTAATTCGATGGGGGTCATGGGCTTAACGTGTGCAAGTGTATGGGTCTTGGGTTTTTGATGGGCACGTGGGTTTAGCGGCATATATATATATATATATATATATATGTATGGCATATAGCAAGGTTTTGGGTTGGGGTTGGCCCATTGGTGAGAAGCTCCCGTGGGCTTTGGGCTCCTTTGATGTTGTTTTGGGCTTAAAGCCATATAGTGAATGTGGTTGGGTTTTGGTGCTCCTTTAGTGTGGGGTGAAAGCCCATTTATATAGATATAGGTGGTTATATACATCTGTAATGTATTAAATATGGTTAATATATATGTTGAGATATATATATGTGTGTGTTTAGCCCATTATATATATGGGTTGTATTATTTGGGCTAAAACCTTACATATTTTTGTGTTAATGGAAGAAGAGAATTTACAAGTTAAGGTCCATTAAGTGCCTTGATTATTACTATTAGCCTTTTTATGCAAGTTTAATTTATTTTGAATATGTTTATTCGTTATTATTTATCCGGGGTGCTACACCCTCCCCCACTTAAAAGAATTTGGTCCTGAAATTCAATGAAATTCATTTCCAATCTTTACTGGTGGGGTATCCAGTTCTAGTTCCCAATCACAAGACAAATCATCTAGGCATGCTAATAAAACAAACCAAGGAACTAAGCCAAGGTTAAAGGGTACCTCTAGTTACTTCATTGTCAGCAGGTTCAATTTGTCTTATTGCTTGTAATTGTCCTTGATGCCGCGCTTCCTTGTGATCCTTTACCTGCTGAGGTTGATCTTTAGGAATGGGACACTCGGATACCTTATGTTCTTGGCTTCCACAATGAAAGCAAGCCCCATTCTTCTAGCGACACTTCTCAGATCGATGACTTACATTCCCGCAATGCTTGCACGTCTCTTCCTTAGGCTTTTTGATGTTTGGAACGCCGTTTCCCTCATTGGGCCTCTTGTTATTGTTACCTAGCTTCTTCTTCTCCATTCTTGCCTTAACTTTGTCAGATAATTCCATGGCATCTTCCAATAATTGGGCTCTCTTAACCATCTCGGCATATGATTGAATATCCATCGGTGCCAACTAGGGTATGTATTGCAGTCTTAATCCATTTAAAAACCTCCTAGCTTTCATCTTTTTCGTCATGATCAAATGAGGCGTATACCGTGACAACCTCGAGAACTGGGCCTCATATTCTGCCACAGACATACTTCTTTGCTTAAGTGAGGCAAATTCTCCCGCTTTTCTCTCCTGAACTCTCTCTGAGAAATACTTCTCGTTGAAGTGTTCTAAGAATTCTAACCATGCCACTTGATCATTTGGCAAGGTTGCTTCCATGGGTTCCCACCAAGCCCTTGCGTCCTTCTCTAGTTGAAACGTTGCCAAAAGGACCGTATCTTGATCCGAGCATTGCATTACTCGGAAGATTCTTTCCATCTCTTTTGTCCAATCTTCCGCTACATCAGGATCAGGGGTTCCACTAAACCTAGGGGGATTGAGGCTCCGGAACTCACGATGTAATTCTCCAGCTCCACGATTGGCTCCACCCTCGGCTACCTGCTGAAGAGCCTGGGTCAAACCTTGTACCGTCCTTTGCATTTCACGCCATTGGGCACGCTCAGCGGCCATTGTTATCTATCTAGTTCTACAAGACAAATAATTCATGTAAGATTATCAAGTAATTCTCGTGAATTTTACTAAGCTATTTTCATAAACTAATCTTATTAGTATTTTAATTTCCTTTTTTTTAGCTCTTAACCCAAGGTTCTACCCAATCTCACCGGGCAATAATGGGGTTGAACCAAGAACTTATCGCAACCTATAGTCAAGACCTAGGGTTTAATAAACCTAGGCTCTGATACCACAAACTGTCACGCCCCGAACCGATAACAGCGGAACGTGTAGTTCGGAACGTGGCAGTGATACGGTCGTGAATACTCAGAGCGAACATAAGACACGAAATTACGACCTGGACAATGTGTGCCAATTTAACAGACAATGTTGACGAAATATGATCTTTATTGATATTCAAATATTCAAATTACATACCTTGACTCAACTTACATAAGTGAAGAAAGGACTCACTATTACACTCTAATAAAGAGAAAGGACTCAAATAACAGGACGAGCTCTCAAAGAAAGATACCGACACGATTCTGCATTTCGCTCATCACTCTTGCCCTTCCCCATCTGTTGGACTATCTTCAATGTCGTTACCTGAAAAAAAAACGTTAAAGATAGGCTGGTGAGCGAAACGCTCAGTAGGGATTACATCTCTCATCAAGCAGAATATAAGTGATTAGCCAATTTATCATGTTCGTGATGATGTAATGCATGAAACAAGACAACCTGAAAATAATGACAATCAATCTAGTAGAAAAATGAATAACCAAGTCAAAAGCAGATATAAGCTCAAGAGAGTTAGGGATAACTTCCCATGCAGAGCCAAGGACAAGATATAGGAATATAACAAGGACAGATACTTAGAGGAACATAACTTCAGAATTGGCCAGAGTATAACAGAGTTTTAATAAATATAAGCAGAATTAAAGAATCTAGCAGAATATCTATATTGTCAGAATAACCGCACAACAAAATATTAGAATAACAGAATATAACAGAATTTGTAGAATAACAGATATAACAGAGGTACATACTTTGGTGCAATGCCACACCCAGATTTCCCATGGTCTACAGAATTGGACTTCCATCCTACCTAGCACTGAAAAGTCACGGACCCACAGCCCTTAATGTTTTAGAATCAGATTTCGCCAAATACAGAGTCAAAGGGTTATGTTCTCGAATTGATGACAAGAAGATTCCAAAAAGGAGTAGAGTGTCAAGACTAACAGAAAACCAAAGTGACATGGATCAGATCCCAAGGTTTTTTTTTAGGGTACAACCAGCTAGACTGCCTTGAGGGAATCCAAGGCTAGCGGAGACTTACGGAGGTCCCAATGACTAACTTGCTAGTCCGAAGGAACAGAATGTCCAACGCAGGGCTCGTATGTCACCGAGAGTTGAGGTGTATAACGTGAACCAATAATGAAAAATGGGCTCCATCTACGGATGTGAGATGAGAGTGCCAAAAGACCCAAGGTATCGGTCAAAACCGGAAGAAAACATTGAGAACATGAATGCGTTAATTATAGAATTCACGTCCATCCAATCCTATAATTAAATAAACTTATTTTAATTGACGTCCGTGAGTAGTGTCATTTATTAATTAGTGTCCACTTGGAGGGACGTTAATTCTATTATTTTAACTTAATTTGTTCAACAAGAATTCACGTCAATATCTATTTAATTGAATAATTTCAAAAATATATATTCACAAACATATTTATTTATTTAAAATAATTTAGAGAAATAAAATATATGATAATTAGGAGGAAAATATGAGAATTCCAGATATATAATTTTTATAATTTTCAGTTACATATTTTAATAGATATGATTTTTTAAAGATATAATAGCAAGATATATATATATATATATATATATATATAATTTAACGACTTTGCGTCATGTTGTCAAAAGGATTTGACGACAGTAAGCTTGTCGTCATTTATATATCAAATGTGTTGCCTGCTTCAAACCTCCGGTTCTCGATGTATACACGTCGGAATCACGCGTTCTATATATCGAAATGACGGGCTCGAAAAACTCTACCTAATCGAACGTTCAAAATAATTTTTCATTGAGAGATAGGGGATCTTAAGATAAGAGACATGAAAAATGGTGCAACCACTCTCACTACCTCGGTCTCCACCCCAATAATATACCCATAAAATTTCATAGCCAAAGGACACCCCGGCACTCACGAACTAGCCGTTAAGGCAAAAGCTCTATAACTAACTAGCTACAGTGTTCAGTGTGTAAACTTTGATAGTTTTATTAAATTTTAAAGACAGTGAACTAGGCAATTAGCGACAAGGTTAAAGGCGCACAAAAGAAATATGGCGGATGAGGCACAGGCGCAGTTCAATGAAACTGCGACCCTATGGAGGTCGCTATTTCATTTCCCACCAGAAGCTCGTGATCCATGCTTTTAAACCAATGCAGCAATGTAATTAAATACATGGCAAGTTCATGCATGAAGACTATAGGTTAACCATCAGAGAACCACCTACAGATGCATCAAAAGAATATGGTATATACATGCATAGGTTATATTAAGGTTTAATATTAACTGCTTTAGCTTGATGTCGAGAACACCTACGAGAAACTTGAGACTATGAACTCGAACATGAGATATAAGTATGTTGTTATGATCATAGGAGTATGTATTATCCTTGTTAATTGAGTTTAGCTGTCAAAGAGAACACCTACCTTTTGAGTGGGTTACGGTGACAACGAACAGTGAGGGTCTTGCCGAAGCGATACCCTGTTCGAAACAGGGTGAAAGGGAAGTAGAAGTTGGCTCCTCTTCTTGTGTAGGCAACCCACGTTTAACAGGATGAAGATGGCAGGTTGAAGAGGATGAAGGGGAAGAAGCTCTTCGCGCCTGGACGATCAGCAGGAGGAAGGGGAAGAAGGAGGGCGCCTGTTGTGCTTCTTGTAGCAGGAGAAAGAAGGATGCAGAGGGACGGAAGGAGACTTCTCCACGCTTGGGAACGACAGGAAACGATGCAGCAATAGGGTTTTCTCTAGTTGGATGGCCAAGGTTTTATATGGAGGAGGGACCCTATCGGAGGCGATGAACAAATGGTAGTAAGGTCCTTAAAAACCTTTCCGTGCGTTTACCTCCTCCCCTCCCATTTAGTGGCCGCCTTCTATAGTTTGCAAACTAAAGTCATGCACAATCCGAACCTTCCTTCGGTTGGGTAATTCGATGGGGGTCATGGGCTTAACGTGTGTAAGTGTATGGGTCTTGGGTTTTTGATGGGCACGTGGATTTAGCGGCATATATATATATGTGTGGCATATAGCAAGGTTTTGGGTTGGGGTTGGCCCATTGGTGAGAAGCTCCCGTGGGCTTTGGGCTCCTTTGATGTTGTTTTGGGCTTAAAGCCATATAGTGAATGTGGTTGGGTTTTGGTGCTGCTTTAGTGTGGGGTGAAAGCCCATTTATATAGATATAGGTGGTTATATACATCTATAATGTATTAAATATGGTTAATGTATATGTTGAGATATATATATGTGTGTTTAGCCCATTATATATATGGGTTGTATTATTTGGGCTAAAACCTTACATATTTTTGTGTTAATGGAAGAAGAGAATTTACAAGTTAAGGTCCATTAAGTGCCTTGATTATTACTATTAGCCTTTTTATGCAAGTTTAATTTATTTAGAATATGTTTATTCGTTATTATTTATCCGGGGGGCTACACTGTAATTCGAATACAGTTACCACCATGACCCATGTCATTTGATTTACAATACTTGAACCTTTTAGATTTCATTAACTGGAGTGGTGTGTGGCTTTGTTTTTATCATGCGCGCATGTACCGTGTTTTGTTTTTTATCTTCAGGTGTAGGCCCAAGATATCAAATCTTCAAGAGTCATTTTCAAACTATATATATGTCTATATTATATGTATGTTTTCAAAAGGAAGATTTGATGTGCTTGTGACAAGTTGGACCAAGTGGAAGAATATTGGGTTTTATCCTAATATAGTGGTCCACTTATGTTAGGTCTTACACATCTAAACACACCGACAGGTCCAAGTAAAGGAATATAATTATTGAGTTTAACCCATTAAGTACCCATTAGGATTTTTGGCCCAATTGGGACTGGTCCCTCCTTTCTATATATATGTGTTCAACTCCTCATTAGGTTGAGACATAGTTACGAGAGACAGAGAGAGGAAACCAGAGGGAGATCATTTGGGTTGCGCATCTCTCTTCCCGACGTTCGTGTGTGGATCTTCTTCCTCATAATCTTCCTCCTCCCGTGTGGGATGGCTTCCGCCTCAGGTACACATCCCCTAACACCCCCCCATGTCACGCCTCGAGCGTGGAAGGAACCCGGGTGTGCGTGACGAGTTTATATCATTCATGTCGATCAGAGCATGAGATAATTCGATACAAAGACAGAGTGCGCCAAAGAGAAATAACCAAGTCCATTTTATTCACCAAACTAATATTCCAAAGTACAACTTCCAATACTTCCAAAATCACTAGACTCAATAAAGAAAAATTACAATAATGACCAAAGAAAATAAGAATGACATGACTCGATAACTCGTGTAGATATCCATGACGGCTCTACGCTCATCACTCTTGACCATCCCCATCTGATTGAGTCTCGTCATCGGTATTACCTGAAAAATTAAGAAAAAATATAAGATGAGCCAACGCTCAGTAGGATTTACGTCTCAATAACAAGCTTGCTTTAAGTAAATTACATGTTATGTGAAATGCTTGAGTGAACTCAAGATAACATGGAACAAGAGAACGAGAGTGTTGAACTAGTAAGATTTCAAGATGAATCAAGAACTATCATGTAAACCTGCATCATGTCATGTAAATGGAATTGACTATTTATTAACAAGTAAATATCCATTCCGGGCCAAGCACGTCATGTCAAGTTCATGTTAAGCATCATGTCAAGCACGAGAGAGTGGAATGTCGTTGATCAATCAAGCAACTCATGCACTTCGGTGCAATGCCACACCGTGGTCAATATAGCTCCCATGGGCACAAGTACTTACGGGTGCTCCTCCCAAGATCAGACCGGGCCCCATTAATGCCAGACATTGAGTCATGTAGTTATCTAGACATCTTGTCACGCCTCGAGATATGCAGTGGAATTAAGTCGGGAACGTAAACAGTTGGTAATTTTAAAGCCTCAAGCTAGCCAGATAATCAGAGCGCTAACATTCACACGCATAAGAGTGAACACCATCATATATATATTTAAAAACTCAACTTTATTGAATCATAATCGAAGGTTACAAAAGACACTTGACCTTGACTCTTTTGACCAGACTAGACTCAATAAAAAGAAAATTACATAACATGATCAACCTCACTGCCTATTATAGTGAAGGAACTTAATATACAATATCTAACACCAGACTCTTTAACTATCTAGGCTTCACTCGTTCATCAATCACTCTCAGATCCCCCACTCGAATAATCTGAATCCGACCGGCTAGAGTCTCCCCAAAAAGATTGAAAAGTAGGGAATGAGCGCACTCGCCCAGTAGATATCTTTGTATCAAAATGAAGGCATAATTTAAGTAATTAACATTTTAGCTCTATAAAAAGGTATTAATGTAGGATTCGATAAAACACGTAATAAAACCAAAGAAACACAAGATATCAAGATAAGTGTAGAGATATGAAATGATATGATAACATGATCAAGTAAGAATATAATGTGGCCTTTCAATAACGAGAATGTACTAGCATGTATCGAGAATGTACTTTTCATAACCATAAAGGCTATGCACTAGAAGATCATGTAACAAGCAAGCATGTAATAGGATTGCCTCACGGATTTCACCCGTTTATAAAAAAGGTTTTTCAAGCACAATGCGACGCCAGTGTTCATCATACCCCATGGTTTACAGTATGTTTCTGACCATCTATCGAGAGGGCTAGCGTGGAGCCCTTGGACATCGTCTGTGCCCGCCATTGCATCTTCAAGTTATAAATCAAGCTACTTCCATGAGAAATATAAATGTAGGCCAATAACGCCAAGTTCAACAATAGTTTCATGACAATCAAACCAAGGTAAGAATGCACCAAAATGAAATCATGAGAGCTCAAGAAAGAATTAATAAGAAGGTTACGCTACAGAAGGAATTCGATAGCATAATAGTACATTAATCAATTTCCATAGTTCATCAAAGACTTATTGAATAAGGTGTTGGGTTCCAGATAATCAGAAGACCATATGAGAACAAAGTACAATCAACCCTTGGGTCAAACCATGGGTTGTAACAAGTTTGATAGAATGCGGTCATTCTAGGGCCGTTTTCTTGAGGTAGCGGTCAAGTGATGACCGCCTTCATACAGGGTCGACGCCAGACAGGAAAGGGGTCGACACAGGAAGTGTTGCAACCAAAACACAGTCACGCCAGGACTGCTATTAGGAAGTAGCGGTCGCCTGAAGGCCGCTATCAAGTTTGAGTGTCGGAAAAAGTAGAAAACTCAAGTGCTTTCTAGACCATTAGATTTTTAGGGTACAACTAGCTCAGTGTCCTAGTGGGAATCCCAGGCTCGCGGAGACTTCTGGAGGTCTTGAAAAAAGACCACCTTGTCTGACAGAAGGAATATCCGACGGAGAGGCTCTCAAGTCCAAGAGAGGTTTCCTATCAAGTGCATGTGTATCTAATAGCAACGTACCAGAATACACGCTATATGTGAACTCAATAAAACAGAAATAAGGTAAGAATGGGAACGATTAAAACTCATGAGTCAATGTATATGGAAATTCCTTTAATTATAATACTATATGATTTTGGGACAAGAAAATAGCATACATGAAATTAAGCTTAAAGACATGCCAACATGAAGTATGAAATATGCCATGGTCAGGAAACATAATAACTAGGCTAAGGCATGTATAGCAATATTTATATAAAGGAAATACACAACTTAAAGTGGGTTACAGAAACTGGGTAGCGATCTATATAGGGCTGCTACTTTCAGGTGGCAGTCTGTCGGGGGCCGCTACTGGAAGGTAGCGGTCTCTGTGGAACTGCATTATGCCTTTATCAGACAGAAGCTAAAGCCATTGTGTAGAGCCTATTCTAGGGCAACTAATGAATGGAAACTATAAAGAACTGAGAGATATGATATGATATCATGTCTAGAACAAAGAAAGTGCAAGATAAGACATGAGTTAAGCCAAAATTCTTATCTTTTAATTAAAGGGTGCAGGGATAGTATGCAGTGAAGGTTATGCATGAGTAGTCATAGAAAAATATCAAATACTCTGCATATAGTGCATGAAATCACGAGGTAATTGAGGGCTTTTGTTCCTAGCTTGATGTTTAAGCCAACATGAGATAACCTACCTCTGGTTTGAACTCTAGACTTCGAATTGTTGCTGGAAGAGGGTTCTCGTTCCTGCACGTCCTGCGTGGAACCAGCAACTTCCAAACGTTCTATCTCCCTGACTGCTTGATCTTCTTCCACGAGATTTGGAGAGCGGTTAGGAGACACAAAGGGGAACAATTAACTCTAAAGACTGAACTTGAAAATACCTCTGACAAGGTCCCTAAACTTCAGATCCTCGCCAGAAGAACATGCCCGTTCCTGCACGTTCTGCGTAGAAATAACTACTTCTGATCCCTCAAACTCTCTCGATGCTTGATCTCCTAACATAAAATTTGGCAGAGGGTTAGAAGATACTAAAGGGAACAAAAAACCCTAAAGGACAAACCTGAGAAGATGACGTCTTACCTTCGAGCTACGCGATCCAAAATTAGGGTTTGCACAGGAAGAATCTAGGCCCTATTTATAGGGTTTGGTCAGGGGCTGAGGGTTAGATCGATATAGGAGCCCTATGAGACATCAATTCGATCTCCTAAGAGTCCTAGACAAACTCCCATGCCAGATCACATCGATTCATGGCAATAGGATTGATAAAAATCCAATCTTTCCACACCTCTCAAAATCCCGTTCTCGGAATCAGGTCGCGGTCTTCTCTAGACCGCCTTCATCAAGTGGCGGTCGCGCGACAAACCGCGACTTGCCTAGGCGACATATTTTGAATTTTGGTTAAATTCTAGTCTTATTTATCCCCTATTTATTCACTAAAATTAGGGAATTATCCTAATTACGTCTCTAGAGTTGGGCTTGGGTGTAAAAGCCTTAGAATTTGGTCTATGTGTCCATTTTAAATGGTCTTAATGGGCTACAATTAATTGGGCCTTAATTATATGTTAAATAACCTATTAAATCAATAATTAGCTTATTTTGAGCTTAATTAATGTGCTTAATTCCTTAAAAATATGAATAAATCGAGATAATTATCAGGGTTGCTACACCCTCCCCCACTTAAAAGAATTTGGTTCTCAAATTCAGTGCATGGATACATGGAGAGTGTATTTTTACTTACAGTCGAATAGCTATGGAAATATCTTGCCCATAGCTTCTTCCAACTCCCATGTTTCTTCTTGGTCTAAGTTTTTATTCCACCGGACTTTCACCATGGGAATAGTTTTATTCCGAAGCTAACGCACTTCTCGATCTAGTATTTTGATTGGCATTTGCTCATATGTTAAGTCCTTTTGGATTATAAGATCGTCATGACTGATAACATGAAATGGGTCATGAACGTATCTTTTGAGCATCGATACATGGAACACATCATGAACTACAGATAATTGTGGCGAAAATGCTATCCAATATGCGACCTCGTCAACCCCTTCCAGAATTTTGAAAGAGCCAATATATCTCGGAGTAAGCTTACCTTTCATGTCAAATCTTCTAATTTCATGACCTGGGGAAACCTTGAGAGACACATGGTCTCCAACTTGGAATTCCATATCTCTCCTTCTTCTATCACCATATGTCTTTTGCCTTGATTGAGCCACTAGGAGTCTTTTCTGATCAATTTAATCTTCTCTGTCTTATCTCTAATAAGTTCCGGGCCTAGAAGTTATTTTTCCCCAACTTCATTCCAGCAGGTTGGTGAACGCCAACTCCTTCCATGCAATGCCTCGAACGGTGCCATTTGTATACTAGCTTGATAGCTATTGTTGTAGGCAAACTCAACTAGAGGCAAGTGGTCGTGCTAACTTCCACCAAAATCAATTGCACATGCCCTAAGCATATCTTCAATCACCTGATTTGTTCTTTCAATTTGGCCATCAGTTTATGGGTGAAAATAGTGCTAAAACTTAATCGGGTCCCCAATGAGTGTTGTAGACCCTTCCAGAATTGTGATGTGAAACGAGAGTCTCGATCAGATATAATTGTGACAGGGACACCATGTAGCTTAACAATCTCTGTCATATACAAAGCTACTAGAGTATCCATAGACCATCGACTTTTAATAGATAGAAAATGTATAGATTTAGTCAATCGGTCTATGATCACCCATATATCATCATGTCAACCTCTTATCTTAGGCAAACCAATGATTAAATCCATTCCTATACTCTCCCACTTCCACTCGAGAATTTCTAAGGGATGTAACTTCCCAGCTAGCTTTAAGTGTTCTGCCTTGACTTGCTGACATGTGAGGCAGCGAGATACAAAGTCTGCCACTTCTCTCTTCATGCTGGGCCACCACAAATTTCTCTTTAGGTCTTGGTTGATGTGGGAAGGACCCGGTCGGAGACTAGGACCTAATGCCAGCAAACTCGTAGAGCACAAACGCCTAGATGGCAGGACAACCGCACACGTAGAAAGCGAACTCCTCAAGGATAACGAAGTGGCAGCTAGGCGAGCAGCAGCTCGAGGGGTGTCGGACATGGTCTGAGCTGCGATCAGGGTGATGGAGACCACCTGCGGAGGCTAGGATGGGCACCGGATGCAACCGGGCAGACCTGTACTGGGGGAACCGGTTCAAATGTCACTCTTCTCACCGGTAGCAAGTTCTCTCACTTTTAGTGGAACTTTTAGGAACGGGCACTCCTCTCACTGGTGAGACATTGGAACCAATACTAGAAAAGCAGTAAAGGAGTGGTGACCGAACGTACCTAGCCATACCCGAAGGGTCAACTCCGATTGGAGACGTGGGCGCGTCGGGGAGCGTGCGCACCCGTCAAGCACATTGCATCGAGGAAGCTTCCGGTCGAGCCTGCTATTACAATCACATAAACCACTTCACATAGGGAGGGGGATCGTGGGGATGGGAATGATTAATACAGAACTACCCTCATGCAGGAGGGGAAAGCAAGGGGAAGGGAGATGGGCCTGCTGCCCTGTGTCTGTCCTGTAGGACTGAACCGACTTATTCTGACTGGTATGCAACGCGCGGGGCTCCAAACGCAATACCGCTTGCGCCAAATCATCACTGATGAAGTGTTGTAAGGCTCTATAAAATTTGGTGAAGACTTGAGGTCGCTGGTGGGCGAGGCGGAGCAGATAAGCCAACCTGCGTAGTTCTGCCTCACAGGATAGGTTGGCGCAGTCGCAGTGCAGGCAGTGGTACTCTCACTATAGACCTCCAAATGAAGAGGGACCAGCGTGGTTGGATGAAGGACAGGACGATCTACAGCATCATCTGACCATCGAGCAGGGCGTGGTCGTCACTGTGGTGAGCCACTAGTTTCTGGGCGAGAAGATAGACAGGGGCAGGATGATCGGGGAGACACGCCCATCACAGAGGTCGGAACGCGATCAAACCACTTGGGATGGCTTCGGGACGCCGAGAGGTACGCCAGAGAGGAGGGGCTCAACCAAAAGGTCAACGGGGAAGGTGTGGTGCGATCTGCAAACTCGGGTTCCTACATGGGTGAACAGATTCACACTGGCCTTGCGCAGTTGTACGAAAACGGGCGCCATGATCTGTGCTGACGTCGAAAAAATGCGAGACTACCTCTGGAGCGGAGAAGACTCGGAGTAGAACAAACCCAAAGAAGGGGTTTTGTTCAGAACTCATAGAAGGGGTTTTGTTCAGAATTGCTCCATGAAAGTCGGTGGAGTCTCTACAAATCGAGCCTCAGAATCTGACTCAGGTTTGTAGGAAGCAGAAGGATGATTCCACTAACACCGTGGATGGGAGGCGATGGCGTGCAACTCCTGGCCCGCTGTGGATGACCTTGAGTGATGGGGATGTAGGGGATGCAGTGGGAAGGGTGCTGGAGGAGGCTGGGGGCGTGAGAGGTTGGGAGGGGTGAGCTAGGGTTAGGGCTTTGGGTGGGTGCGTAGGGTTTAGGGAAGAGAGGAGGGGCGCACCTTGAATTTTTGGTGGAGGGAAATAATAGTGGTTTGGCTAATTTCTTGAATAAGAGGAGGAGTTTTAGGAGGGATAGAATATTAGAGAGGGATATTAGGGAGGATTTGGAGGGCTAGGATTTAATTTGGGGAGGGATTAGGAAGGAGATAAAGTGATAGGGAAGGGGGGTGCGCTGGTTTTCCTAGATAAGAGGAGTTAGAGATTTTGTAGGAGAGGAAATAGGAGGTGATGTGGCAAGTGGGAAAGTAAGGAGGAGGAGGTTGGCTCGCAGCCCAAGGAGAGAAAGGAGAGAGAGATTTGATCCCAAGAGAGAGAGAGAGAAGGAGAGAGAAGATGGGACGCAAGAGATAGAAAGAGAGAGGGGTGCGGAAGTTGGAGAGAGGGGGAGAGAGAGAGAGGCTCACGAAATTTCTTCTCAACTCAACTTTTCAAATTCTTAATTCTTCATTTACATCAAATGAGCCCATGGCCTCCCTATTTATAGGAGACAGCCAGGGTTACAAATGACCACAAATATCCATGACAAATTAAGAAAAGACCATATTATCCTAGAAGTTGTAATTAAGCTACCTATGACCACTAACTGAACTAGACCCAAACTGGCCCTCTTTGGGCTTTATAAGACCAGCACATTAGGGACTACAACTCACTAATTGACTCTTTATTGACTCAATTGCTACTAATAAGAGAACAATAAGCAAGAAAGATAATTGGATGCTCCATAGTGTCTCACTAGATCCACCCGGGGTCTTCTTTGGCCTGATGTCCCCGTCAATTCCCCCGGGCTGGGGAAGAACTTCACTCCATCGAGTGGATCGCTACGCTCCTAGCCAATGTCGCCAACTCCCCAGCACGAATCATCAATCTCCAACTCAGTAGCGTAGCCTTAAAGTGGACCAAGTGCGAACGATGCCGACTCCTTGGTGTTTGCTTGCCTAGTATGAGTCCCTTATGTCTGCGCCACCCTCTAGGATTTTGGAGTCTCTCGTGGGGTGGGTTTTGCTCCATAGAATGGTCCGGCTCGAAATACTCACAGGCTCTTGCTGTCGCTTCCTCGTATGGCACAAGGTCAACCCGATTGAACACGGGACCCAACTCATATGCCCTAGGAATCTCTACCACATAGGCATCGGAGCCTACTCTCCTCAAAACCCGGAAAGGACCTATCCCCTCGATATCCGCTTGTGGTGGGATCCTAGATGGAAGCCTATCTGCCTGAACTACTACATGCGACCCTATCTTGAGTTTGTACGGTCGCTCCCGCCGCCTAGAATGCTTCGTGCTCACTGATGCTGGCTTAGACTTGGGTTTGTTTGGAGGGGTGGGAGTGGCAGACTCACTCTCAACCGAGGAACTATGACCTGTTTGGATGGGTGTCGGGATGAGCTTGGAAAATATCGGAAGAGGGGATAAAGGATGATGTTGGCTAGCCTCTCATTGAATGATAGCCGAGGCGATAGGAGGGAGGGCTTGGATGACGATAGTTTCCCCTTTATGCCTAAAAGTGCATAGGTTGGCGCGACCAAAGTACTGAATATCCATGTCACACATCTAGGGTCGGCCAAGGAGAATGCCATGGTTGTCCATGGAGAGCACATCACACCAGACGATCTCGTTGTATCCACTGAACTGGAGGGGAACGGGGCAAATCATGTCAACAGATCGGGATGTGCCATCAACCCAGCTGACTTCATGGGGCTGTGGGTGAAAGAAGACTGGAAGCCATGTGCGGTCAACACAACCAGATGATACAAGGTTGACCACACTGCCATAATCAAGGAGGACTACATACGGCTGGCCTCTAATCATAGTCACGGTGTTGCATAGGCCATTACAGCGCCAATCCGATGATGTAGTAGATGGCAGGTGGGTGATGCCATGGGGTATTATGGCCCCGACAGAGATAGGTGGATGAGGAGGCTCATCTTCAATGGTGGCAGTCCCCTCAAACTGATCAATCAACGACTGCTCCGGGGTGTACTCAATAGTCTCTTCTCCCACCGATTCTTGAGGTGGAGACTCGACTTGCTCCTTAAAGACGAGGCTAGAGAGGCTGCGATTGGGACAATGGCTAGCAAAATGACTGAGTCCTCCGCATTGATAGCAAGTGTTTCTACCGGTATGGGTCAGAGGATGGGAACTACCAACAATACCCTAACCTTTGTCATCCCGTCTAAGAGGTGGAGTCACGGGGGATTGCTGCGGGATAGGGTTCCCAGTTGGACGGGGAAGTGGAGGCCGGGACGGAGTGGGAGAAGGAACTACAGGGGGCGGAGTAGGTCTCAGGGTGGGGTGGGTGGTGTTCCCTGAATGGGTGACAACCTTCCGAGGATCGGTCGGTCGTGGAGATGAGACACGGGGAATGAAACGGAACCTCTCGATGTCACGAGTGTTGACACCCATTTTATACCGTTAAGTTGAGCCGTTTCTCTTACTTCCATTGATTGATGCCCTAAGTTGTCCATTATCTGTTGGGCCATTCTTTGTGGCACATCCTGGGCTCATTTTGGGGGTGGCCTCCCTCCTTGGTAAAGGTCGTATCCATTCAGGGCTTATCGGACCCTGGCTTTGATTAAATGAACTGTTTTTTTAATTATCCAGTACCCAAGATCATGAACGGTCCCACATAAGCCGTTCAGGACTGGGGCGGTTGATACCAGACCGTTCATACATTTCGGCTAATTTCTGAGGATTTTCTGAATATTCACCGACAGGATTTTGTGCGGTGTGATCAGGACCGTTCAAGTTCATGGACGGGCCTATCCAAACCACCTATATCTCAGAGTCCTACGCGCGCCCGTTTTCTCAGATAATTATCCAAATATTTGAATTATCACTGACAGGGTAAAACGGTCGTGTTTGTGCCGCCCTACACTCAAACGGTCTCCATTCAACCGTTCATGTGTTCAGGGTCCCACGGCGGATGTTTCGGCCAGTTCGAGAGATAATTGGGATTATTTGCTGATTATTTGAATTTCCACCGACGGGTATGGACGGTTAGTTTATAACCGCCCACCTGGTTGAGCGGTCTATCGTAAGACCGTTCATCCCGTCGGTTGCTGAATTTTAACAGATTTTAATCCTTTACTCCATGGTTTTATCCTTAACTTATTTTGGTGATTTCTCTACGGATAATCAACCATTTTAGCTGCCGTTTCGACTGGATGAGAGATAATTGTATTATCTACGATTTATCTTCAATAATCTCGTCCCGAAAATGGCTCTAAACCCTAGTTTCGGGGTTGGCTTTCTAGGCTCTATAAATAGACCCTAAAGGCCGGACGTCGAAAAGAGGGGGGGAGATTTTGATCGACGGCGAAGCTCTGCCGCATTTTTGAGCGACCTAGCACCAAGGAGGGAGGCTCTCTACGTCCACATGAGCCTCCGGTCAAGGGAGTAGCCCAGTCTTCGTAGTCTTTCGTTCCATAGTTTTGCCGTGTTCTTTCATTGCATGCTTTGTTTCTCACCCACGTACCCCCCTCTTTCTCATTACCATGCACACAACCATCCCATTTTTTTGTCACCCTAGGGGTTTAAAACCCCCCAGGTATTCCCCTTTTCATTTGTTCATGCTTAATTCTTCTCGTTTGAATATATACTGCATTATTAAGGTCTGATTTGGGTGTCTCTTTCGCGTCTCTACGTTGTTTCGCAGGTCAGCATCTAATCAGCACGAGGCCCATCCCCTCTGGCCGGCCGGAGAGGGTGGAGGTCGAGCCCTTCTCAACTTGCTGAGTGAAGGTATTGAGCGGTTATCCTCCGGCCGTTCAACGGTACGCGCGGCTCAGAAACGACCGTCCTTCCCTGGAGCGCGGTCCCTAAAGTGCCGTCCATCTCACTGCAGCAGTTCCTCCCGCGTCCCTCGCAGCGCCCCAGGGCGGTCTATCGTAAGACCGCTCATCACAGAGCGGTTCTAACCGAGCCGTTCATTCCCCAGCGCAGCACTAAGGCGAGTGTCTCCCCATTTTCCAAGGTACGGCGTGCCTGTCGCGTACGGCATCTTGGTGGCGATCACGGTACTTTCATTCCCTATTTCCTCTTCTTTCTCTCATTTGTTTCATGCATTTGGCGCACTTTTGACCCTTTTAGTGAAAGGGGAGAGAGAAGAGAAATATATATCTACACCCCTTTTGTGGCGATCACGGTGGGACACCTAGTGCCCATCGTGCTTTTGGATTGCTGACCCTTCTTAGTCGTTGTCAAGGTTTTCTTCTTGGAGGGATTTACAGGTTGAATGCGGTTTCTGTCCTCTGGCTCACACGCGGTTCGTCCAGAGCCGTCTAACCATCAGCACGGTTGATTCTGCACCGCTTATATACTCTGCCTTTAGGTTTATCTACCCCGGCCTTTCCTGTTTCAGACGGCTCCTGGGACGCCGTCCATCCATTTGAGCGGCTTTCACACAGCCGTCCCGCGCTCAGGCACAGGTATGCTGTATTTTCTGGTGGCAGATACACGGCTGTGAGGCGGCGGTTCAAGTACGCGGGCGGTTGACTATCAGCCGTCTGTCTGGTATGTCCCTTGCTTTCTGCTCATGCATTACGGCTGGACATTGACCGCCTGAGTACTTAGCGCGGTCAGAGGAGGACTGCACATCTCCTGTCACAGTGCATTTCTATCTTCTTGCTTAGTGTTTCGGCTGATATATATATTGCTCCTGGTGCTGTTCGTTGGCTCCCCCTGCCATCTTATTATTATTGCATCACCATGCTTTTATTACTCATGTGTATACTTGCTCATTGATTGATAGCTGCTAGGCTAGTTTGTGCATGCACTCCGGTGCGCATAGGAGCATCGATATTTTCCCATATTAGTTGCATTCCTACCGAGGTAGGGTTTCCTCTCGTCTCCATATTCCTTGGAGCCGACTAGGGACCTTACCGAGGACCTCCGTAAGCCCCCGTGAGCCGTGGATTCCCACACGGACGCCGGGCAGGTTGTACCGTATCCATCCCATCTAGGGTTGCATCCGCGAGTGAGAAGTCCCAATAGGGTCACACGGTTCCTCGTTCTCATCCCAATCAGGCACCTAGTGGTCGAGAGAATTGACATTTTCATTAATCCACTAAGGTTCAAACCCGAAGATATAAGGAACTAACGAGCATCATTTTAAGAACTTGATTGCATTACTGTGTGATTCTACTCTCATCTCGCTCCATTGTATGCTTACTATTTGCTTGGTAGATTTGATTGATTTAGTGTTGCTTGTTCTAGTATCAAGTGTCTTGGTGTATGTGGGACTGCCTTCTGCCCCCACGATCGCTTCCTAGGGTTGATTCTTACTTCCATTCTTACTCCAACCCCTTGTTCGATTCCGCTTCTTCTTCCATGTCGTCATACGACTTCTCTGCGGCCCATGAGGACTCCCTTCCTCGTGGTCTCCTTGAAGACCCACCTAGGGTCACCCACTTGCAAGGGGGAGAGGGGACGGCCCCTTCGCTCCCGACCTCTCTTGGCGAGGGTCCTCGACCCTCTTTTTCAAACCCGTCCAACCAGAATTCAGCCAGTACGATCCTCGACATGATGGCCCAGTTGGACCCCACCCAACTCCATCTCATCAGACAAGCTTTGCAAGGGGGCGATGCCCCGGCCTCAGCTCTGGCTCATGCCACGGCCAATGTCGCCACTTTAGCTCCTGTGGTCGGGACCACTTCCGTGGCTCCCATTGACCTTACTCCAGTCCGCCCTCAGAACTTTCGCTATCCCAATATGGAAATGGGCCAGGCGTCCACATCGGTCCATCAGCAACTGGATAAAGGGAAATCCCCGATCCCCTCTGTTCCTTATCTTGAGCCATACCCTACAATTTCTCCATCGCCTCAGGCCCTCATAGCCCCGGCAGACTTCGCTAGGTCACAGTCGGGGGCGGCTCAGGTCGCTCATACAGATATGGGCCCTTCCTCGGCCCATTACCCCTCTTATGGGCCGCCTCCTTCGTCAGTTTATCCTTTGGTCGCCTATCCGGGTGCTACTCCTCTTGCTCCCCCCCCTCCTTCCCGGGAACGAGAAATTCTTGACAAGTGGGCTGCTATGCAGCAACAAATTGATCTCCTCCACAAGCGGGTCGGCCCGCAATCTCTTGCCGATGTCCCTATCCCTAACTTCAGGGACCTACGTTTTCCTTCCCAGTCGGAGCTCCCCGTGTACCGCAAATATGATGGGAATGGCAACCCGTTCATCCATGTCCGAGAGTTCTTGTACGAGTCTGCGCAGTTCCAACAGGATGATCACTTGATGGCTTATTTGTTCCGTCGGTCCCTGGAGGGGGTCACGCTGGAATGGTTTTACACCTTGCCTCTGGAGGAGGCTGAGAATTTCAAGACCGTCAAGGAGAGGTTCATACAGAGGTTTCAGGATCGGGTCAGACCCGAGTACTCTTTCACTGACCTGGTGGCGGAGAAGATGAGGCCGGAGGAAGACTTCGCAACTTATGCAGACCGCTGGAGACAGATGGCTTCGCGGGTGCCCGGGCAGATTCCGGAAGAGGAAAAAGTAAAGTTGCTAATTTCCAATGCTACGCCAACTTTCAGAAACATTATGGCAATGAATGACATTTCAAACATGCACCAACTATACAGCAGGGCTAGGTTTATTCAAACCCAATTTAAAGACTCCCCCATCCATTCTTTGTTCGAGGCCCAGAAGCCCAAAGCCACTAAGAAAACCCAGGGCCCGTCACTGAGGGGGTACAAATTAACGAGCAAGTCCAGGCCGTTCAGTTCCCCCAACACGCCGCTCCACCCCGCTTCCCACCACCTCAGCATAACCCCCAGTTCGCCGCTCCGCCAGTTCCCCAGTCGACCTTCCAGGTCCCGCAATACCCTCAACAGGCACCTCCGCCATCCCAACAGCCTCAGCGACCCCCGCAGTATAATAATGTTCTTCCACCCCCCACCTACGGCTCTGCTCGACCAGCTCCAAAGAGGGCTCATTACCCCCCTCTTCCGGAGACCTTGCTAGATATTTTCTCTGCTCTAATGTATACTGGCGACCTTCAGTTACCGCCTGAGCGCCCGAACTGGAATCCGGCTGCCGACCAATCCCGATACTGTATATTCCATCGGCAACCGGGGCACACGATAGAGCGATGTTACCAATTCAGAGACCTGGTGTATGATTTGCATGAGGGCCAGAGAATTGATTGGGCCCAGATGTGCCAACTAATTGAGGATATCAAGCAAAGGTAGAGATAGGCCAGGCCGCAACAGGCGGCGCCCCAGTAGCAGCAGCAGCAGCAGCCCCAACAGTAACCGCAGCCTCCACCGCAGCAGCAAGACCTCGGGATCCATCAAAATCCTATGCCAATGCATCAGCCCGCTCCTCCGCAACAACAGCAACCGCCGGCACCGGCCCCAGCACAAGTGAATGTGGTCCAGCGCCCAGCCCCCAACGCTGGGTGGACGTTTGATGATGAGACCCCCGCCCATCTCTTGGCCTTACACCACCACTACTCTCCCACACCTGCCATCCCCTCCATCCTTAGACCCGCCGCTACACCGCCCGTCACTTCCCCCGCGTCGCCTCTTAGGCCCTCTACATTCCCCTCTACTTCATCCGTCCTCTCACCACCACCCGCCGTGCCTCCCATCATCTCCCCTAAGCTTAACCCTTCACCCATTTCCCCTCCACCAGGGCCCATTAAGCCCACTCCCGTCATCCTCACCCCCATCTCCACGCCATTCGCCTACCCCACCAGGCCGAGCGGGGGTCCAGTCCAGGCCGTACAAGCATCGCAATGCGCCCTTCGGAGCGGGCGTCCCTTCCAGAGAATGTTTCCTTCCCCAGGTGCATCTGCACCAAACCCTGCAGTTTCCTCCCCTACAGTTGAACCAGAGGAGATAGATCCGGTGCCAGGCACAAGATATGACTTATTACAGCATTTAGACCGGCTGCCGGCTAAAATCTCAGTGTTAGAGCTGATCAAGAGATCGCCGCTCCACCAAGACGCCCTGAAAATCTTCCTACAGAAAGTTATGGTGAGCGAGGATGTGGCGGTGGATAGCCTGCCCGTGGTCTTGGCCACGATCACAAAGGGGCCCTCTATCGCATTTGTTGAGTCAGAATTAGCTCCTCTTGAGGCACGGCAGATGCCGTTATGTATTACCATCTCTTTAAACAAAACAATAGTGGAATCCGCCCTTGTGGATACAGGGGCATCGATAAATGTCTGCCCATTGAGTACCCTTCGTGCTTGTAATATATCAGAGGAAATGCTCAAGCCGACACCAACCACGATAGCCGCATATGATAACTCCAGACGTGCTTGTCACGGGGTAGTAACTGTGCAGGCCGAGCTAGGGCCCTTGGTGATGGATGTAGAATTTTATGTGTTGGACATAGACCCAATGTTCAAAGCCATTCTGGGTCGTCCATGGTTGAATAGTTTGAACGCCGTCCCCTCGACCGCCCACCAGTGTCTGAAGTTCCCATTCCAGGGGCGAGTGGTCAAGGTGAAAAGTGTTTCTACAATTCAAAATGTTGACGCCATAGCAGCCAAGATTCTGCCCACACTATGGCCGAGTAACAGACCGGTTCTATCTGTCATGGACTTGAACTATTCGTGGGCGTATGCGTCGCGCAAGCCCACCGCTGCACCAATCAATGTGAAGGTTAAGCCCAAGATGAGAGACTCCAAAGGGTGGCACATAATTCTAAAATTGGGCTATCAGCCAGGCCGAGGACTCGGCGCACAACTGCAGGGCCGAACCAACCCCGTTCCCAGGGGAAGGAAGATGGGCCGCCGGGGCCTCGGCTACCATGAATCCTCCATGTCAGTGCTTGGGGACTCTGGGCCGTTGACCTGGGACTACCGGCAACACTTTGTGAAAGGTCCGTTGCAGCCCGGCACCTTGAAGACCTCGCCATCCAGCCTTGAAGAAAAGATAGACGAAGCCTGTGCTGTTGCCGATCCTCCACCATCACCGCAAGGGCTAGCCGGTGACTTAGAAGACTTTGCTAACTGCTTTACAAAGATGTTTTATGAAGAAGAGGGTGACCCAAAGAAGAAGGAGACGCAGCTGGTAAGGCGCCCCCCGATGCCATTGGCCCGCCAGGGGCCCCGGAAGACGGGGAGCTCCATCACTACTTATTCTATGTCCCCATCTCGTCTCGCTTCCTGGTTTCAACAGCGGGATTCTGTTCCCCGTTCCCCTCCACTCCTGGTCGACCCGTACTTTGCGGAGAGACCCGAAATTTTATTCGTTCCATGTGCTTGCGGGCGCTGCCCGCCCATTGATCTATCAACCCTATTCACTCCTCCTCCTCCAGGAGCTCAGCTCCATGAAATGTGGTTTAAGTCTTCTGACCCTTTCTTTGACTGCATCTTCCCGGAATTGTTCCCCATGCAACTTCCTCCTCCTCCGCCTTCTTCCTCCTGTTGTGTGATCACTTCCGGCCTCCAAAAAAAAACGCCAATTCCAAAACGGAGGTCTCCATGGAAGATTACGCTATGTTCTGCTCAGATCCCCAGGGGCGCGAGACCCCTATTTCTTTTCCGGTAGATTTCTTCTCCCCTAGATTAGATGTACAGTGTACAGAGTCCTCTAGGATGGTTGAGTCAGTCAGGGTAGAGTCTAGTTCGAGTTTTGTCAGCCCATCCGCGTCTGCGGCACCCGCCATAACGCGCCCTCCTAAAACCATCCCCAGTAGGTTTCTACAAGATTTGGCTGGGAGATGTCATGCTCTGTTGAAGTGTCCGGAATTTGTGGAGACCGCGATTATCCTGGAAGATGATGAGGGAATTGATAAGGTATGGAGCAAGGATGGACTAGGAGTATATGAAATTGTGAATGAGAAAGACCCAGTTGATGATGAGGAAGATGAAATGGATGACACTGCCGACCTATATGCCCAAGGCTTGAAGAAGTTCGACGAGCCTTCCGTAGCAGTGGATGAATCCACTAAAGAAATTAACCTCGGAACAGTAGAGGACCCCAGGCCCATACTTATTTCCGCCAATCTCCCTCCTCCAGTCGAAGAGGAACTTGTCAAAGTCTTGAGGGAGTACAGCGATTCTTTCGCCTGGTCCTACGAAGACATGCCGGGCCTTGACCCCGCCTTGGTTGAACACAGGTTGATTCTCAAACCAGGGGCAACGCCCATTAAACAGAAGGCAAGGAGATTTCACCCGCAAATGGCCTTGAGGATTAAGGAAGAAGTCGATAAATTGCATAAGGCCCGGTTCATTAGAGTGGTGCTGTATCCACAATGGGTGGCGAACATAGTCCCGGTGATGAAGAAGGATGGTAAAATTCGAATCTGTATTGACTTCAGGGACTTAAACAAGGCATGTCCGAAAGATGATTTTCCACTTCCTCACATCGACGTCTTGGTCGATAATACAGTTGGGTACGAAGCCCTCTCCTTCATGGACGGCTACTCGGGGTATAACCAAATCCTTTTGGCTCCGGAGGATCAAGAAAAGACCTCGTTCACCACCCCTTGGGGCACATACTGCTACGTCGTTATGCCATTTGGGTTGAAAAATGCAGGTGCCACCTACCAAAGAGCGATGATGGCTATCTTCCACGATATGATGCACGTTTATTTAGAAGCTTATGTGGATGATATTTTAGTCAAATCGAGGTCACAAGAAGAGCACCCCCGCCATTCTAGCCAAGGTACTACAAAGGGCTAGGGAATACAAGTTAAAGATGAATCCAAAGAAATGTGTGTTCGGAGTTGCATCAGGGAAATTACTTGGGTTTATAGTTAGTAAACGGGGGATTCAGATCGATCCGAACAAGGCAAAGGCCGTCATGGAAATGCCACCGCCGAAGAACGTCACTGAGCTTCGAGGTTTGATCGGGCGTTTGCAATTTATCAGGAGATTTATATCTCAGCATTCGCAAAGATGCCGCCCGTTTTATGACCTGTTAAAGGCCAGCGCGAAATTCGAATGGAATGAACAATGTCAAAAGGCATATGAGGAACTCAAGGTGTACCTCTCTAATCCCCCGGTTCTACAACCACCCGTCCCTGGGAAACCCCTGATCCTGTACATTTCTGTAATTGAGGACTCCCTAGGAGCTGTTTTGGCACAGGTTGATGATGAAGGAAGAGAAAGGGCGGCGTACTATCTCTCAAGGTTATTTAATCCCGCTGAATCCAAGTACACTGCTATGGAGAAAACCTGTGCAGCACTAGTGTGGGTAGCGCAGAAGCTTAAACATTACTTTCTCACCCACGAGGTCAGGCTCATCTCTAGAATGGACCCCATTCGTTATCTGTTGGAAAAGCCGATCCTTTCTAATCGGCTAGCTCACTGGCAAAGTTTTCTCTCCTAGTTCGACATCACCTTCATCGTGCAGAAAGTAATCAAAGGATATGCTATTGCCGATCACCTAGCTCATTCTCCTATCCCTCGCACTGATTCCATTCAGGATGAATTCCCCGATGAACACCTGGCGGTGGTCACTCATCTTCCTTTCTGGTCCCTCCACTTTGATGGCGCCCTTAATTCCCAGGGCAGCGGAGTCGGGGCTGTTCTCCTTACGCCAGAAGGGGTGACCATCCCCGTGGCATATCAACTCTCATTTCCCGCCACCAACAATATAGTCGAGTATGAGGCTCTCCTTGCCGGTCTGAAGCACGCCTACATCTTGGGTGCGCGATACCTAAACATCATAGGAGACTCCCAGCTGGTGCTGCGTCAAGTTTTGTCAACCTATCGCACCCGTGATCCTAAGCTCAAACCCTACCAGGATCTGGTCACGCTCTTGGCCAGGCAATTCAGGAAACTCGTCTATATTCACACTCCCCGCTCTCAGAATATCTTGGCCGACGCCCTGGCGTCTCTCGCCTCTTCTCTATCACTCCCCCTAAGTCGCGCCACCGAGACCATTGTGGTCCAAAGGCTAGACGTTCCTTCCCCGCAGGATCCCTGGTTCGACAATCTTAGGATGTCCGTAGAGAAGAAAGTAGAAAGGGAGGAGATAAAAGAGGTTTCATTAACTGAGCTCGAGGAGATCATTGAAGAGGAAGAATTGCCGTGGTTTTATGAGATCGAGCAATACTGCAAGGATGGTACATTTCCGGAAACAGCCAACGCTGAGCAACGAAAAGCCATTAGAAGAGTCGCCGCCAGGTACACGATCATCGCCGGTGAATTGTATAGGCGGGCTCTGAGTGGAGTTCTAATGAGGTGCCTAGATGACGAAGAAGCTTGGAAAGTCGTGGAAGCAGCCCACTCCAGCGAGTGTGGAGGGCATGTGAACGGACAGGCCTTGGCAAAGAAGATTCTTAGGCAGGGCTATTACTGGCCAACTCTAGAAGAAGATTGATCTACCTATGTCCGTAGGTGCCTTCAGTGCCAAATCCATGCCGACAAAATCCACGCTCCGGCCTCTTCTCTTCATCCCATTACGGCCCCCTGGCCATTTTCTATGTGGGCCTTTGACATCATCGGGCCCCTCGGTGATCCGAACTCTGCGATTAAACAGAAATCCTTCATTCTGACGGCTATAGAATACTTCACCAAGTGGGCCGAAGCTGAGGCTTATGCAGAAATCAAAGCCACCACAGTATGCCGCTTCATCATGAAGAATATTATCTCACGATTCGGAGTGCCAAGCAGCATCGTCACCGACAACGGGCCTCAATTCATCTCACAAGAACTCCAGGACCTCTGTAAGAAATTCAATATAGTTTTGCATCATTCATCACCATACTACCCCCAAGGTAATGGCCCGACTGAGGCCACGAATAAGACCCTTCTCAAAATTATCAAGAAAACATGCGAATCACATAAATTTACTGATTGGGCCGACAAATTGATAGAAGCTCTATGGGCCTACCGCACCTCCGTCCGCACTCCCACAGGGCAGACTCCCTTTGCCCTCACTTACGGAATGGAAGCGGTGCTCCCGTATGAAATTCTAATCCCTTCCCTAAGGGTGCAGCTGGATAAGGAACTTAAACTCGACGAACATCGAGAGGCGTTGCTAGTCCAACTGGAACTTTTAGACGAGAAGAGGTTGAATGCGGCCAATCATGTTTCAGTATATCAAAAGCGGGTCTCGCGATATTTTCAAAAGAAGGTCATCGAAAGAAAATTTCAAGTGGGTAATATGGTTCTGAAACACAAATTCATCAGGTCTGCAGGTCCCAGGTCTAAGTTGCAACCCAACTGGGAAGGGCCCTTCGTAATCAAAGAAGCTTATCCTGGCAATGCGTATCGTCTAATTAACTCGGAGGGGGAGGAATTGCCGAACCCGTGGAATGGGCTGTATTTAAAGCGTTTTCATCCATAAAAATAAAATCAGCGAATGGCTCGATGGCAGGGCATACCCCACCAAATTGCGAAAGGAGGACCCAGGTCTAGCATCTCACACACTACACGACCCCGTGGTGCGGTATTCTCATGCTACCCGACACCGTTTCTCCTTTGGCCATGCTCGGGGATGGTGGAAATCCTTGTATTTCCTCTCTCTCGGTTGGAGATAGGGGCAAGTGGTGAATAAGGGGGCGAGGACTGACCCAGGCTCCCCGTTAAGAAGGGTCTCAAATAGGGGCAATCCGTCAAGACCTCACTCCGCAAAAGAAGAAAAAAAGAAAGAAGAGAAAGAAAAGGAAAGCAAACAAAAAAAGAAAAAAGAAAAGAACAGGGGCAAAAGCCGAAAGCACAAAGCTCGAAGCTCTCTAAATCCCCGAAGGATGCGGCTAGGCATGGCAAGAGTGGCAGTACAGTTTCCCCGCGGGACGTTATGAGCCCAGTCGCATGCGTGCCTAGAGCGGGTGAAGGTTCGATGACGGATACAAAGCCCCGGCGCAACAGACCAGATTCTTTGAGAAAGGGGGGGTCCCGGGAAAGAACTCAAGCCCTAAAAACCTCTACATCTATCGTCGGCTTCCCTACTCAATCTTTTTTTACTTTCCCAAGGAATGAATCCCACCCCGGATATGGCCTCAGCAGAAGCACCGTCGAGCAAAGTTGACGCCGATCACGGGCGGTCCCCCTTCCTGCACGCGCTGAACCTTGGAATTCCGTAGCAAGACGAGAAGGTCCCTGCTATTGAGACCCGAGCTGGTTTCAAAACCCAACAAAATTTCAAATATTTCAAAACCCAAAAAAATCAAATATTTCAAAATCCAAAAAAATCAAACATTTCAAAACCCAAAAAAATCAAATATTTCAAAATCCAAAAAAATCAAATATTTCAAAACCCAAACAAAATCAAATATTTCAAAACCCAAAAAAAAATCAAATATTTCAAAACCCAAACAAAATCAAATATTTCAAAACCCAGAAAAATCAAATATTTCAAAATCTAAAAAAAAATCAAATCAAATATTTCAAAACCCGACAAAAAATCAAATATTTCAAAATCCAACAAAAATCAAATATTTCAAAATCCAACAAAAATTGCGTTTACATGTTTTCTTCTTGCATTCATCTGCATTTTCTCGCACTTTGATATTTGCCTATTTAATAAGGCTCACCCCCTTGACCAAAAGTCAAGAATGGGTCGTCTCCTAACTTGCTGTAGGCAAGGGGCTGAGCCTAAAATAGATTTAATCTGTTTCATGTTTGCATGTGTGCAGGGGCAGGTCGGAAGGACAGTTGACTCGGGACTACAGGAATATTCAATCCTCGCATTAGCCTATGCAATCACATCACATCATAATCATATTGCAAAGCTCAAACTCAATCTCATCAAATCTTATCATTTATCAAGCTGTCCGAATATAAGAATCCTATCCCATATCATCATAAAAACAGAAGAAAATCACTCAGTCCGCCGCTGGGCATCCCCGCGAGGACGTATCTCTCTCAACTCCCTAAGATAAGCCTGTCTAGTCTCTGAAGCCTCCTCGACCTCTGCTGGTAGGGTACGCACCCTGCTCACCTCCCACATGATCAACGCACTCCTGACCGCCTGCTCGTCCTCCTCTGTCCCGATCCTCCGGGCCTGTAGCATGGGAAGGTAGGGTAGCGTAGGTAGCACCGTCCGGGGAAGCCCGATCTGCAGGTAGCATCTGTGTGGGCTGTACATCGCAAAAGTGGTGTCGCTCACGAGCCTCAAGTCCAAGCCAACTCTCCTCGGTAGCCTGATGGTGGTATCATGGAGGAAATCAGGGCGCATCACGAACCTATCCAGGGGCAGCCTGTTGATGTACGGGCGCCACTCGTCCCTGGTCTTCAGCTCAGCCGTCCTGCACTCAACCTGTGGAGAAAATCTGAAGGCGCCCCCTATGAAGTAAAGGGGATGGCTCCCAAAGATCCTGCTAACTGAAGTAATATCCTCCCTCAGGGTGAACTTCATCCTAACTCCCATCCAGCACTCCAATAGGATCATCGAACCAAAGAGAGGACCTCCTAAGGCTGCTGAAGTAAGACCCTCGTACAGGTAAGCTAAGACAGCCTGAGAGATGGAAAACCCCTGCCAAAGGCCGCTGATGGTGCTGAGTAAAGGAGTCTCTAGGACATGGTCGGCTGAAGGGAAAAGGATGGCCCCGCATAGGCAGATGGACGCGGCTTTGGCTATGGCTTCAACCCACCCGCACTTATTCCGGCAATGCTCCACTACCCACTGGCTCAGAGGAAGGAGGTGGATGTGGCGAGGGCCTGTAAAGGTACGAACATCCCCGCTATCAGGTATGAACCCCCCTAGGATGAGTTTTGGGTCTATAGGGGCAACGGTATGGCATATCAAGTCTTCCTCCCCCACCTTGGACCTAGGGAGCCCGAAGTATGTCTCTACCTCCTCTAGCAAGATAGTGGCCTCAAAAGATGGGAAGAGAAAAGTGTGAGTCTGAGGGTGCCAAATCTCCATCAAAGCAGAGATACTATGCCAGTCTAAAGAAAGCTTGGGGTAATTCTGACCTAAAACTAGGAGGGAGTGTAGATGCCAGGATTTGAGAAGGTGAGTCACCTCGAGGGGCAATGCACGGACCATGGGAGCCACCCACTTTAAATTAGAAAAGCGTCTCGGGCCAGGGAGAAGCTGAGAAGAGGAAAAGGCTAACGATGTAAGGAAATACAAGGGAAATTGAGAGAAATTACATATATTCTGATCTAACTTACCTCTCTCGTAGGGGAGGCGCTGAGATGACGAGGAATCAAGTTTATCCGTTGGATCGCCTCCCGCTCCTTTCTAGCTGGTCTTGGCCCTTCAAAGGGCACTCCCTCCGTAGGACTTCCATCATAAGCCCTCTTCATGATGAGGTGACGAGAATCAAAGGTTTTTAGGCTTTGGGAGAAAGAAGATGGATGAGTTTAGGGTTCAGGCCTCCCTGCTACTTATAGGGTTCATTAGGGAGCCTAAGCCTCTTAGGATTAGGCCCAGATAAGCCTAGGACGGGTTCAGATAGGGTTGTGATAAGATCAAAGCGCCTTGCCCTCGGGCTGGGGACTCTGCAGGAGTCCCCTTTCGGGCAATCAGGGTGTTGGATTGGACGGTCTTACGATAGACCGTCCATACCATATACGGCCCATCATCAACCGTTCTTCTCTCCAAGGAAGCCCGAGCCCACTCACTTGTGCGGCCCTACATCCGCCGTTCTACCATTCCTACGGTTTACAGGCAACCGTTCCAACCAATGTAAGCGGCCCATATAGAACCGCTCTTATCTACGGACGGCTAGTGGAGAACCGTTCATTTTCTCTGCCCCCAATTAACCTGCTCACTCATGTCACAATCATTTAGCGCTCTCATCTCACCCAAGTCGGCGTGTGCGTCACTCATTTCACTCAAGTCGGCGTGTGCGTCTCTCATCTCACTCAAATCGGCGTGCGCGTCACTCATTTCACTCAAGTCGGTGCGTGAGCACTCTCTTCTCACTCAAATCGGCGTGTACGTCACTCATCTCACTCAAATCGGCGTGTACGTCACTCATCTCACTCAAGTCGGCGTGTGCGTCACTCATTTCACTCAAGTCGGCGTGCGCATCACTCATTTCACTCAAGTCGGTGCGTGAGCACTCTCTTCTCACTCAAATCGGCGTGTACGTCACTCATCTCACTCAAGTCGGCGTGCACGTCACTCATTTCACTCAAGTCGGTGCGTGAGCACTCTCTTCTCACTCAAATCGGCGTGTACGTCACTCATCTCACTCAAGTCGGCGTGTACCTCACTCATCTCACTCAAGTCGGCGTGTGCGTCACTCATCTCACTCAAGTCGACGTGTGCGTCGCTCATCTCTCTCATGCTAAAGCGCGCTCCTCGAACTCATTTTGCCCACTCATACATACATTCATCCACAGAACAAACAAACGAAAAAAAACAAAGGCATGCATATCACTAACCATATCATATCATATACAAAGGATGGGCCCAGTACAACCAGTCAAGCAGCTCCCTCTCCCTGGCCCCCGTCGCTGTCTCCACCGCCCTCATGCCTCTTTGGGGGAGGCATCGCTGAGGTCGCCTCATCACGCCGTCGCCGGCGTCGCTCCTCCTCCTCGTTCCTCCGATGGCCGAAGGAACCAGTGAAGTAACTCCTCACGGAGCCGTGGGTGCCGTGGCTGCCGCTCGCAGTCGCCCTGCTGCGCTCCCGACTCGCCTCCTTCATACCCTCCACCTTGCCCTCCAGACGGGCAACCTGTAGACGGGCCTACTCTGCCTCACCCCTGTAACGCTCGGCCTCTGCCCGATAACGGTCCGCCTCGGTAGCACCGGCCCGTAGTCGCTCTAGCTCGGCACGGAGGAGTGCCGTTTCCACTGTGTTCACCGGTCGGCTCCGTGCAGCCTCTTCTCGCACCCGGGCTACCTCCTCCAGAGCTGCCACCCGGCTCCGCTCCAGTTCCGCCACCCGGCTCCTCTCCAGCTCCGCCACCCGGGCTGCCTCCTCCAGAGCCGCCACCCGGCTCCGCTCCAGCTCCGCCTGAAGGCGAGTCAGCTCGGACGTCTGCATTCACATATCACTATCAGTTGGTCACATTTCATATATTTCATAAGCATAGTAAAAGAGGAAGTTTAGAGTTGCGTACCTTCTCCACGAGTGCCACCTCGGCCGCCTTGGCCCGCTCTACCATCCGAGTAAAGTCCACATCCCGATCGGCTCGATCTACTGGGGTCTGGACGGAGGAGGAAGAAGGAGCGTCTGGTCCCGCCCTCTGAACACCCTCGGCGCGCTGCATCCAAATACTCCAGGTCAGTCATAGGCATAATCATAATCATATAGAACTGCATAATTTAAAGAGTCTAGGGTCTAGAAAACTCACCAGTAGGGCCAGGGCCTGCCGAGCCTCGTCTCTCTCTCGGATGGTGGAGTGCAGGAGTCCCTGCAACTCTGCCACCCGTCCTGCAGGGTCAACCTACATTTTAAAAGTCCTTTGTTAGTGCATCATTCATAAGCATAATAGACAAAGTTTAAGTTTAGAAGTCGTACCGGTCGGTGGGCGCCTCGGAACACCTGGTCCCGGTAGTGCCGTGCGTACGCGGTGTAGTACGCGCTGTCGCTCTCTGCCCGGGCGGTCACCGCTCGCCCTCGTGCGGCCCAGTCAGCAATCTGCTCGGCGTTCCTCGCTGTCCAGTCGTACGCCTCGCGGAGTCCCCGGGTAGTCCTCGTCACTCGTTCCCCCGCCTTCTCGGGCGCAGGGAACTCTACAGCCGGCTGGTGGACCCTGACGGTCCTCATCACCAACCTAAAGTGTAGTGGCTCCACCACATTCATGCAGTGAAGCCACACGTCCCGGCCAGAGAAGGCCAAGGCCTCGGTCACCCACGGCTGGCCCTCCGGGCTCTCCTCCGTGTAAGGGGTCCACCGTACCTGCAAAGAATAGGAAACTGCATCAATATCATCAGAATGGCATGTATTTAAAGAGTCTGAGTCTAGAAGCGTACCGAGGTGTACGGTAGAGAGTCCAGGTCGTCCTGCAGCTCCCGAACCTGCCTCCTCAGGGCCATCATTTCCCGGGGTGCTGTCCACCTCAGCGCTATCGGCAGGAGCCCAGGGCAGGTCTCCTCGCCTCTCCCCAACCCGCGTAGGCGCACGTAGGCCCACACCTGTATCACAAGGTCGTGTCAGCATTCAGTCAGGATATAGAGTTGCATAATGAAGACTAGGGAAGAGAGTCGCACATGGAGTAAGGGGGAGAAGTCCCCAAGCATCGTCCGACGCGCCGTCGAACTAAGGGTGTCAAAAAGGAAGGCGAGGACCGCCGCTCCCCAAGCATAGTCACCTACATGCTTGAGCTCCTGGAGGAAGGGGAGGAAGCGACAGCTCATCACGTCCGCCCGAGTGGAGAAGAGAAGCCGCCCGAACATCAGCATCAGAAACCGTCGTAGTACTCTGTCTGCCTCTGGTCCCGGTGCCGCTGCGACCCTCGGCCTCGCCAACTCGACAAGCCGCTCCAGGTGCTCCTCTGGTCGCTCGCCCACTACAACGCCAGCTCGTCGAAGACCCAGGCTGTCTTGGAGAGCAGCCCGGGGAAGGAGAGTCGACTGCCTCTCGGGGCGCCGTAACTGAAGCCCGAGCAGCTCTCGAGCCAGCCCCCGGTAGTCAGGAAAAGTAGTCCCGCTGACCGGTGACCCGTGCACACGTAGGCCAGTTAGCCTGGCAACGTCCTCCAACGTGGGAACCATGTGCCCCCACGGGAACAAGAACGTCCGACTCACTGGGTCCCAGCGGTCGTGCAGAGCATAGAGCAGAGCTGCGTCAAAACGACACACCTCAATACTCAGGAAGGGGGCGAACCCCATGGCAGTCAATCGCTCCCTCTGGAAGTCCGACAGTGCCAGATACACTGCCCGAACCTGCAGCCAGGAGGTACGGGTCCTACGCTTCCCCTGCATTCATCCATCCCATTTGCATTAGTCATTTAGTTTCACATTGTTATTTCATTTAAATAAAATACTCAGAGTCCAATTATTGATTTGAAGCACGGTTACTCACAAACCGCTCTATATATGAGCGGCCTCCCTTAAACCGCTTTGTTTCTCAGGTACCCCAATTTGAACGGGCCATCCCTAGCCGTTTTAATCATGGACGGATCACCCTGAACCGTCTGGTTGCCCGTCTCCCTAAGGAATAACGGCCCACCGTTGGCCGTATTGTTTTCGTGACAGTCCTGTAAGGACCGTATTGTTTTGCCTGGATACATGATTGGACGGACCTATATGGTCTGTCTACGTTTTGAACGGTGGTACCCTCACCGTATTGGGGTTTTGGTGCCCCGTTAGCAGTGTGAGTGTGAGCGGTGCTCCCTGCACCGTGTTTATTTGAGGCGGTCCTTTGGGGACCGCATTGTTTTTACGAACGGTTTCTGTTAAACCGTTTTACCGTCGTCGTCCCCGACGACGGTGAAGGCCCCCAGCCGGCTGGGAGACCCCCGTGGTCCCTAAACCAACCCCCCTAATACCCTCTAAGCCCCTAAAACTAGCATGCATGGAACGAAAGGGTTGGAAATGGAAGAAGAGGTGAGGGGGAACCTACCTCGGGATCGCGTGGTGCCTTGGCCGCCCCCGCGGGCGTTGGTCCTCCGGCCACCTCCTCCTCACCGGCAGGGGCCTCTTCGTCGGCGACGACGATGGCAAGCTCCTCCATGGTCACCCCGGGTGTGCCCTCCTCCTCCGACGGCGGTGGCGGTTGCTCCGGCGGCGGCGAGCCCTCACCGGTGGCCGACGGCCTGGCGGACTGGTGCTTCGTCCGGGTCATCAAACGGGCTGGGGTGCAGTGAGGTTGAGAGAGGGAGAGGGGGAGTTGAGAAGAGAGAGTGAGGGCGTCGTTTGCCCCCTCGTTCCTTCCACCGTCGGTTACGGTGGAGGGAGACGAGGGGGTTCCTTTTTTCGAAGCTGCAGGGAAGAACGGTCTATCGTTAGACCGTTCATTATCTGAATGGTTCGTATCTAACCGTATGTCTCTCTTGACCATTAATTTCAAGTCGGTTGGAATTCTGGGCACGAACGGTTCGAATAGAGCCGTCCCTGTAAGAACGGTGTGTTCACAACCGTTCACCACTGGCAATGGGCCCTAACAAAATTGTCTGAATGTCAGGTACACACGGTTAACATAGAGCCGTTTGGAAAATTGAACGGTTGGGATTCAGCCGTATATCTCGTTGATGTATTTAAATCATGAATGTTGAATATTTTCTTTGGAAATACATCTCTTAACCATCTTATGCAGCATCACTTCAGCCATGTCTCGCCATTTCGCCTGCACAGGTAAGTCAGGTATGGCCCTCTATCCCTAAATCCCTTATTGCATTACTATATGATATTATATTATACTATTTCGAGAGCCGGCAGGTTTCTTATATGTCCCAGGATCTGATGTTCCCCTTCAACAAAAACAATGATGATCTAGGTTCATGTATCTAACCTTCGGATAGGCCGTTAAGTTGGGATGTCACGAGGAGGACGGTTCTATCCGCGCGCTGTGGTTGCGGACGGTATCTTGACTCTGATATTCCCAGCTTAGCAATACTACTCTCGAATATTTTATATTTTAATCTTTCTTGGCATTTGTTTTAATGATTTCTTTTTGTTTTAGCCCAGCATGCATCATACGCATCCTTTTGAGCTTTCATGCCCCATGGTTTGCTTCAGAAATGTCCCGTCGGTAATGGTCAGCTATGTGTTTAAGAGGCTCGAGGAAGATGAACTAATTCCACTCTGAGTTTGAAGGTTCTCTTTGGTCGGTTCGTTGGGGACAGTTGACTGAAAGATCCCCGTCTGGAGCTTTAGCATCTTTTTCTTTTGTGGCCCCCTCATTGGACCGCGGGATTGTGTCCCCCATGAGGTTGGTCTTGTCGGTTGATTTCCTTTAGTTTAGTCCCTCCAGATTGGCGTCGCCTTTTGGTCAATTACTCCTGACGCTCGGTTCAAGGTTTTCCGAAAGATTCTCATCGCTTATTGGTAGGAACGGGTGTCGTTTACCTTAACGCCCGCTTTTCTGGTCCACCCCGCTACATTTCCGCTTCGTCTCCATGTTCCGTGTCACCTCCGCTTCACCTCCGCTCGCTCCCCTGCAAAGTGGACGTTAAGGAGGGGCATCTGTTGACACCCGTTTTATACCGATAAGTTGAGCCGTTTCTCTTACTTCCATTGATTGATGCCCTAAGTTGTCCATTATCTGTTGGGCCATTCTTTGTGGCACATCCTGGGCTCATTTTGGGGGTGGCCTCCCTCCTTGGTAAAGGTCGTATCCATTCAGGGCTTATCGGACCCTGGCTTTAATTAAATGAACTGTTTTTTAATTATCCAGTACCCAAGATCATGAACGGTCCCACATAAGCCGTTCAGGACTGGGGCGGTTGATACCAGACCGTTCATACATTTCGGCTAATTTCTGAGGATTTTCTGAATATTCACCGACAGGATTTTGTGCGGTGTGATCAGGACCGTTCAAGTTCATGGACGGGCCTATTCCAACCGCCTATATCTCAGAGTCCTACGCGCGCCCGTTTTCTCAGATAATTATCCAAATATTTGAATTATCACCGACAGGGTAAAACGGTCGTGTTTGTGCCGCCCTACACTCAAACGGTCTCCATTCAACCGTTCATGTGTTCAGGGTCCCACGACGGATGTTTCGGCCAGTTCGAGAGATAATTGGGATTATTTGCTGATTATTTGAATTTCCACCGATGGGTATGGACGGTTAGTTTATAACTGCCCACCTGGTTGAGCGGTCTATCGTAAGACCGTTCATCCTATCGGTTGCTGAATTTTAACAGATTTTAATCCTTTTCTCCATGGTTTTATCCTTAACTTATTTTGGTGATTTCTCTGCGGATAATCAACCATTTTAGCTGCCGTTTCGACTGGATGAGAGATAATTGTATTATCTACGATTTATCTTCAATAATCTTGTCCCGAAAATGGCTTTAAACCCTAGTTTCGGGGTTGGCTTTCTAGGCTCTATAAATAGACCCTAAAGGCCGGACGTCGAAAAGAGGGGGGGAGATTTTGATCGACGGCGAAGCTCAGCCGCATTTTTGAGCGACCTAGCACCAAGGAGGGAGGCTCTCTACGTCCACATGAGCCTCCGGTCAAGGGAGTAGCCCAGTCTTCGTAGTCTTTCGTTCCGTAGTTTTGCCGTGTTCTTTCATTGCATGCTTTGTTTCTCACCCACGTACCCCCCTCTTTCTCATTACCATGCACACAACCATCCCATTTTTTTGTCACCCTAGGGGTTTAAAACCCCCCAGGTATTCCCCTTTTCATTTGTTCATGCTTAATTCTTCTCGTTTGAATATATACTGCATTATTAAGGTCTGATTTGGGTGTCTCTTTCGCGTCTCTACGTTGTTTCGCAGGTCAGCATCTAATCAGCACGAGGCCCATCCCCTCTGGCCGGCCGGAGAGGGTGGAGGTCGAGCCCTTCTCAACTTGCTGAGTGAAGGTATTGAGCGGTTATCCTCCGGCCGTTCAACGGTACGCGCGGCTCAGAAACGACCGTCCTTCCCTGGAGCGCGGTCCCTAAAGTGCCGTCCATCTCACTGCAGCAGTTCCTCCCGCGTCCCTCGCAGCGCCCCAGGGCGGTCTATCGTAAGACCGCTCATCACAGAGGGGTTCTAACCGAGCCGTTCATTCCCCAGCGCAGCACTAAGGCGAGTGTCTCCCCATTTTCCAAGGTACGGCGTGCCTGTCGCGTACGGCATCTTGGTGGCGATCATAGTACTTTCATTCCCTATTTCCTCTTCTTTCTCTCATTTGTTTCATGCATTTGGCGCACTTTTGACCCCTTTAGTGAAAGGGGAGAGAGGAGAGAAATATATATCTACAACGAGCTACCTGATATGCATGTTCTAGGGTAGTAACCTCGCGTAAATGTAACTCCCGCGTAATATAAGGGGTCAATCCCTTGCGAAATCGGGATAGGGTGACCGTGGTATCTTCCTGGACGCTGCATCGAAGAAGGTAGCTGTCGAAGGCTCCAATGTACTCAACAACAGTTTTCCCGTCTTGAGTTAAGTTGTGCCACTCGTCCAGGAGATCTTGATAGTATGTCGACGGAAGATACTTTTGACGGAGAGAAACCTTCATTTGATTCCATGTTGCTATAGGGTTCTCTCTCCTTAGGTTCCTAAGAGTCTCAACGTTAAGCCAGTACGTCTTAGCGAGACCTTGAAGTTTGTACTTGGCATAACACACTTTCTTTTCCTCGGGCGTCGGATAACACTCAAAATATTGGTCGAGAGATGTCTCCCAATCAAGATAGTCCTGGGGCTTGTGGGACCTCTCAAAGGTGGGAGCATCCAGCTTGATTCACCAGTGAAGTGGATCCTCCAAGGGACCTCGAGGACGCCGATCTAGGCCATCCATGGGAGGCCGCCCCCTAGGAGCTTGGCGGGGGTAATCCTCCTCATCCTCATCTTCGGGGTATAGGTTGTGTTGGGGGTACCCCTCAGGCTGAACTCCCTCAATACGGGCCAAACAAGTGTCATGGTGGTCTAATCTGGTGGCGATGGCATCCATTCGTCCCCCAAGTTGTCGAAATTGATCAAGGAGAGTATTGAGTAGGGACGAGTCTCCTCCATTGGTGGGAGGGTTGGGTCATGGTTACTGTCCCTGAAGAGACTCACCGAGGGAAAGAGAGGTTTGGCCTTGGTCGGGGCATGGGTGATGTCCCAAAAGGGACTCACCTGGGGGAAGGGACGGCTGGCTGCCCCGAAGATTGGTAGGGAGCGCCACTTCGGGTGGACAAGAAGGGACACTGGTCGGGGGGAAAGGCTGACAACACGGAGTGATCTTAGGCCTAGGACTCAACAAGCAAGGGCAAGTCAAAGAACCTATCTCTGATATCAAATCTGACGCGAGACGGACCCGGTCGGAGACTAGGACCTAATGCCAGCAAACTCGTAGAGCACAAACGCCTAGACGGCAAGACAACCGCATACGCAGAAAGTGAACTCCTCAGGATAACGAAGTGGCGGATAGGTGAGCAGCGGCTGGATGGGCGTCGGACACGGTCCGAGATGCGAGGAGGGTGATGGAGACCACCCGGGGAGGCTAGGATGGGCACCGGATGCAACCGGGCAGACCGGTACCGAGGGAACCGATTCAAATGTCACTCTTCTCACCGGCAGCAAGTTCTCTCACTTTTAGTGGAACTTTTAGGAATGGGCACTCCTCTCACCGACGCGACATTGGAACCAATACTAGAAAAGTAGTAAAGGAGTGGCAACCGAACGTACCTAGCCGTACCCGAAGGGTCGGCTCCGATCGGAGACGTGGGCGCGCCGGGGAGCGTGCGCACCCGACAAGCATGCTGCATCGAGGAAGCTTGCTGTTGAGCCTGTGTGGACGTGCAAAATTGCACGCCCATACGTCCCAACTAGTCCAGCATCAACAGCAACTCCAACTAAGGAAAACCGTGAAGAAGAGAGGGCCATCCGGACTCTCTGAACAACACACACATTGCCGTGAAGTCATCTCCGGAGTCACGATAGTGAAGAGGAATCAACCACCAAGAACCTTATAATACATGGGCCTCGAAGAAAATCGAAGGGGCCACAACTCGCGCTCACAACGGGCTCAGGACTGCCCATTTAAGCCTTCAGCGGCACGCCCCTGGTGCCCCTCAGCGGCACACCCCTGTTGCCCCTCAGCGGCACACCAGGCGCGCTTCAGCGGCACACCCCTGTGCCCCTTCAGCGGCACGCCCCTGGCACCCCTCAGCGGCACACCCCTGTTTCCCCTCAGCGGCACACCCTATCACCCGCTCAGCGGCACACCCAGCCCGTGCTTCAGCGGCACACCCAGCCCGCGCTTCAACGGCACACCCAACTCGCGCTTCAGCAGCACGCTCCCCGTGCCCATTCAACGGCACGCTCAATGTGCCCCTCAGCAGCACGCCCCTGTGACCCCTTCACCGACACGCCCTATGCCCCCCTTCAGCGGCACGCCCTTTTGGCCCTCCAGCGGCACGCCGTTGGGCCCTTTAACGGCACGTGTTGGCGGCCCTCCAGCGGCACGCTTGCCGTGTTTTCCAGCGGCACGCCGTCCTGGCTCTTTAGCAGCATGCCTTGCAGACGAAATCTTACGCCCATGCCCTAGAGATCCTTGGCGCGCAGTGGGCTATCTGAGGTGTCGGCCGGAGATTGGGGCACATAGGCTACTCTTCTGCCACCAAGGACGGGGAAAGTCAAACCGCATCATGGCCAGTCACTTCCCGCCTCCACCGTTCGTGCTCGAACGCTTCCGCCGTTGGGGGTATAAAAGCCTTCCTCTTCCGATGAAAAAGACACACAGAGGAGAGAGATGAACACAGACACAACACACACACTGCTGGAGAGAGCCACCGCCTCCGGAGGAAGAAGAAGAAGAGAAGAAGAAGAAGAAGAAGGGAGAGCTCTGCCGTGGGGTTCCCCCCTCCGATGACCACCCAGAAGAGAGAGTAAGGGAGAGAGAGAGAGCTGTTTGCGATGGGTTTTATCCGACCATCTTGTTGTTTTATTTCATGTACATATGTATATATGTGCATATATATATATCTTATTTCACGTGTCGATCAATCAATTAACTAACTGGTAATTAGCTGACTGATTGACGACGCGGGCGTGCCAGTCACGTAGGTGACAAGTTTACTATGCGCTCATTCTGACCCATGTCGGGCGAAAGTGAGGTTCGGTCGGGACCAGCAGTCTGCCATACCATAAAGGTTATGACGTTAATTACATCCCCCCACGAGGAGGGAACACCTTTGATTAATTACCGAGATAACGGGCTGTCGAGGCCGGAATAAAGGATGCGACGTTATGAACATGACGGAATCATGTGCGATGCATCTATCTATCATGCAGGAGAGGCATGGTTCATTGAACTGGAGACCCTTGGTACACGGCGGAGGACGCAGGTCCGGAGACCACCATCGCGCGTAGCGGAGACTTCCGATCGGGCATAACCCGACCTTCCGTCAACGCCATTTGATATACCCGGGGGTCTATGCAAGTATGCAAGCATGATGATGATAACTATATTAAGCATGGCAACAGAATTGTGAAAGCGAGGAGTGCTCACTCACGTTTGTCGATCTCCGCCAAGTGAGGAAAGAATAATAGCACAAACCGGATAGCAAAGCGACTCGGATCCAAACATCACTTCTCTTATTCAGTTTATTAGGATTCGTTAATTCTGGTCACGGGAGACGAAGGTCACACTGAGGGTAGGTAGATGATTAGAACAACATCAGGGCTTAAGACCGATGCGGCCACTCGTAGGGGTAGAGTTCCCTGGCGCGGCCAATCGTGGGCAAACGGAACAAATCCGGCGCGGCCAAAAGTAGGTAAAAGTTTTAAAACGGCGCGGCCAAAATGTAGGAAAAGTTTTAAAACGGCGCGGCCATAGGCACTTGTTAGCCCGGCGCGCAGGGAACGGGGCGCGCCAGTTTAGGGCGCGCAGGGAATTGGCCAGCCAAGAAAATGGAATTTATGAGTCTATTGCTAATCCGGCGCAGGGGGGGACCGCGCTGTATTAGGGCGCGCCGGAGTAAGGCCGCGCCGTCTTGATTTGTTTTTGATGCCTTTTGAAACCATTAAGTTTGTTAAGCTTATTTTGAGAGTTTTAGAGTTCTTAAGGCCAGTTGTTTGTTTGATCGAAGTCCAAAATCCTTCGGAAGTGATGTAGTGAGTCAGTGCGAGGTTCATACTCGAGCACTGAGTTGATTGAGTCCAGAACGAGCGTCCGATTATGGCTTTACTACTCTGAGTCTGTCCAAAATTGGGCAGCATCTCCCCTGAACACGAAGAGTTGCAAGGGAGGAACGGGGTCATACTCACTCATGGAGTAAGCCCCTAAACCGCCGGTCTGCACAGTGGCAGCCAGCAAATTCCCATCGGATAGGATACCCCGAGGATTAGCCTGCGAGGGGCACCAATACTCTGTGAGTGAAGATAGAAGGATGAGGCCATTGATGATGGGAGCATCACCCCGAGGGCTAGCCTACGAGGGGTGGACAACCCACAGCTTATGGCACATCCATTGAAGGGACCGGTCGTTAGGAGAGTGGAGCTCCGAGGGCTAGCCTACCAGGAGCATACATCCCTTGGCCTTGATCGGGTCTCCGATTGTCGGGGCTAAGCTTGTTGGGCTAAGACCCCTGTCACTGTCTGCTATGGCCTCGAGAAAGCATCTACCATCGAGAGGTAGAGCCCACGATCACCCAGCAATTCCATGAAGCAATAGGGGAATGTCCCCCTCCCCGGGTGATTAAGACGGGATGAGAGAATCTCAGAATGATTCAAACGACCATGATGCAGAGGTGATGGGAATCGACACTGAGTACTAACTTTTTATTTTGCATTTGAGTCCTTTTATTTGCTTTTATATCCTTGGGAAAGTATATGTGAAATTGTAAGGCTTTGTAAGCCAATGTGTCATTCCCTAGGATTGTGTGGGTTTCTATGTAATTTGCCAGTAGGTCCAGCAAGGGGCCCCCAGCCCTTTCCCATTGGTCCACCTAAGCTATGTGGGGCTGGTCAACCATCCTAGGTGGCCATCTAGAAGGTTTGAATGCCAATTGACCACATGGGAGACAAGTGGTGTAAATGTCAAAGTTGGCCACCTACCTTATCTACCTAGTCAAAGGAGTGTCCCCTCCATATGTAATTTATTTATTTTTGATTTTTGATCACATGGGGGAAGAAAATGGCCTATTTCCCACGAAATTATCAGCCCTCTACCCCTTGCCATTTTCTATGAAAGCCTATGTATGGTGTCATTAGAGATTAATGAAGGAACAAATTGGCATTTTGCCCCAAGAGAACTCTTGGAGGGTGCACCCCTCTCCCCCTATATCCTTGCTATTCTTCCCCTACCTCCCCCACTCATCCTCTGAGTTCCCTTTCTGAAGCTGCCGCCGCCGCAGTCGCACCGCCGTCGCGCCGCCGCCACCGCCACCGGAGTTCTATCTCCATCAGGACAGAACCCCACCTCCGCGGTTCTATATTTTTATGCTGTTGTCTGATTGAGCTGAAATTTTGAGAACTTGTTGCTCTCTTTGTTAGCTTTCCATCCATATATATTATGCCTCATTCTAAGTTCGTTTGATATTTTTTCCACAATTTCTAGTCCACCCCTGTCAATCTGTCATTCTGCAGATCTACAGTACAGAGTCATCTTGTTCTATTTTTGTCACCACCGTATCTATTTTTAGAAAATCCCAAAAAATTACTGAGTCTTCCCCACATATATCCCCTTCCACCATAATTTTATTAGAGTCTACAAAAATCTTTTACCCCGCAGTCAAGGGTGTGTTTCAGGCAGATTGTTTGCTGCCCTGTGTGTCTGTCAGTCCGGGTCAGAAAAAAAAGTCAGCTTGGAGAGGTTGTGGAAAAAATAATCAGCCCTCCTACCTATGGGCTGGTCAACCATCCTAGGTGGCCATCTAGAAGGTTTGAATGCCAATTGACCACATGGGAGACAAGTGGTGTAAAATGTCAAAGTTGGCCACCTACCTTATCTACCTAGTCAAAGGAGTGTCCCCTCCATATGTAATTTATTTATTTTTGATTTTTGATCACATGGGGGAAGAAAATGGCCTATTTCCCACGAAATTATCAGCCCTCCACCCCTTTCCATTTTCTATATAAACCTATGTATAGTGTCATTAGAGATTAATGAAGGAACAAATTGGCATTTTGCCCCAAGAGAACTCTTGGAGGGTGCACCCCTCCCCCCCTATCTCCTTACTGTTCTTCCCCTTCCTCCAGAAATCTAGGGTAGGAGACCCTTTCTACCTCCCCCTCTCATCCTCTGAGTTCCCTTTCTGAAGCTGCCGCCGCCGCCGTCGCACCGCCGTCGCGCCACCGCCACCGGAGTTCTGTCTCCATCAGGACAGAACCCCACCTCCTTGGTTCTATATTTTTATGCTGTTGTCTGATTGAGCTAAAATTTTGAGAGCTTATTGCCCTCTTTGTTAGCTTTCCATCCATATATCTTATGCCTCATTCTAAGTTCGTTTGATATTTTTTCCGTAATTTCTAGTCCACCCCTGTCAATCTGTCATTCTGCAGATCTATAGTACAGAGTCATCTTGTTCTATTTTTGTCACCACCGTATCTATTTTTAGAAAATCCCAAAAAATTACTGAGTCTTCCCCACGTATATCCCCTTCCACAATAATTTTCTTAGAGTCTACAAAAATCTTTTACCCCTCAGTCAAGGGTGTGTTTCAGGCAGATTGTTTGCTTGCAGAGGTTTTAATTTTGGTGGTGTCAGTCCTTGTCAGAAAAAAAAGTCAGATTGCAGAGGTTTTAATTTTCAATCCGTGTGGTGGATGAAGCTGAAAAAATATTATGTTGTAGATCTCTGAGTTCTCTTTCCATCGGTACCAGCCACGCCTCGATCGGCCTCCAGATCTGAGCGTAGTGATTTTCGCCGCCGCAGCCCGCAGATCTGTTCTGTGTGCAGGTCCGAAAATTCAGTTCGAGGGAAAATCAAAAGTAAATATCAAAATTCAACTTTGGGTGCCGCCCCTTCAGGGAGTCGATCCGGGACATCCCGCCATCATCCCAGCCAAGCGGCGCCTCCAGAAGACATCAGGAAGGTGACATTCCTTTGGAACGGATTGCTTGCTGTCCACCGAGTCAGTCACCGAGTTGGCGCAGCACCGAGTTGCAATAGTGCCGAGTCGGACCAGCAGGCCGAGTTCGTGCTGAGTTCGCCTCCAGATTGCTGCCCGTCAACCCAGGGTCGGTCCTCCCGAGCCCCACTGTAGCCCTTTACCTCCCTGCGTGGAGTGGGTAATAGAATTACTGCTGTAATTAAGTTTTTAACTGTTGTTAACCGGGAGTTGCCGTAACTGGCCGGGAACGTCTTCCCCACGCCCGGAGCGTGGAGGTAAACTCACTACCTCTCTCTTATCGCATTTTGCTCAATTCGTATACTTTTGAATGCCGCTGCGAGTGTAGGATTATTAGCCCGTTATCATTTCATCACCGCTGCGAGAGAGTGAGTTTGAGTGTTACCGTCTCGTGACTTGATCCGAGTCTACACGGAAAGTCGATACCCGTGACTCACGGCCGATTTCTTAACCGTGCCCGGTCCCACGTTTCCCTCGCTAAGGGACAATTGCGAGCTCGTCTAGAGTCCAAGGATCTCATTCCTAATTCGAGTCGAGTCCGTGGTCCGTCCCGCATCAGTTTGGTATGAGAGAGAGTTTGAGTCTAGGGTGTCAAAAAAAAGTGTCATTTACGTCTAGCCATTAGTCATTGTCTAAGTCATGTTTAGGGTCATCGTTGTTTTAAAATAAAAAAAAAAGTGTCTTTTTGCATTTACATCCCTTTACTCGGTATATCAAAAGGTGTTGTTCGAGCGTTAGGCTACGCCTATCGGGAAGGCCGCACACTTGCGCGAGTGATCTTTGGATCGGTTATCTCCGCCACGTACCGAGTCTTGGTGTCATGTCCTTAGTGTGCATGCATCCCAACATTGCATAGTCGGTCTAGTGTCTTGTCCACATGGCTTTGCATATCCATTCCTAGGGATCCATTCCCATATTTTGGCAACTATGGCCAACCCATGTCGACCCGTCCAAGGCGATAGGTCTGTGTCTGAGTACATTCGGGCATATCATACGTATTGGTTGGAACATGGCTTGGGAGATGAGAGCACCACGGCTGCATTTCAGTTCCGGAGAGGTTTACGCCTTCACTTCCAGTTGGAGTGTCTTATCCGCGATGCATTCTCTCTGGCGCAGTCCTATAAGGTCGCTCTGGAGGTCGAGCCATTTGAGTCTCGATTTAATGACGACCTACAGAGCCGACGCTGCCCTGGCTGCCCTTCGGCAAACATCTACCTCCCAACCGATTCCCGAGCCGATCGGACTGCCTACCCCATTGCCTTCACCACCCGAGAGTGCTCCATTGTCACTGTCACCTTCCGATCTTATTTCGGAGCCCTCTCATTTGGAGCCACCAAAGCCCGAGCCACCCGTGTTTCTAACGGGTACACTTTACATAGCCGAGCCACTACTTAGTTGGCTCAAGGATGGCTTGGTCTCGCCTCCTTATCCATCAACGGACCCCACCCTACCATTAGTGCCGGTCAACTCCTTCCACACTACCTTTCGGTCTAATCACCATGTTGATACATTGGATGACCTTATTATGGGATTAGACACGCAATGGAAGTTGACGCACTTGTTGGCCCCAGGCTTCGACCGACCCACCGGTTGTAGCTTCACCCACCCCGCCTTGGGGTCCATTACCTCCGTGTACACCGTGGGTCATGTGACCACGGAGGTTCTTCTACTCCTCCCGCTATCGGCCGAGCCTGACTTCATATCCTTTTGCCCGAGGGAGGAACCATACATCCTACACATGATCACCGTCCCACCTACTATGCATGAAGGTGACCATCCACACCTTCAAGACGTCTACACATGGGACCGTGACTTGTGGGAACCCACCACAAGGGGTCATACATTCTTCGACCCCTTCGATCCCTTCCTTAGTGAATCCCTTGACCCACCACATCTCCTCCACTTCTTCGAGGGAGATCACTACCACATCCCAACCCCACGGACCGGGTCATCTACACCCACCAAGCCCAACCTCGATACATCCACACCCGGTTCCCCTAGCCCTCTCAAGTCTCCCAAATCCAAAGGGTCATCCATGTATGATTGGGTCATACTTGGATGTTTAGGTGTTCCCCATGCCACCAACCACCGGTTGCATAACATGCATGCATGGCTCATATTCGGGTGTCCTGGTCCGCCGTCACCCATGTACGGGTCGGACTAACATTTGGTGTGCCTAGGGTCTTGTGTGTCCATGTATGTGTCGAGTCAAGTCGATTTGTATGTTCGCGTTGTTAGCCCTTTCGAGTTCGAGACTTGTCGGACTATTGGGATCGGTTCTACCTCATATCGGATCTAGTCACATAAGGGACAAGCGGTGATTCCTAGTGAGCTTTCGAGCCGCCTTCCCTCATTTGAGAGTGGCCCCACCCCGGAGTGTCCACCTCTAGCCTCATTCCCATGGCAGCATGTGCATATTGAATTTATACGGGATGAGCATGTGTCGATTACTTGGAGTGGAGCGTACTCCGCGCTTCACGGTACGATGACGGATCCGCCGGAGCTACTCGAGCAGCCGCACCCCTTACTCGACAGGGTCGAGTTCTTCCCACCCGGGGAGAGTTGATGGTAATCGACGCTGAGTACTAACTTTTTATTTTGCATTTGAGTCCTTTTATTTGCTTTTATATTTTTGGGAAAGTATATGTGAAATTGTAAGGCTTTGTAAGCCAATGTGTCATTCCCTAAGATTGTGTGGGTTTCTATGTAATTTGCCAATAGGTCCAGCAAGGGGCCCCCAGCCCTTTCCCATTGGTCCACCTAAGCTATGTGGGGCTGGTCAACCATCCTAGGTGGCCATCTAGAAGGTTTGAATGCCAATTGACCACATGGGAGACAAGTGGTGTAAAATGTCAAAGTTGGCCACCTACCTTATCTACCTAGTCAAAGGAGTGTCCCCTCCATATGTAATTTATTTATTTTTGATTTTTGATCACATGGGGGAAGAAAATGGCCTATTTCCCACGAAATTATCAGCCCTCCACCCCTTGCCATTTTCTATATAAACCTATGTATAGTGTCATTAGAGATTAATGAAGGAACAAATTGGCATTTTGCCCCAAGAGAACTCTTGGAGGGTGCACCCCTCTCCCCCTATCTCCTTACTGTTCTTCCCCTTCCTCCAGAAATCTAGGGTAGGAGACCCTTTCTACCTCCCCCTCTCATCCTCTGAGTTCCCTTTCTGAAGCTGCCGCCGCCGCCGTCGCACCGCCGTCGCGCCGCCGCCACCGCCACCGGAGTTCTGTCTCCATCAGGACAGAACCCCACCTCCTTGGTTCTATATTTTTATGTTGTTGTCTGATTGAGCTGAAATTTTGAGAGCTTGTTGCCCTCTTTGTTAGCTTTCCATCCATATATCTTATGCCTCATTCTAAGTTCGTTTGATATTTTTTCCGCAATTTCTAGTCCACCCCTGTCAATCTGTCATTCTGCAGATCTATAGTACAGAGTCATCTTGTTCTATTTTTGTCACCACCGTATCTATTTTTAGAAAATCCCACAAAATTACTGAGTCTTCCCCACGTATATCCCATTCCACAATAATTTTCTTAGAGTCTACAAAAATCTTTTACCCCTCAGTCAAGGGTGTGTTTCAGGCAGATTGTTTGCTTGCAGAGGTTTTAATTTTGGTGGTGTCAGTCCGTGTCAGAAAAAAAAGTCAGCTTGCAGAGGTTTTAATTTTCAATCCGTGTGGTGGATGAAGCTGAAAAAATATTATGTTGTAGATCTCTGAGTGCTCTTTCCATCGGTACTAGCCACGCCTCGATCGGCCTCCAGATCTGAGCGTAGTGATTTTTGCCGCCGCAGCCCGCAGATCTGTTCTGTGTGTAGGTCCGAAAATTCAGTTCGGGGGAAAATCAAAAGTAAATATCAAAATTCAACTTTGGGTGCCGCCCCTTCAGGGAGTCGATCCGGGACATCCCGCCATCATCTCAGCCAAGCGGCGCCTCCAGAAGACATCAGGAAGGTGACATTCCTTTGGAATGGATTGCTTGCTGTCCACCGAGTCAGTCACCGAGTTGGCGCAGCACCGAGTTGCAATAGTGCCGAGTCAGACCAGCAGGCCGAGTTCGTGCTGAATTCGCCTCCAGATTGCTGCCCGTCAACCCAGGGTCGGTCCTCCCGGGCCCCACTGTAGCCCTTTACCTCCCTGCGTGGAGTGGGTAATAGAATTACTGCTGTAATTAAGTTTTTAACTGTTGTTAACCGGGAGTTGCCGTAACTGGCCAGGAACGTCTTCCCCACGCCCAGAGTGTGGAGGTAAACTCACTACCTCTCTCTTATCGCATTTTGCTCAATTCGTATACTTTTGAATGCCGCTGCGAGTGTAGGATTATTAGCCCGTTATCATTTCATCACCGCTGCGAGAGAGTGAGTTTGAGTGTTACCGTCTCGTGACTTGATCCGAGTCTACACGGAAAGTCGATACCCGTGACTCACGGCCGGTTTCTTAACCGTGCCCGGTCCAACGTTTCCCTCGCTAAGCGACAATTGCGAGCTCGTCTAGAGTCCAAGGATCTCATTCCTAATTCGAGTCGAGTCCGTGGTCCGTCCCTCATCAAGAGGGGTAGTAGATGCACAGATGAGACGGGCCCATCGTGGAAGCATATGCTCGAACAGTTAGGACGTAGCATTCAGGGGGACGGATCCGGCCGTCCCCAAAGACAACTCCCACCTTGCGAACAATGAGAGCAGTACGAAGGGAGGAGTTAATGGAAACTAGACCCTCGATACCATGGTGGGAAGAAGCATGCGCATAGGCACAGCTCTGTCCACAGGGGGATACAGAGATCGTTAAATTAGAAATGAAAGCAGTCGATCGGAAAGACTCGGGGAGGGGTCGTTTCTGTAGCCCACGATGCTTCGGGGCATGATCGGGACTTCGGGGAAATCGGAATCAGAGACCACGCACGGAAGAACTCAATCATTCACATTGATATAGATAGAGAAGGGGACAGAGGCTTCGAGCATTCATTCGACCTGTTGGTCCAAGCATTTATATACATATTACCATCCCAGAAACGGGAATGGGCTAACAGTTACACGTTAAGAATCCGGCGCCGGCATCATTGCTCGGTCGTCGTTCATCAATGGCAGAGGCAGAGGGACGTGCAGAGGCACAATAATAAAGCAAAGGGAAAGAGAGAATTGCAGAGGAGGGGGAGGGGGGTCGGCTCGTATCATCGCCATCCCTCCCCCTCTCGCTTACATCTGATAGATGGAAACCTCAAAGGAAAAGAATCCACGAAAAGCAAAGGAAGATAGGCGCCGGCGCCCACCTGTTCTTGAAACAGGGTATCGTATCTTCAGCGAGCGAAGGAAGAGGAAGATGGCAGGTCGCGGACGCTCAGAAGAAACCCTATTTTTCCCCAGGAAGCTCTCTCCCGATTCCTCCTTTTCTCTCTCTGTCTCCTCTTCGAAAAGCCTCTCTCGAAGACCTCTCTTCTATCTTCTTCTATCTGCCCTTTTCTTATCTCTTCTCCTCTCTTTTTTCTTTCAATCGAACAGCCATACATATATAGGAATAGGTGTGAGACCATGATCCGGCGTGGAGATTGGCGCGCCGGGTAAGGGCTCCACTCTTTTGCGCACCGGGCTAAGAAGGCGTTGGATAGTGGGGTTCTTGCGCGCCGGGATAAGGGCATCAGGTGGGGGCGGGGCGCCGATTTAGGGCGCGCCGTGCTAACGCTCCTCGCGCGCTTCGAGCCAATCGATGAGTCCGGGGATGATTCCGGTGGTCACCGTGAACACTTATCTTGCCAATGCTCATTAAAACCTTGATGAGATGTCTTGTCGAAGCTTCCAGGTTGACGTACGGCCATTCTTGAGACTCCAGATAGCTTTGATTTGATCACACGGGCCTTCCGCTGACACAGCCTTCGGCTCTGTGATCCGTGCTACTGGCTCGGCCTGGCTCGTGCCCAAAGCTCCTTAGGGGGTGGGGTAACACCAGGGATAGTTCTGCCTAAGCTAGGTGATCATTCGGCCACTAACGGGCCCATCTTGGCGGGAAGCCGTACCTGTGCCGGGTGATCGGGATCTTCTGCCGTCAGAGCTTTCGGTCCTCCGTCTCGGAGAGCCATGAGGACTCTTTCATCTTCAGGAGAGCCCTTCATGAGGTGGGAAGCCACTGGGTAGACCATCATCCTTGATCGGACAACGGGTGTAGTGTATGCGGCACGACAGAGTCGATGCCGGTTCATTGGGCAGGCTTGGTCGCACTGCCGGTTGGTTGTGAGTTTGTCTCGGCTCTCCTGAGGTGAAGTCCCCGTGTCCATACGGGGTGACTTGAGGCTCTGGCAGCTTGAGAAATCATCAATATGTTGATCTTTATCGGCTTCCGTGCTTCCGCGGGCCGAGTCTTTCGTCTTTGTGGCTTGGTCGTCGACGGTCATATTTTGGGTGCCAACAAATGCCCCCCAGACGTGGGTGTTGCGAGCAAGGCACAAGTGCAGCCAGGCCGACGGAAGAATTTCACCCGGACTGATCTCCTCTTCGGTTGACGGGAGCTTGGGATGGCCCTTAATTCGGCACGGGTATTAATCCGGCGCCGTTTGCATTTTAATACGGCGCAGGGTTGCCTTAGCGCCTCCTTTGGCCTTAAGGTGTTAATCCGGCGCACTCCTGGCCCCTTCGCGTTTGTAATACGGCGTGGCCCTGGCGTTTGTTTGTTAATCCGGCGCGGTCGATTTCGGCGCGCCTTTTGTTGGGGGGATGTTAATTCGGCGTGCAAAATCGCGCGCCGGATTAACCACAGGGGTTCCCCCCTATATATTTTCCTTCGGTTATTTTTCTTCTTCATCACTTTCATTTGCGCAGCTTCTTTCTCTCTCCTCCCTTTCTTCTCTCTCTGCAGTGCCGAGTGAGCTGAGGGCGAGAGCGGCGGCGGTTTTTCTTCGGGGTGAGCGAGATGCTGCCCTTTTGGGCTTCAAAACCCTTTCTTTGGGCCCCGGGAGGCTTCTAGCAGGACTTGCCCTCGAAGCTATTTCCCCGAGTGTTCCTTTTGGCCTCGGTGTGATGCCGATGGCTGCTTTTAGGGGCCGTTCCCTTAGTGGACGTGTTCTCGCTTTCCTTTGGCAATCTCCCGTGCTGGGGAGACTCTGCCAAATTTTTGTCAGAAATCTACCTTTGATCAGCTATTTTCTGACTTTTGCTTATCGTTTGATGTGCTTCTTTGTAGCTATTATGGCATCCGGCTCTTCTTCTAGTGCCGTGGTGACGTGGGCGAACGTCAATTCCCTTGATCGGGGGCACGGTCAAGTGGCCGTGGTTGCGGAATCCTCAGATTCGGAGACAGATACTGTGGATACCAGCCATCTCCTCATTCTTGGGGGTGACTCCTTTCATTATGACAGGGAAGGTGTCGCCCGGAGGGACTACCCCAAAGACAAACACCTGATGTCCCTTCTCCAACGCTTCAACCTTCAAGGGAAGAGGGACGTGTTCGTTGTCCGAAAAGTTGAGCAGGCCCTGCTGGTGGAGAGAGACAGTCTTGACGGACTGCGTGGTGCGGGGAAGACCCATTTATCTCCCCGGAGAGGTCAGGAAATGGAGCGTCGTGCTGGGATTGCAAGATTTGGCTCCAGAATATGGGCTGCTTACCAGGGCCCCCGAATTTGTACCCGCTCGGTGGAATGATTCCGCGGGCAGAGTGGATCGGGAGAAGCCGATCTTTGGCTTGTTCCTTGCCCCGTTGAAGTGGGGGTATAGAGAAGAATCATTCTTGCTGGATTGCTTGGCGGTCTGCTTCAAGCACCAGATATCTGTGGGGTGGTTTGCCGAGCTGAGGGCCACCGACGCCCACGCATTCAGGCCTGGAGCAATGGAGTTCATAGACTATGTGCTACATCATTATGCTCCAATTCTGACCAGGGCTAGTGTATATCACAGCGTGTATGCCTCAAGGTACCGCTACCCCATCTCCCGAGGCTTGTGCTACGGTATGATTGAGGTGTTCTGCCCTGAATATAACACTTTCTATACTTCGGAAGGAGAGACCTCTCTAGACTTATGGAGCCTCTCGCAGCTTAGCGGTCTACCCATTGATGGGGAACCATATGAAGAGGTTTGTTGGCCTGACTGGCTGAAAGATCAGACCGACGGTGACGACCGGTATCTGGCGGGTTACGCCTATCGATATCTGATGAAGGCGTACCACACCCTCTTTCATTCGTCGCACGACACGAGGGAAGCTCGGAAGCCGGGCGAGAAGCGAAGGGTGCGGATGGGTACCTGGCTTCAATATTCCTTCAATGGGAAGAATAAGTATGAGGACTTTCCCCCAATAGCGCCAGTGGCTCAGAAGCGGAAGAAGAGGGTGCGACGCCAGTCTTCTTCGAGAGGAGGGCAGGGGGAGAACCCAAACCCTACTGGTGTTGATGCAGTCACTCACTGTGCTGCATATCTGGTTTATTGGCTTTGTTCTTTCGCTCTTCCGCAAGGTGACGGGAGCGTGATTAGAGCGGAGGCCATTTATCCGGCCTGTCTCATGGCTTGGGGTACCAAGCTATCTCTTTGTTCGGTGGCTTTATGCCTTATTTATAAGATGTTGGGGGACCTGCACAAGGCGCGTCTCCCCAGAAGTCTTCGGACGGTCGGTCCGTTACATTTTTTCAATGCTTCGGTTTGTACCCTGTTCCTGGAGGTGGCTCCTCGGGCATTACAGGCGGTTCCTCTCGTTTCGCGGATGATAGAGTTTGCAAGGGCCGAGCCATCTTTACTAGCGGAGCAACTCTACGCCATTCGGGGCAAATTGGCCCGTATTCCCATGGATTCCCCCGGGGTCCTTCATTTTTGGAGCTTAGCTGCCCACTCTAGCCCGCTGGTGAACATGACAAGGCAGTGTAAGCTTTTTGAGACTAAGGAGTATATTCATCCGCTTTCCGAGGCCAAATGTACAAGGCCTATTCTTGAGCCGGAGTTGGTTGATTGGGCGCTGGCTATCAGGCCGAGCGTCCTTGTATTCCGCAAGAGCGGCATTCTGTGGTTGGAGCCGTACTACCCGTTCCGCTTCAGTCGGAACTTTGGCTACGACCAGCACATCCCACATTCTTCTTCATAGTTTGCATTGCCTAACAGGCACAGGGCCGGGTAGGTTTCGAATGATGATGCCCGGATATGGTGGGACTTCTTCCATCGTCGGGAGGACGTTTCTTTCAGGGTGCCAACCCCTGCCCGTTTTCCCCGCGTCACGCCTGAATATATCAAGTGGTGGAACGCGCAGATAGGGTTCTACAGGAGCTCCCGGCGAGAGTGCTGGGCCGTAGTGGAACACAGGTTTCTGGATTCCCAACCAGAGCCAGTCCTTGACATTGAGCCTTCTTATTTGAAGAAGTTGAAATCCTGGACCAATACAGAAGTGAAGGCCTATCTGGAGACCCGAAAGGTTGTAAAAAGTCGCAGGACGAAGGCTGAACCGAAGCTGCCCCCGATCAACAAGGATGAGTATGTGAAAACCCTTCGGGGTTTATGCCGGGTAAGCAGCGAGAGGGTGATTCTTCAGCAACTCCCTCTGCCGGTAGAGGAGCCTATCTCGGTTGTGGCCGACTGGCGTCCCGAGGTGGATAGGTTGTATCCCTATCAGACCTTCATTCGCAAGGAAGACAGGCGGGCCGCCTTATATGACAACACCCCGTGGCTATTCGCGCTTCTTCGCTCACACGGTCTTTCAGTGGGTGGTCCCAGCGAAGCCATCTTGGACCGACCTCTTCATATCTCTTTCAAATATGCTGACAGATGAGGGCTGGACCACCTGAGCCTATATTATCTCCTATCTTCTCATGGTCATGAGGACCTGGCACTGCTGGATGAGCCGAGTGAAAAGATCGGAGATTTATGCTGGCTTATTCGCGAGGCAGCTTCGAGAGACAAAACGCCATCGCTATATTATTGGCCTCTCTTCCCCTTCTATACGGGGCCGGCAAGTATGTTCCATTTCTTCATTCAGGACCTTCGGCCAGCTTCTTTCTTTCATTGTGGTGCATTATTCTCACCCTTGTGCATGTGCAGTCCGACCAACTTCGGAGGAGACTCGGCACTTCAGGGAGCTAATAATAAAGGCCCAGAAGCCAGCATATTTCGAGGTTCCCGAGCCAGCCCCGACCACGACGCCACTGCCTCCTGGGGATTCGAGAAAGTGGACTCGATCCCAGTTGAGAGAAGCCATCGGAAAGGCAAAGGCGGCGGTGACCCGGCTGACACGGGCGCGCCGAAAGAAGGCTGCAGAGAGAGAATCAGCAACAGTTCTTCCTTCGGTTGTATCCTTTGAAGAGTTTGAAGCTTCTCGCACACATAGGCCAGAGGCTGAAGGTAGGCTCTTCTTCTCTTTAAAGTTCATTAGCTTGCTTTGACTGCCTTGGCTAGCCCATGCTGACGGTTGCCGACACAGTTGCCGCGGTCGTCGGGCTGGAGGCGACGGTAGATGTTGCGGCTAGGGAAGGGGCAGAGGAAATCCATACTGCTCCCGTAGAGAGAGATCTTCCTTCTCCAACACCCAGACAGCAGATGGAAGGTAATTCATAGTTTAATTGCGATGCCACCGCGAATCTTCATATCTTCAGCCGGCTTGACCCTTTCTTGCCGTAAATTTTAGTTGATATACAATCGTCATTACTTCCGGGCTCGGAGAGAGTAGAGGAAACGATTGTCCCGGGATAGGGTAAACCTGTCCTCGAGATCCCGCCCGCTGTTGCTTCTGGTGTGGAGAGCATGGGAGAAGTTCCTGCTGCGGATGATGCTTCCGCTGGCGAGGCTCCTACTCCGACGGTGGGGCGTCCCGAAAGGGCAGAGGGATCCTCCTCCTCTGAACAGGTTGATTACGGTGGCGGCTCCAGTGATGAGGAGTTCCCACCTGTTGACATAGAGACGGAGGATGCCGGGGCATCCTCGGCCTATGAAAGCGATCATCTGACTTTCAGCCCACCCCTGTTGTCGTGGAGTGGTTTTGGGCCGTCAGGCTCGCTCGTGAGCGGAGAGGCTGGCGCCGGAGAAGTGGCCCTTAGAGATTTGAGCCTAGTACCGGCCGAGGTAAGGATCCATCCGTGGTCGGTGCCTGTTGCCCTTCCTTCTTCTTCCTTTCAGCTTTTAATATATATATTTCTGGCGTAGACCGAGGTGGTGGTGCCAACCATGACGGTGCAGATACCTCTCCCGACTCTAGGCACGAGCCATGCAACTCTCTCGTCCGTCCTGCGGCCTATCGCACTGCGATACCCCAAGGACTATGCAGTGGCAATGGCTCCAGCTGGACCCGGAGCACTTGTGAGGGTTGATAGTTCGGTAGAAGTTGTGGACTTTCAGCCATTATAAATTACACAACTGTCACCTCCGGAGAAGGGTGGCCCCTCCGAAATAGAAGCCGGAGAGATCGTTGAAGAACAGACGTCCTTGGCTATTGATATTCCTGTCATACCTCCATCCCAGGGGGCCGCAAGGAAATTGTTATCATTGAGGCTCCAGCCACCGTATCGGCCAGCGCGGTTGTTCCCCATAGCAGTGGACTGCAGCTCATGCCATCGTCATCTTCTGGGACGGGCGACGATATCTGGGCCACTGTGGATAGCAGAGTGGAATTTGAACTACCAGAGACATCGCCGCTTGGTCTCCAGTCTTCAAGTGACCTTGTGTGGCAGTTTCTAGGGACCCTCCAGCAGACCATAACGGCGAGTGGAGATCTAACTTATGTCTAGCTGAGGGCTTGATAGAGCATCTATCCCCCTCACTGTTGGCCTTTGGTTGCCCCATGGACGACTGGACTCCACGGGTGATCTTGCTCCTGAAGTATGTAAACAGGAGGGAGTTTCTAGGCCGGGAGGTAGCTGACCAGCTGGCGGTCGTAACACTGGAGCGGGCTGAATGCCGGACGGCTCTCATTTCCCTGAAAGGGACTGTGGTGAGGATGAGGGATGATGCCAATGCCTCTTTGCAGCGCCGAAGTTTTCTCATGACTCGCATAGCGGAATTACATGCCGAACTCTCGAGGGCAGTGGCTGAACTTCAAGAGGTAGAACGCCTGGAAGTCTAGAAGGTGGAGGAGGCAGAAATGGCCGAAGGGCAAGTTGCTTCCCTCGGGGAGAGATTATCCGAGCTGGAGGCCACTGAGTTCAGACTGTAAGAGCTGGCCCGCCATCCTTCCATGGGCATTCCAGATTTGGAGGACATCTTCCGACGCCCCCTGCCATAGTTCTTTTCTATTTGCCTCTTTTTGATGGACTTTATGTATCCCGGGGAATGCCCCGCGTAACATGTACTCTTTATTCCGTAGAATGAAAAATCTTCATTTTGCCGTCAAATTACGAATCCATCCTGTCATCATTCTTCTTCTTTTTTTTTTCTCTTTTTTTTTTTTTGCCAGTTGATTCTAGTCCGAGTGAGTGGGTCACGAGGGCAGGAGAGCGCTCACACCTTCAGCAAAGGGGTGAGGTGTTCGCTCCACCGCATTGTGACTATTCTCAAGACTAAACAACGGCCTGTACGAGCCGAGAGCCCGCAGGACTCAAAGGGGTATATGAGAGATGAATACCAAAACAGATAGCGAGCGACCCTGTCGATGGTGGCAAGGGTTGATAGGGTGGACGGTCTTGCCGATGCTGACAAGAACCGAGAAGGGGTAGCGACCGATCTTGCCGATAACGACAAGGGTCGAAAAGGGTGGACGGTCTTGCCGATGATGACAAAAACTGGAAAGGGTAGCGACCGATCTTGCCGATGGTGACAAGGGTCGAAAAGGGTAGACGGTATTGCCGATGATGACAAAAACCGGAAAGGGTAGCGACCAATCTTGCCGATGGTGACAAGGGTCGAAAAGGGTAGACGGTATTGCCGATGATGACAAAAATCAGAAAGGGTAGCGACCGATCTTTTCGATGGTGACAAGGGTCGAAAAGATTAGACGGTCTTGCCGATGATGACAAAAACCGGAAAGGGTAGCGACCGATCTTGCCGATGGTGACAAAGGTTAAAAAGGGTAGACGGTCTTGCCGATGGTGACAAGAACCGGAAAGGGTAGCGACCGATCTTGCTGATGGTGACAAGGGTCGAAAAGGGTAGACGGTATTACCGATGATGACAAGAACCGGAAAGGGTAGCGACCGATCTTGCCGATGGTGACAAGGGTCGAAAAGGGTAGACGGTATTGCCGATGATGACAAAAATCAGAAAGGGTAGCGACCGATCTTGCCGATGGTGACAAGGGTCGAAAGGGGTAGACGGTATTGCCGATGATGACAAAAACCGGAAAGGGTAGCGACCGATCTTGCCGATGGTGACAAGGGTCGAAAAGGGTAGACGGTATTGTCGATGATGACAAGAACCGGAAAGGGTAGCGACCGATCTTGCCGATGGTGACAAGGGTCGAAAAGGGTAGACGGTATTACCGATGATGATAAAAACCCGAAAGGGTAGCGACCGATCTTGCCGTTGGTGATAAGGGTCGAAAAGGGTAGACGGTATTGCCGATGATGACAAGAACCGAAAAGGGTAGCGACCGATCTTGGCGATGGTGACAAGGGTCGAAAAGGGTTTGTTTAAAGGAGATATATATGTAGGTATATAAGGGGGGACATCGGATGCCGACTCCGCTTCGACCCTATAAAGGGCCTTCTGAATGGAGGACGGATCATCACTATTCGTCATTGATTTATAATTTTTTCTTTCTTCCTTTTTTTGTTCACATTACTGACTTAAGCGCCCTTTCGGGTTTTCACCGAAGCCAGCCCCCTCTTGCTTTTGCCCACGCGCCCTCTCGGGTTTTCACGTGGCGGGGTACCCGATTTTGCATGCGACGCCCTTTCGGATTTTCGCCACGGTTGGGTTATAGCCATTTTTGCACTTGTCCTGATATAGGAGCAAGTCTGGCGGGGTATCTCTATTTTTAACCCCATTTTTCTTTCTTTTTCTCTCTGCTTCTTTTTTTTGAATTAGGAATACCGAAGCACTGGACTGTGAGAATGCTGACTGGCCTTGCCGATGATGACAAGGATTGGTCTCTGGTTTAGTTCGTCGACACTGGCTAAATGTCGGAGCAAAGATCATGGTTTGTTAATAAGGACGTAAGATATGAGTTAGGGGTAGAGGTTGACCGGTCTCATCGATGATGGCGAAGGTCGAACGTGGGTTTGTTCATCAGCATGGGTCATATGCCGAAGTAAAGGTAGGATTACTAACAGGGACGGAGGGTCCAAGTTAGGGGTAGAGATCGACCGATCTCGCCGATGATGACGAGGGTCGAACATGGGTTTTGTTAAAGGATTTCCGGTGGGACTTCTGATGATTGTCCCTTTTGGAGATTCATCGGGTGGAGAACAAAAGCGGCACTTTTAAATTACCACTTTACCGACTTAAGCGCCCTTTCGGGTTTTCGCCTAAGCCAGCCCCCTCTTGCTTTTGCCCACGCGCCCTCTCGGGTTTTCACGTGGCGGGGTACCCGATTTTGACTGCAGCGCCCTTTCGGTTTTCACCGCAGCTGGGTTATAGCCATTTTTTGCACTTGTCCTAATATAGGAGCAAGTCTGGCAGGGTATCTCTATTTTTAACCCCATTTTCTTTTCTCTTTTTTTTTTGATATAAAGGATGGTAGGTCGAAATGTGATGTCTGACCCTTGGTTGGTAGTAGACGGCTGTTGGCCGGATCACCGGGCCTTGTGCCGAGCAGAGCGCTGTATTCGTTAGCAAGGGCTGAATGCTAACGCCAAGGAATGATCTTTCACCGATTCGGACGTGAGGCCCGCAATGGCAATATGTGTATTCTTTTGAGAGCTCGGCCATGGCGGAGTGCCACTAGACCAAGGAAAGGTAGCTCGATCAGGGCGGAATGCCACTAGACCAAGATAAGGATAGCTCGATCAGGGCGGAGTGCCACTAGACCAAGATGGGGGTAGCTCGGCTAGGGCGGAGTGCCACTAGACCAAGATATGGGTAGCTCGGCTAGGGCGGAATGTCACAAGACCAAGATAAGGGTAGCTCGGCTAGGGCGGAATGTCACAAAACCAAGATCAGGGTAGCTTGGCCAGAGCAGGATGTTACTAGACGAAGATAAGGGTAGCTTGGCTAGGGCGGAGTGCCACTAGACCAAGATAAGGGTAGCTCGGCTAGGGCGGAATGTCACAGAACCAAGATAAGGGTAGCTCGGCTAGGGCGGAATGCCACAGAACCAAGATAAGGGTAGCTCGGCTAGGGCGGGGTGCCGCTAGACCAAGATAAGGGTAGCTCGGCTAGGGCGGAATGCCACTAGGCCAAGATATGGGTAGCTCGGCTAGGGCGGAATGCCACAAGACCAAGGTAAGGCTAGCTCGGCTAGGGTGGAATGCCACAAACCAAGATAGGGGTAGCTCGGCTAGGGCGGAATGCCATAGAACCAAGATAAGGGTAGCTCGGCTAGGGCGGAGTGCCACTAGGCCAAGGTAAGGGTAGCTAGGCTAGGGCGGAGTGCCACTAGACCAAGATAAGGGTAGCTCGGCTAGGGCGGAGTGCCACTAGGCCAAGATATGGGTAGCTCGGCTAGGGCGGAATGCCACAGAACCAAGATAAGGGTAGCTCGGCTAGGGCGGGGTGCCGCTAGACCAAGATAAGGGTAGCTCGGCTAGGGCGGAATGCCACTAGGCCAAGATATGGATAGCTCGGCTAGGGCGGAATGCCACAAGACCAAGGTAAGGGTAGCTCAGCTAGGGCGGAATGCCATAAAACCAAGATCAGGGTAGCTCAGCTAGGGCGGAATGCCACAGAACCAAGATAAGGGTAGCTCGGCTAGGGCGGAGTGCCACTAAGCCAAGGTAAGGGTAGCTCGGCTAGGGCAGAGTGCCACTAGACCAAGATAAGGGTAGCTCGGCTAGGGCGGAATGCCATAAAACCAAGATCAGGGTAGCTCAGCTAGGGCGGAATGCCACTAGGCCAAGATACGGGTAGCTCGGCTAGGGCGGAATGCCACAAGACCAAGGAAAGGTAGCTCAATCAGGGAGGAATGCCACTAGATCAAGGAAAGGTAGCTCGATCAGGGCGGAATGCCACTAGACCAAGGAAAGGTAGCTCGATCAGGGCGGAGTGCCACTAGACCAAGATAAGGGTAGCTCGATCAGGGCGGAGTGCCCTAGACCAAGATGGGGGTAGCTCGACTAGGGCGGAGTGCCACTAGACCAAGATAAGGGTATTCCGACCGATTCACTCGGGAAATGTCAGTTGTGCTGCATGATACAGCTTCATATGCTTTCCGTTGAGGGGAGAGAACTGGATGACTCCTTTATGGTCTACCAGGACGTAGGCACCTCCTTCATATACTCGGCGGACGATATATGGTCCGATCCAATTTTCGACCAACTTCCCTTTGGGGTTGGAGGCCATTACTTCTCTTCTTTTGACCATTACCAGGTCTCCTTTCTTGAATTCTCGACCTTTGACCAGCTTGTCAAAAGCACGGGCCATGCGAGCTTGATAGAGTTGGATGTTTTGTTGTGCCCGGAGGCATTTTCCTTCGAGCTCAGCGAGCTCTTCTAATCTTCTTTCTGCATTGGTTTGTTCACCGCTGACTAGTCCATGCTGGATGGCGACTCACAGCGAAGGAGCTTCCAGTTCAATCAGCACCACAGCCTCTGACCCATAGACGAGGGAGAAAGGTGAACAGTCGGTTGGGCTTTTGTAGACAGTACGATAGGCCCAGAGCGCTTCGTACATTCTTTCTTCCCAATCTTTCTTATTAGACTTGACAGTCTTTGCCAGCAACGTGCATAGTGTCTTGTTAAAGGCTTCTGCAAGTCCATTGGCTTGAGGGTTGTAGGGGGACGATGTCCTCCAGTTAATCTTGTATTTGTTGGCTAGCCGATAAACCTTCTAGTTCCTAAAATGGCTGCCATTATCAGAGATGATTAAGTTGGGGATCCCGAACCGGAATAATACATTATGCCGGAAGAATCTTGCAACTAGCTCTCCCGTCACATCTCTTAGTGCTACCGCCTCCGCCCATCTAGAGAAGTAGTCTGTAGCTGCTAAGATATATTTGCACCCTGATGAAGATGCTGGTAGCGGCCCTACCACGTCCGTGCCCCACTGAGCAAACGGCCAGCTAGGCAGGGTCGGGTGTAATGGCACTGGAGGTCTCCTTGCCACATTAGTGTGTTCTTGACACTTCTGAAAAGCTTTGGCGAACTTGCAGCAATCATCAAATATAGTGGGCCAATAGTAGCCCAATTTCTTTATCTCAATTTTCATCTTTGGGCCAGCCTGGTGTGCTCCAGCTGATCCCGCATGAACATCTTGCATCACCTGTCCTGCCTCTGTTGAAGAAAAGTAACGAAGTAGGACTTTCCTTCGGGCATCTGCCATTATTCGGAAGCTTCATTCTCTGTTCTTTTTCCCTCGGGAGTTGTTGGTGTTGGAACCACCGCAAGAGATGTTCTCGCCAATCGGGCTGCTGAATCTCCTCGACGGCTACTACCTCAATCTCTTGTTCGTCGGCTAAGACCTCCGTTACACTGGGGACCTGCCAACGGTTGATCACTGTTATATTCAGGCTTGTGTCTGGCGGAACTACCAATGAACTGGCCAGCTTAGCGAGGGCGTCTGCCTGAGCATTTCAGCCTCGGTTGATGTGCTTGATGCTGATGAAGTAGAATCTTGGCATCAGGCGGGTTTCCAGCTGGTGATAGGGGATAAGCTCTTATTTTTGCACATCGAACTCTCCTTCCATCTATTTTATAACTAGCAGGGAGTCTCCGAATGCTTCCAGCATCTGAATTCCCATGGACAGAGCGATCTGCAACCCGATTATCAGGGCTTCATATTCCGCTTCATTATTTGTGCAATGCTTGTTTATGGAGCAGGATGTGTACACCACTTCTCCTTCGGGGGATTTCAGGACTATGCCTACCCTTGCCCTGACCCTGAACGGCTTCCAGGGTTTCATCTTCAGGAAGTTTCGATTCCAACGGGCAGTCCCCGGGTACCGGGTGCTCAGCGAAGAAGTCTGCAATGGCTTGGCCCTTGACGGCCTTGCGCGGTACATAGGAGATGTCGAACTCTATAAGGATTACCGCCCATTTGCCCAAGCAACCTTTGAGTGCCAGCTGGGACATAACATATTTCAGGGGATCCTCTTTGGATACCAAGCTAATTTCATGCGACAACATGTAGTGTCAGAGCTTCTTAACTGTGAAGACCAGTGCCAGGCATACCTTCTCAATATAAGTATATTTCTCCTCAGTCCTGACCAGTCTCCGACTGAGGTAATAGAGGGCTTGCTCTTTCCCTTCTTCATTATTCTGGGCCAGCATTGCCCCCAGGGAGTTATGTGTAGCTGCTATATATAGTATCAATGGCCGCCCTTTCACTGGTGCGCCCAGCACTGGAGGAGTCTTCAGATAATCTTTCAGCTTGTCAAAGGCTATCTGACAATCTTCATGCCAATAAAAGGGAACATCTTTCATCATCAACTTGTGGAAAGGCTGGCATCGCCCTGACAAATTGGAAATGAACCGCCGGATATAAGCCAGGCAGCCCTGTAGTGATCTTAGCTCGGAGATATTCCTTGGTGGAGGTAGCTCCTGAATTGCTTTGATTTTTGCGAGGTCTATCTCAATCCCCCGATATCGGATGATGAAGCCCAAGAATTTTCCGCTCGACACTCCGAACGCACATTTCATGGGGTTCATCTTCAACTCATACTGCCTCAGCCTCTGAAAAACAATCCGGAGGTCTTGCAGATGATCTTCTTTTCTTCTGGTTTTGACCACCAGATCATCTATGTAGCACTCAACCTTGTGGTAGAGCAACTCATCAAAGATTTTGGTCATTACCCGCTGATAGGTTGCGCCAGTATTCTTTAGTTCGAACGGCATCCTCTTATAGTGATAAATGCCTTTAGGGGTTCGAAAAGCAGTATGGACCCGGTCATTCTCCGCGATCCAAATCTGGTTGTAACCGGATGACCCGTCCATGAATGACAGGGCCTCATGGCCGGTTGTAGCATCTATCATGACTTTTATTATCGGCATTGGGAAGTCATCTTTGGGGCAGGCTTTATTTAGATCTCAGAAGTCGACACATATCCGAATCTGTCCATTCTTCTTTTTCACGGGGATGATATTCGCCAGCCATGTGGTGTACTGGTTTTCTTCAACAAATCCCACGTCAATGAGCTTGTTGACTTCAGCACAAATTTGAGTAATGAGTTCTGGCCTCATGCGCCGCGGTGATTGCTTCACCGGCTTGGCCTCAGGGCTGATTGCCAGCTCATGTTGTGAGACAGCGGGGCTCAGACCCGGCATTTCTTTGTAAGTCCAGGCGAAGCAATCCCGATACTCTAGCAGCAGCTGGACGTACAACTCCCGTTCTTCTGGGGATAGCTGGGTACTGTGATGTAAAACAGCCCTAGGATGACTAAATATGTAATGGACAACCTAGGACCAAGATCCACAAGCATACAAGCTCTCCAATGATTCTCACAATAGCGTCTTACTCACACGGCACACGCGATCACCCGGCGGGGCCGGGGGATGATGGCAAGGGTCCGAGGCGGGACCCAATGACTCTAAAGGACTTAGTTTGCTTAGGCTGACCCCAAAGGGCCTAGGATTCCCCAAATTCGTGGGTGGCTGGCCCGCTGGGCGGGGTGTGGGTGGCACTCTCTCACGGTCTGCGGTGGACACTAACAAACTAGCATATAAGTACGGGCCCTCTTCTCACCGCCGACGGGCAATCAAAGCAATACTAAACTTGCAGAATGAAGGCAACTAAGGAGATATCAGACGCTCACCTGATCGGTGTGAAGACACCGATCCCGCTCGGAGACGAGGGCGCGCCGGGAGGCGAGGGTATACAACCGATCGCCGCGGTGATGTAGCTTGACCTGAAAATGCAATGATGTACAACACTACGCCTCGCACAGGAGGGGTGATCTTGGGGTAGGGATTAGACTTAGTACATCCAAAACTACCTCCACGCAGGGAGGAGCCTTCAGCCGGCCAAGCGGGGTGGGGATTACGCAATGAAAACGTTATCTTCCGAGCTCCACCGGTTCTGCCTTGCTGCAGGTTCGCTGGACAGACAGTCGGAGACGGTGCTGCCACGGGCTCCACGGAGCTCGGATCTTGAGGAGACCAGCGCCAAAAGTTTACCAACTGACAGGGGATGAAGCTTGAATTTTTTGGGAAGCTTTGATTCTCGGGGCTGACCGCACCGGCGACTGGAACAGGGCACCAGCGTCTGGTCTCTGGGTGGTACCGGACTGAAGCAGTAGGTTGCAGAAGTCACTGTGGGCTCTCCCGGACTCCGATTGGAATGAAACTGGTGGTGACGCGATCGTGATCGGGGTAGCTTCGAGCCGGAGTTGACGGGGATGCAATCGAATGTTGTTGGAGAGAGGGGTGACCGTAGGAGTGTGGACTGGTCTAACCTAGGATCACAGGGGGCAGTCTGCCCTCTCCGACGAAGAAAATTGGAACAGGGGGTTCCGGTGGCCGATTGAGTCCCTTCTTCTTCGAGGTGGCAGCTAACTAGATGTAGTTCTCTCCTCCAAAAATGGCGCTCAGAGCCTTCACCAGCTGGCCGTGGCAGAGTCTGCAACTGGACTGGTTGATTCTGCCTCTGTCTGGTGCAGAACAATGGGGCTGGTTGCAGAGGGTGCCATGATCTCCACATAGCTCTGATGGGTACAAGACCTGAACCGTTGGAACCGTGGTCGAGTCTTCTTTCTGTCGGTGCCAACGGCGGGGTCGGCAGATGTCGGAGAAGACCGGGACGATCAGATGAGTGGAGGGATGTCAGTTCTGGCTCCTGTAAACTGACCTGACACACTTGGAGTAGAAAATTCGTAACTTTCGATGTCGATGTCCAAATGCAACTCTGCTTCTTGAAGATGAAAGAGGACTTGAGAGGGAAGGCGTTTTCTGAAGAAAGCTTGATCTGAATCCCAAAGGGTTCGTCGTGGCCGAGCTTCCACTCTCGCTCTGGTTCTCTGCCTGGGTTCTTCTGCGCAGTCGAGGGAGATCGGCCGCTGTGGACTGCTCGGAGCTCGGATGCCGACGAAACCACCTCGCCTTGGAAGCTCTCTGGAAAACCTTTCCAGAGATGTAGGCCTTGCCACCAGGAGGAGCATGGACCAGCCGGGGATGATGTGACTTCAGGGCCTCACTCTGCTGCCTGCGACCTGCTACTTGAAGCTGCAACTTGCAAGAACAAGGGGAGGGGCAAAGGGAGTTAGCACAGATTGGGGGGATGGCTGATGGTTTGTGGATATGGGAAGGACGTGGCTAGGGCTTCTGGAGGGTCTGGAGTGGCAGGGGTAGATGGAGAGGGGGGCTGGAGCAGCTAGGGGTGGAGATGGGGGGGTGGAGGTGCACTAGAGAGAGGGTGAGTGTGAGAGGAGGATGGGGGACGAACTTGGCTGTTGGGGGGAGATGGATTTCGATCTAGGGTGGTTTAGGAGGTGGGGAGATGGAAGGGCACAGCCCTAGGGAGAGGGAAATTCATATTTGGGCTTTGGGAGGGGTTAATTCAGCCTTGGGAAGAGGGAGGGTTGCTTGGGAGAGTGGAAAGGTGCCTAGGAGAAGGGGTTTCCACCTAGGGGTTGGAGGGGGAATTGAATGAATGCATGGGGAAGGGGAAGGGGCCTTAATGAGGGGTGAATGGGGAGGAGAGAGAATGAATTTCGAATTTAGGGTGGGGAGGAGAGAGAAAGGGGGCACAACCCACTTAGAGAGAGTGATAGTGAGAGAGAGAGAGAGAGAGAGAGAGAGAGAGAGAGAGAGAGAGAGAGAGAGAGGGAGATATTGAGATGGAGATGGCAAATGTCTTTCAATATTCATCAAAGTTGTTTCAATGAGAGGGAGGGGAGGCCTATTTATAGGCATCCACTCTTTACTTGACCATAGTACCCTTGACAATTAGACAAAAGACCGGGCATATCCTAGACTCAACCTAATGGGCCCATAACTAAGGTAATAAGGCCCAATTAAGCATACCAAGGGAAATGGACTAGAACCACATGACTTAATAATGAGAAATACAATGATAGGACTCAATAAAAGGAAAATACATAAAATGAAACTAAGGAAATGAAGATAACAAGTGTGGATCACAGTCAGTCCACATCAAGAGTGTGCAGGCGACCCGAGCTAGAGGGAGTGTCGTGAGATGCCCTCATCAAATCCCCCGGGGTGGGGAGAACTCGACCCTGTCGAGTATGGGTCCGCCTGACTGTCGTAATGCTCCAGTATGTCGGGGTCCAAGCGCGGCAGATCCTCCCGACTCACCCACGTGTCCTCTATCGGGGGACGATTCTTCCACCTAACCAGGTAGCACTGATACACCTTGTGCCTAGTAATGATACTCTGCTCATCCAGTATTGCCTCTATCTGCTCTCGTCGGTCTCTCAAGCTAGAAGGTGGAGTCCCTCCGGAAGTGTCCCTCTCAAGGCGGGGTAAAGGCTCAAGATCCTCACTGGGTTCCACCGCGGGGCCCTTGTAGGGTACCAGATCCGCCACATTGAAAGTAGGGTGTACCCCAAAACCCTCAGGTAGGTCTAGCTCATAAGCATTACTGCCAAGTCGTCTCAAAATTTGAAAGGGTCCCGAACCCCGTGCCCTTAACTTGGAGGCAGGTCCCGGAAGGAGCCGCTCTGTCCTCACCATCACCGAGTCTCCCACTTGGAACTCGCAGTGGCGCCGATGAGCATCTGCCCGCCTTTTGTAAGCCTCATTGATCTTTCCTATATGCTTGCGAGAATGCGTATGCCATGCACGATGATGTGATGTTGGTGTGAAACGCATGGTATGCCAAGGTGGACCTGGGCAGCCAAATGTAGACCGATCACACTTTGATGCTATGAAGACTGTGATAGTTTTAGGAGGGCCGGGACATCCATAAATGAACCTTTTATGCATGGGTGTGACAAATGTCGGGGGACCCGAACATCCATGTATGCTCCTCTCATGCTTAAGAGTCATGATGAATGAAGGTGGGCCAATACATCCGAATATGGTCCTCTTATGCTGCCTACTTGACATGTGGGTGATGTGAATGAATGTACCCGACTTATGAATCATGTCAAATGATGTGGTAGGCCTAGACACATGCATGTTTATCCCAAAGGTGACCTCCATGTGCATAGATGTGGGATGACTTTTGAGCGTCCACGTGAATGGGTCGAAGGGATCTACGAAGGTGGTTATGGGGTGGGGTACTTCATCAATCCCAAGGTGTTTGTTGCCTAAAGTCAAGGCTCTCATGGTGTAACCCGATTCTAGGAAGGGAGGAGTTTGGGTTGACATGGGCGATTCGGGTAGGGTGAGGTGGGTGGTGAATAGGGGGAGTGGGTTACATGGAGATCTAGGCTCCCTTAGGAAGGGATTAAAGGGATCATGGTAAGGGTTACCTAGGTAGGGGTATTCCATGTCCTCAAGGTCCTCAAATGGTGAGTCATCCTCCTCCAAAATGTTTGGGCCAAGGTTGCTAAGGGGTTGGCCAATCAAAGCACTTGGGATCTCAATTGTTGGAGAGTAGACTAGGATGGGTTCCTCCTCCATGGGAAGAAGGAGTATGATCTCACTTGTAAATTGGCCATTGGTGTAGATGGAAGTGATGGAGCCAACGGTGGGGTAAGCTAGGCTAATGGTGCTCGACTCCGATGGCCTCATGGCTAGCATATCGGTCAAGTGGACTTGCCAATGTAGGTAGGCCACTAAGTCTCTCAAATCTTCTACACAATAGGAGGATTGATAAGTGACATGAGGCTGAGTGGGAATGATTTGGGATTGATGTCCCATGGGTATGTGGCTTGGTTGTGAACTAGGAATGGTAAGGCCTCGCTTGAGCCATTGGAGTACGGACTTATCTATGGTGATGGTGTCATGGGGAAGGGTGTATAGCTCTTGAGGAACTAGGCTAGGAGTGGTGGGTGAGTTGTGTGGCCCTTGGATTTCCTTGATTTTGGGAGGTGGATCCGAATTGGTATCCTTCTCCTCTTGGGTAGGTGTGTGGGTTGCAACTCCTAAGGACAATGGGGTAGGAAGGTCTATGGTGGGTGGGTTGGTGTTAGTCGAAGCATGGTGCACCCGAGGAGGTGAGCAAGGTCGGATGTGGGTTGGAATTGGGAGTGGAAGTAGTGGAGGCCTAAATTGGGGTAGGATTGGGGTGGGAAGTGGAAGGTGGGTTGGGTGAGGAGATTTGGGATGATTGGTTTTGGGAGATGTGTCCCTTTTTGGGGACGATGGTGAGGTTGCGGTGGTGGCCAAGGGGGCTTGTGGGGTGCGGTTTTGGTGAGGGGATTTTGGTTTGGGGTTGGTGGCCATTATGGGCCTAGGTGGAGGGGTGGACATGGAGTCCAATTGAGTATGAGGACATATGGTTGTGGTGAGGACTTGGAGGTAGGGTGTAGATGTGGTGGTTGGGGTAGGAGAGGTGGAAAATGGTGGGGAATGTGTGATTAGGGTCTTGGGTTGGCCAAGGGGAAATGAAGGAGTTGAAATGCTCTTTGGACTTTGGTGTTCGGAATGGGAAGGGGACACATAACTAGCCCTAAGTTGCTCCTTCATGTTTACCCAAGTGGTGATGGGATCTTCCCTTCTAATTATCCTTAGCCCGACAATTTGTAGGCAATAGGTTTGAGCCCATTTGGTAAGTTGTGATTTGGCAAATTGGACTTTCTCGTTATCGGTCATGGGATGCCAAGTGAAGTAATGGTCCATGGAAGCCTCCCATTCTAAATACTCATTAGGATGAGTCCCATCAAAGGTGAGAGTTGAGGGAGGAGGCCTACTATCATTCTTCCTTGGGGCGGGCCAATTTTCTTCTAGTTTGTCAAGTCGTCTAGATAGGCTATCAAGCTTGCCATTGGCATGGGTCAAGGTTTTTTATGAGGTAACTGACATGGCCATGGAAGTTATGGGTGTTAGTGGTAGGCATCTCTGGGTGGCTTGGACTTATGGAGTGGGCCGATTGGTAAGGTCGATATGAGGTGGCCATACTAGGGAGCAAGAGTGATGCACTTGATGACTCTAAATGCATAGACATGCCCTAGGACTTGACTTGATAGAGACAAGTCAATGACTTGCTCTGATACCACTTGATGTAAAACAGCCCTAGGATGACTAAATATGTAATGGACACCCTAGGACCAAGATCCACAAGCATACAAGCTCTCCAATGATTCTCACAATAGCGTCTTACTCACACGGCACACGCGATCACCCGGCGGGGCCGGGGGATGATGGCAAGGGTCCGAGGCGGGACCCAATGACTCTAAAGGACTTAGTTTGCTTAGGCTGACCCCAAAGGGCCTAGGATTCCCCAAATTCGTGGGTGGCTGGCCCGCTGGGCGGGGTGTGGGTGGCACTCTCTCACGGTCTGCGGTGGACACTAACAAACTAGCATATAAGTACGGGCCCTCTTCTCACCGCCGACGGGCAATCAAAGCAATACTAAACTTGCAGAATGAAGGCAACTAAGGAGATATCAGACGCTCACCTGATCGGTGTGAAGACACCGATCCCGCTCGGAGACGAGGGCGCGCCGGGAGGCGAGGGTATACAACCGATCGCCGCGGCGATGTAGCTTGACCTGAAAATGCAATGATGTACAACACTACGCCTCGCACAGGAGGGGTGATCTTGGGGTAGGGATTAGACTTAGTACATCTAAAACTACCTCCACGCAGGGAGGAGCCTTCAGCCGGCCAAGCGGGGTGGGGATTACGCAATGAAAACGTTATCTTCCGAGCTCCACCGGTTCTGCCTTGCTTCAGGTTCGCTGGACAGACAGTCGGAGACGGTGCTGCCACGGGCTCCACAGAGCTCGGATCTTGAGGAGACCAGCGCCAAAAGTTTACCAACTGACAGGGGATGAAGCTTGAATTTTTGGGGAAGCTTTGATTCTCGGGGCTGACCGCACCGGCGACTGGAACAGGGCACCAGCGTCTGGTCTCTGGGTGGTACCGGACTGAAGCAGTAGGTTGCAGAAGTCACTGTGGGCTCTCCCGGACTCCGATTGGAATGAAACTGGTGGTGACGCGATCGTGATCGGGGTAGCTTCGAGCAGAGTTGACGGGGATGCAATCGGATGTTGGTGGAGAGAGGGGTGACCGTAGGAGTGTGGACTGGTCTAACCTGGGATCACAGGGGGCAGTCTGCGCTCTCCGACGAAGAAAATTGGAACAGGGGGTTTCGGTGGCCGATTGAGTCCCTTCTTCTTCGAGGTGGCAGCTACTAGATGTAGTTTCTCTCCTCCAAAAATGGCGCTCAGAGCCTTCACCAGCTGGCCGTGGCAGAGTCTGTAACCGGACTGGTTGATTCTGCCTCTGTCTGGTGCAGAACAATGGGGCTGGTTGCAGAGGGTGCCATGATCTCCACAAAGCTCTGATGGGTACAAGACCTGAACCGTTGGAACCGTGGTCGAGTCTTCTTTCTGTCGGTGCCAACGGCGGGGTCGGCAGATGTCGGAGAAGACCGGGACGATCAGATGAGTGGAGGGATGTCAGTTCTGGCTCCTGTAAACGGACCTGACACACTTGGAGTAGAAAATTCGTAACTTTCGATGTCGATGTCCAAATGCAACTCTGCTTCTTGAAGATGAAAGAGGACTTGAGAGGGAAGGAATTTTCTGAAGAAAGCTTGATCTGAATCCCAAAGGGTTCGTCGTGGCCGAGCTTCCACTCTCGCTCTGGTTCTCTGCCTGGGTTCTTCTGCGCAGTCGAGGGAGATCGGCCGCTGTGGACTGCTCGGAGCTCGGATGCCGACGAAACCACCTCGCCTTGGAAGCTCTATGGACAACCTTTCCAGAGATGTAGGCCTTGCCACCAGGAGGAGCAGGGACCATCCGGGGATGACGCGACTTCAGGGCCTCACTCTGCTGCCTGCGACCTGCTACTTGAAGCTGCAACTTGCAAGAACAAGGGGAGGGGCAAAGGGAGTTAGCACAGATTGGGGGGATGGCTGATGGTTTGTGGATATGGGAAGGACGTGGCTAGGGCTTCTGGAGGGTCTGGAGTGGCAGGGGTAGATGGAGAGGGGGGCTGGAGCAGCTAGGGGTGGAGATGGGGGGGTGGAGGTGCACTAGAGAGAGGGTGAGTGTGAGAGGAGGATGGGGGACGAACTTGGCTGTTGGGGGGAGATGGATTTCGACCTAGGGTGGTTTAGGAGGTGGAAAGATGGAAGGGCACAGCCCTAGGGAGAGGGAAATTCGAATTTGGGCTTTGGGAGGGGTTAATTCAGCCTTGGGAAGAGGGAGGGTTGCTTGGGAGAGTGGAAAGGTGCCTAGGAGAAGGGGTTTCCACCTAGGGGTTGGAGGGGGAATTGAATGAATGCATGGGGAAGGGGAAGGGGCCTTAATGAGGGGTGAATGGGGAGGAGAGAGAATGAATTTCGAATTTGGGGTGGGGAGGAGAGAGAAAGGGGGCACAACCCACTTAGAGAGAGTGATAGTGAGAGAGAGAGAGAGAGAGAGAGAGAGAGAGAGAGAGAGAGAGAGAGAGAGAGAGAGGGAGATATTGAGATGGAGATGGCAAATGTCTTTCAATATTCATCAAAGTTGTTTCAATGAGAGGGAGGGGAGGCCTATTTATAGGCATCCACTCTTTACATGACCATAGTACCCTTGACAATTAGACAAAAGACCGGGCATATCCTAGACTCAACCTAATGGGCCCATAACTAAGGTAATAAGGCCCAATTAAGCATACCAAGGGAAATGGACTAGAACCACATGACTTAATAAAGAGAAATACAATGATAGGACTCAATAAAAGGAAAATACATAAAATGAAACTAAGGAAATGAAGATAACAAGTGTGGATCACAGTCAGTCCACATCAAGAGTGTGCAGGCGACCCGAGCTAGAGGGAGTGTCGTGAGATGCCCTCATCACACTGAGGAAGGTGGGCCTAGGGTCCTCCTCATTTCCCAAGTTGACTTCTATCAGTTCATCGACTGTGGCCTGGCCTCCGTCTTCTATCTCCGGACGTGCCGGATGGAGGTCAACGAAATCTGGAATACCATCTTGAGGGTCGAGTACTTCGACTTCCTCGTCAGACACCCCCAGAGCTTCTTGAGGATTCTATGTTTCTCGTGCTAGCGGCTGCGCGGATTATTCTATTAGCAAACCCACTGTCGTTGCAGCTCCCAAGGGCAAGAGAGCAACTTCAGTCTTTAGAGATGAGGTTGCAACCTTGACAGGCTGGTAGTTGTTTATTGCCGGGCTTGGACGGCATCCCGATTTTGTAGCAGAAGTTGAGGAGGTCTCGCCTTCTGGGGCACTTGTATCTTCTGTAGAAGTGGCTTTTTCTTTCCTGGTAGCTTGTTCCCCCTGATCGGAGTCGACCGAGGCTTCCCTGATTGGTAGAAGGGGTGTTGAAGTTATCATCAGTAGGACTCCACTGGAGGGAGAAACTGCTGCTTCCTCAGTATCTTCGGCTTCACTGCTGCTAGCCGTGTCAAGTTTGACTTGAAGGGCCGCCTCTTCAGGGTAGACCTGCTCCCAGCATCGGCAGGAGGCCATGGTCTCTGCTTCTTGATTTCCGGGTCAAGCCAGTTCAACATGCTCAGCTTCCACCGGGTATTCATCAAAAGTTGCTCCCAGCGGGCTATCTTCAGCAGGGTAGAAGGCGGAGATGGTGTCCACCTCGTATCGCCCACTGTAATAATATTCTTCCAGGGTGAAGCCCAACCCTGGATGTTGAGAGACACGTCTCATTTCCTTATCCAGATTTACGGGATACCACATTTTTTGGAAAGCTTCCTTGCGCTTTTGAGACTGATCGGTGGGAATGTGTTGCTTCTGAAACATCCTGGCCATCCGATCAGTTGTAAATGCCAGACCCTGGATGGGAACCGGCGGGTTGCTTATATCTTCGGGGAGGCTACAGTATGTGTCTTCCCGAGTAGGATGCTTCTCAGCTGTATAGAACAAGCTGTTGGGTCCATCTTTCTGCATCACCTCCCAAGTCTTGAAGGGCTCGACAGTGGGGTCATCGAGGCCGAGGACTGGCTTGATGAGGCCGGTCGAGACTTAATGTAATTATGCTGCCAATTGACCTGCACTTCATTAGCTTCGGGGTAGAATGCTGGGGGTGTTACCCTGCCGACATCCCCTGAAGCTGTGATGTGGGAGACCACCTTTGGCTTGACATATCCGCGTGGCGGTGGTGGGTACCAACTGCTGCCGAATGTGCTTCTGGATGCCCCCACAGGGGCCTTAGCTTCAAAGGTCTTCTGGGAAGGCCCTATATATAGGTTGGCATCTGCCAAATGACATTCAAACACCTCGAATGGGTGGGGGTATGCAAATATCCTCTCCTCCTTCCCTTTGAGACTGTATTTGATGCATTGGTGGAGCGTGGAGGGCACCACCATGTTTTCATGCAGCCATGGGCGGCCGAGCAGTGCCTTGTACGAGGTGCGGGAGTCAATGACATGGAACTGCACCGTCGTAGTGAAATCTGCTAAGGTGAGGGTGAACTCTGCCACTCCCATGGACACTTCACATTTTTGATTGAAGCCAGTGATACGCATATCCCCGACTTTTTCGAGATGCACATTAAAGTGGTGCCTCTCATATATTCTATAAGGCAGGATGTTGACCGCTGCACCGGGATCAACCAGAATCCTATTCAGCTCCCTTCCATTCAAGTGTCCCTTCATATACAGTGGCCTGTTGTGGCTGATGGTAGGCAGTAGCATGTCTTCTGGAGTGAAGGTCATACTGGCTTCTGGTACAGCTTCAGCTATGCAAGTCTCAAAATGAGTAGGCATTTGCAAAGCCGTGATGATCGCCTGTCGGGTCTCTTCACTCAAAGAGAGGATCTCCCAGATTGTAAATCGAGCAGGGAGCTTCTTGAGTAGCTTCATTATTTGGCTCCCAGCTAGGACATTGGAGAGCTTCATCTCTTCGGCCTATCTGGGCTTGGGGAGGCTTTGATTTGCGGGCCCTGACGGTGCTTCATCTTCCTCAGATTCGGCGCCTTTCTGGCTGGTACCGACTTCTGGGTCTTCTTTGTTAGTTACTGCGGAGCAAGCTCCATCTGTATTTGGCTCTTCAGCAGATTATGCGAGCTGCGGGTGAATGGTCTCGGGTGTAGGGTTAGCCTCCTGGCAAGGCTATTTCCCCTTGGACATCTTCATGAATTCAAGAAATGAAGGGACCCCCTTGCCCCCGCTCTTGTTATATAGGCCTGACGGAGGAGGGATTTGGACTCCCTTGACCTCCGGCGGAGGTGTCTTGTAGGGTTGCTCCCCTCTGAACATGATGTTATGGTTGGGTGGTGGCTGGCGCCCCCATTTTCGGCCTGACCGGGTGGCATGTGCAGCTGTTGCGGCCTCGGCCTTGCCTCCCCCAGTATGGGGTGTGAAGTAAATTTCCTCTTCTTCCTCCTCTCCGGGTAGGTTGAAGAGTGCTGATAGGGTATTACAGGAGACAACCTGCACTTTATTGGCCCCGGCAGCCTTTCTTTTCTTCTTCTTTTGTTTATTCTTCTTTTTTGTTTCTGCGGGCGGGTGCCCCCAGAATAGACTACCCTCTCCGTCGGGTGCCTCTTCAGCTTCCTCTTTTTGTTCAAGTGAGAGTTGTTCTAAGTCTTGCCACGGGACGTGGTCCCGCACCAGCAGAGGTTTCAATTCGGGCTGCACATATTCATCTAGCCCCTCAATGAGGTTTTGCAACCGAAGGACCCCAGGATTGGTTTCCTTAATCACTGGCAACGGAGTTTGTCTCCTCCGGTTATGTGTATGTATTCTGACAATTGAAGGTGGAGTGACCCATACGGGTGCTGCCACTGGCAGAGCAGGACGGGGTGTAACACCACGGACATGTGCCCCCTCTTTCGGGCGGGGTGCCCTCTTCTTCTTGTGCTTTACAGGGGCCTGCTGCCATCCCTTCTGTTCTTTTGCGGGCTCCAAGAAATGAGTTTCATAGGTGCTCCGCGTGCCTGCTTCAGAGATCTCCTCGGGCACTGCCTGGTAGAGGGATATCATGTTGATTGCTGCCCTTCTCCGAGGGACTTCATTTGGCTGAGGAGGGTCTACTTTGTACTCTTCCAGCTCAATTTCATTCTTCTTCACCATCCCTTCGATGATGTCCTTAAAAACATAGCAGTCTTCCATTGGATGCCCCAACATCTGGTGGTTGGGGCAGAATCTTGGACTGTCTTTTCTTTTCAGGTCCTCCGGTCTTCTTGGCTCTGGCAGGGTGACCATGCTATATTCTGTTACCCAGTCGAACAGAATCCGGGTCTTGTCCTTTGGAAAGGAATAAGCCTTCTTCATCTTGTCCCTCAACGAAGGACCTTCTTTGCCGTCTGGAGCTTCTACAGGCTGTGGGGTGACTCCCTTCTTGCCTTCACCTTTTTACTGTTCGAACGTCTTTATGTTAAGAGCGTTCGCTTCATTGGGCGGGGAGCGCCGGTCTACCGCCTTGCCCTTCTGGGTCATGCTGGCAGCAGACGTAGGGGTAGGTCTGGCCAGGAAAGCTTCCACCTCGGCCACGACATTATTCAGTCGGTCGAACGACCGTATTTCCATTCGATCATCTTTTCCAGAACCTCTCTTCTGAGATTCTATTTGCATATTTGCACAGCGTCCTCCTGATGCGGGGGCCGCTTGCACCTCATTCCGAGGTTTCTCCACCTCTTGATATAATCGAAGGCTGTCTCATCGGCCCTCTGCCTTGTTGAATAGAGTTCGGCCACTGTGACCTCCCTCTTTGTAACATGAAACCTTTCTCTGAACTTTCTCTGCATATCTGACCAGTCATTGATCGACCCGGCCGGGAGGCTGGAGTACCTTTCAAATGCGAGTCTCGTCAGCGAGGACCCGAAGAACTTCAACAAATATGACTCGTCGGTGGCCAGATCACCCATGATGGTCATGTAATATGCAATGTGCTCCTTCGGGGACCCATTCCCGTTGAATTTATCAAACTTGGGTGGCTTGTTGACCCCCTGGGGAAGTCGTTTAGCAGCATGGTGTTGCGGGTAGGGCACCCGATAGGCATCAAATACGACATAGTCACCTTCACTTTTCCTTGCGAGCTTCAGCTCGATCATCCTCTCCACCATTATCTGGTTCATGACCGTGGGGTCAACTGGCTTCGGATAGAAGTGCGCCGGCTACAGGTATGGGGTGACTAGGGTGGTCGCCTGTGGAGGACGCGGCAGCGGGGGTGTCTGGTGCGCCTGAGGGAGCACCGGTGGTAGTAGCGGCTGGGGCTGTGGTGGCCGTTGTTGCATTGTCGCCATGCTTGGCTCTGATGACTGAGGCAGTGTGTAGAGTGGTGGAGGGCCGTCACGACGGACTACTCCCCTAGATGATTCACCCTGGACTTCGGGTGGCTTAGAAGCTGAGGATTGTTCAGTTTTCTCCATCAGCTGCTTCTTTAGCAAGTCTATCTCTTGCCGATATTGTTGAAGTAATATCAAGACCGATGGGTCTATAGTGACTGTAGTGGGGATAACTTCTACTGTCTCCCCGGACGTACCCTCAGGCAGGATGTCGAGGGGAACGTCGTCTTCTTCCTCTACCGTCACCACATTAGCTGTCAGGACGGGGGCCTTGTCATCCTAGTGGCGGTAAACCTGGGGTTGCTTTCCCTTAGTCATCATCAGGAGCTCCCTTGCGGCTTCCGTTCTGCGAGTGCTCGGCCCTAGCCGTGTGGCCAACTGAGCCAATTCTCGGGGATCTGCGGGAAGCCCCCCATATTGGTTGGATATACGAGCCATGTTGCAGGTGAAGACCTGCATCCTTTTCCTTTGTCGATGGACCCTCCTTTTAGCTTGCTGCGGGAAGGTCAACCTCTCGAACACAGAACTCTTCTTCTTTCTTCCCGCTTGGGAATGGCTTCATCGGTTTCGATCTCGAAGCCATTATCATATCCATTGTCGTCGATTGACGACACCATCATTCTTTCTCCATATATTCTTCATCTGCCACTAACGGGCAATAGTCTTCATCGGCGGCTACTTGCATCAGTCGCTGTTGACCAAGCGAGGGTTTGCCTAACCCTCGAAAATAGTTTCTGACCAAACAGGTCATCTCTTCTCGACCCCACTCTTGATGTAACACGGGGGATGATTGTCGACCTCCCGCAGGAGGGATATAAGCCAGCCGAGCTCTGTCGGCAGGTTGTTGGAATCTTCGTCCCGCAGCTGGGACATTGGCTTGACGGGCAGCAGCCCAGAAACTTTTGTGGCGCGGAGGGTCCGCAGCCACTTCTTCTTCCTTCTTCGGGGGTGAGCCCCTTTCTCTTTTTTCTTCCGCCCCGTCATTCACATGACGGCGGCGAATGGGTGTCAGCTGATGGACAGGTTGGGCCCGCTTGGGAACCAACACATGTTTGAACTTCCTCGGCCTGGGGGCCGACCTTCCTTGACCATAGTGGCCGATTTCTTCTCTTTCTACCCTCCTTCTAGCGAGAGCTTGGTATGTATTGTGGACAGGGATGGTGGGGATGACTCGGTCTGGGGCCACCCGTGCATTGCGTCCATTGAGGAAGACGCGCATGCCGCCAACCATCATAGATTTCCCAGACTGGAATAGAGTCCCGGTAATCACATCAGCACTCCTTTGAGCTTGGCGACGTTGACGTCCTCCAGGGTGCTTGTTGATGATACCGGGGCGGGTACCACGTATGACGTGGTGCACCAGATAGCTAGTGGCCGGGGCCGGACTCTTGGATGAGTCGCTGCAGCAGGGAGCCTCTCGACATTCCCCACAGCTTCCTCGACAGGTTCTGGGGCTTCGACTTCCAGCATATCAGCAAAGGCTAACCCCAAGAAGTTGGGGAAGCCAACAGCGGCAGGGAAGCTGCCGAACTCCATGGGCACTGCTAGGTACCCTTGTGCATGTCCAGCAATGATCGAAGGACCGAAGCCAATGCCAGTTAATCCGTTGGTTGTCATCGTGCGCCTGCAAAGACAAACAAGCCAACGATCAGTAGCCTTTGAGAGGGCCTCGAAGCCCAAGTATCTCGGCAACGAGATGAAAGGTGACACTTGTCCCACCGGGCGTGCCAGACTTATTTGCGATGGGTTTTATCCGACCATCTTGTTGTTTTATTTCATGTACATATGTACATATGTATATATGTGCATATATATATATATATCTTATTTCACGTGTCGATCAACCAATTAACTAACTGGTAATTAAGTGACTGATTGACGATGCGGGCGTGCCAGTCACGTAGGTGACAAGTTTACTATGCGCTCATTCTGACCCATGTCGGGTGAAAGTGAGGTTCGGTCGGGACCAACAGTCCGCCATATCATAAAGGTTATGACGTTAATTACATCCCCCCACGAGGAGGGAACACCTTTGATTAATTGCCGAGATAATGGGCTGTCGAGGTCGGAATAAAGGATGCGACGTTATGAACATGACGGAATCATGTGCGATGCATCTATCTATCATGCAGGAGAGGCATGGTTCATTGAACTGGAGACCCTTGGTACACGGCGGAGGACGCAGGTCCGGAGACCACCATCGCGCGTAGCGGAGACTTCCGATCGGGCGTAACCCGACCTTCCGTCAATGCCATTTGATATACCCGAGGGTCTATGCAAGTATGCAAGCATGATGATGATAACTATATTAAGCATGGAAACAGAATTGTGAAAGTGAGGAGTGCTCACTCACGTTTATCGATCTCCGCCAAGTGAGGCAAGAATAATAGCACAAACCGGATAGCAAAGCGACTCGGATCCAAACATCACTTCTCTTATTCAGTTTATTAGGATTCGTTAATTCCGGTCACGGGAGACGAAGGTCACACCGAGGGTAGGTGGATGATTAGAACAACATCAGGGCTTAAGACCGATGCGGCCATGCATAGGGGTAGAGTTCCCCGGCGCGGCCAATCGTGGGCAAACGGAACAAATCCGGTGCGGCCAAAAGTAGGTAAAAGTTTTAAAACGGCGCGGCCAAAACGTAGGAAAAGTTTTAAAACGGCGCGGCCATAGGCACTTGTTAGCCCGGCGCGCAGGGAACGGGGCGCGTCGGTTTAGGGTGCATCGGGAATTGGCCAGCCAAGAAAACGGAATTTATGAGTCTATTGCTAATCCGGCACGGGGGGGGGGGGACCGCGCCATATTAGGGTGCACCGGACTAAGGCCGCGCCGTCTTGATTTGTTTTTGATGCCTTTTGAAACCATTAAGTTTGTTAAGCTTATTTTGAGAGTTTTAGAGTTATTTAGGCCAACTGTTTGTTTGATCGAAGTCCAAAATCCTTCGGAAGTGATGCAGTGTGTCAGTGCGAGGTTCATACTCGAGCACTGAGTTGATTGAGTCCAGAACGAGCGTCCGATTATGGCTTTACTACTTTGAGTCTGTCCAAAATTGGGCAGCATCTCCCCTGAACACGAAGAGTTGCAGGGGAGGAATGGGGTCATACTCACTCATGGAGTAAGCCCCTAAACTGCCGGTCTGCACAGTGGCAGCCAGCAAATTCCCATCGGATAGGATACCCCGAGGACTAGCCTGTGAGGGGCACCAATACTCCGTGGGTGAAGATAGAAGGATGAGGCCATTGATGATGGGAGCATCACCCCGAGGGCTAGCCTACGAGGGGTGGACAACCCACAGCTTATGGCACATCCATTGAAGGGACCGGCCGTTAGGAGAGTGGAGCTCCGAGGGCTAGCCTACCAGGAGCATACATCCCTTGGCCTTGATCGGGTCTCCGATTGTCGGGGCTAAGCTTGTTGGGCTAAGACCCCTGTCACTGTCTGCTATGGCCTCGAGAAAATGTTAGCGCAGCAAGAGTGATATAGAAGGGGGGGATGAATAGATCACTCCCAATTTGTAAAAACTTAGGCGGAAAATTAATTCTATTGCTTACGCCCCTCCTGAACCCGCACACAGAGAAATGCAAATGCAGTCAGCAAGCAAGACAGTATAAGTAAATGAGAATGAAGAACTGATCACATGGAATCAAAGAGACAAGCAGATGGAGAGCGCAGATAATAACAGCAAACCACAGAGGAGGCACTCGGTTTTTAGGTGGTTCGATTGCAGTCCGCAATCTACATCCACCCCTCACTCCAACTAGAATGAGGATTCCACTAGACAATGCTAGAACACTGCAGACTCAGTCTGCGAACAACATGCTGCCACACAGCTTGAACAACCAAGGGAAACAAATCCCTCAACCAAGCTCTGCTACCCACAGAGCTTGAAACCTATTCCAGCTACCAGCTAGAACAGAACCGGAGACACCTCTCCCTTCCTCCACACACCGGAGGGAACCTGCTAATGACAACCTGTCACTAGCAACACCAGAGATCACTGATCTCTCTTCCTCTGCAACCTAGAGGGAAACCAGAGTAACACTCCCTTCCTCCACACACCGGAGGGGAACCAATTCGAATCAGAAGAATGAACAAAATGAAAAGAAAACAAAATAGAAACAAAGACCAACGAAGAAGCAGTCGGTTCTGAAACCAATACAAATGTAGCTTCAATGGAAGCAATTCATCAAACCACAGACACTGCTCTCTCTCTCTCGAACATACTCCTCTCAGATCTGGACAATATGGAACTCTCTGCTCTTTTTCCTTTCTGGATCGTGCAATCTCACACAAATGGCTTCTGCCTTTTCTTTTCACGATCACTCTTCTACTGAAGGACGAAGCTTCATATTTATAGCAGATATTAGGCGTGTGCCTTCCAGGTTCCCGCCCAAGAACTTTTTTCCAGATCATTTGAATTTTGACCACATGGCAGCATCCTGACTGGGTTGCCATCCACGTGTCATGTTCCTGGTTTCTTGGATCACGTGCCAGGTGCCAACCTCGGATTATGTGCCCAATCATCAGCCTGAATCGCCTGCAGATAGAGACAGAAGGAATGTATATACTTAGTTAGTTCAGGCTATTAACACGAGTGTATATACTTTAGAAACAACAACTGAGTAAGTGTGTACAACGTGAGAGAGTGTATAGACTTAATGAATAAGCGCATGTGAAGGCAGTGTATAAACTTAATGAATAAGCGCATGAATTGCAGTGTATAGACATGTGATGAACAATGCATAAACTAGCCTTACCAATGTGTAGACTTTACATTGCTCAGCCACTGTGTAGACTTCACGAAGCCTAACCAGTGTACAGACTTGGAACGAGTGTGCTATGAGCACTGAAGACTCAAGTTATAACAACCGAATGTATAGAGTTGTGGTCGGACAACCCAATGTATAGACTTGAAGCATGAGGCCAATGTTCAGACTTTGATGCCCAACGGTGATGTCTAGACTTCGACAAGCTTGAGCCAGTGTATGGACTTTGCGAGAGTGAGACGATGCATGAGACGCTGAAGGACCGATGTACAGACTCTGAATGTGAAGGCAGGCTGTATAGACTTGAATCGCTTGAAGCGATGTACAGACTTGGTGAGGCTCAAGTAGTGTACAGACTTGTGAAGGCTTCAGCGTTGTACAGACATGGAAGTACCACTGTGGATGTATGGACTTGATGATCCACTGTGGATGTATGGACTTTAGTGAATGAAGCCGATGTACAGACTTGCCGATTCGAAGCCACTGTACAGACTTTGAAGAATAGTTCAATGTATAGACTTGAAGCCCCTGAGCTAATGTTTAGACTTCACGCTGTATAGACTTTGAGCTTTGATCGTTTGAGCAGTATGCAATGTACAGGCATAGCGATGTATAGACTTGGCCAGGAAAGCGTAGGGAAATGTATGAGTGTATAGACTTGGCCAAGCGTAGGAAAAGATGTGGGGTGTACACACTTGGTAAAACAAAGTCCAGTGTATAGACTTGGAGAAGCGAAACCGATGTACAGACTTAGAAGGATTTGAACGAGAGAGTGTATGGACTTGGTTCTTGTAGTAGTGTATAGAGTTGAAGGTCTGACAATCGAGTGTATAGACTTAGGCTTAACACTTGAATGTATAGGGTTGAAGCCCTAACAGTCGAGTGTATAGACTTAGGCCTAACAATTGAATGTATAGGGTTGAAGACCTAACAATCGAGTGTGTAGACTTGAAGCGGTCGGGCAGTGTACAGACTTAGAATATTAAGACCAGTGTATAGTCTTCAGTTAGAAGGTGCCCGATGTACAGACTTGAAGATGATATGCCAATGTACAGACTTAATCGATCAAGCTGGTGTATAGACTTTGGTACCCAGACAATCAATGTTCTGATGGGTCGACGCATCAGCAAGGGTGGGTCGACCCACTACTGTCCATACTAACCAAACAGTGTAGATAGATGAAATAATGAAACAACATATGAACTGTACTCACTTACATGATGAACCAGCATAAATCTAGAGATAGAAGATTGATTTATAGTGTGAGACATCATCAAAACTATAGGGATGCAACAATCTCCCCCTTTTTGATGATGGCAACACTATGAATCAAGCAATATCAAAGTTCAACAAGAAATTAATATCAGCTGCAACAAACAGAGTAAATTCAAGGCATGCTCATGCAGATGAATTATGCATTCCCTACAACACACTCTCATCTCCCCCACAACTCATAAACATATCTTCCCCGAAGCAACATGACTCCCCCAAAGCTCAAGACAAATCCAAGACTCACTGATATTGTAGAACTTCTCTCCCCCTTTGACATCAGCAAAAAGAAATACAGAATGTATGACAGTGCCGGAAACATGAAGAAGAAGTGAGGTAACTTCTTAGTGTAGAAAGTCACGAGTAGGTCTTAAGAGAATAAGTGAGGTTCTAATTTCAAGAGAAGATTCTTTAAACTCCAGTACACAATAGAGAAGTAGAATGATAGAAAAGTTTATCAGCATACATAGTGTATGATTTAGAGCAGGAGTTAACAAGTATGGCCTGATATAGCTGATCATTCAACTATCCCACAAGACAGCAAGAGACGAAATCAGAGAGGTGTTCTCAAGGTATTGAGGATAAGCAATCCATTAGTTGCATAACAACAAGGAATTTTTTTTTTGTTGGAGATGATTTTCAAGAAGATCAATGAGTAAGTTGGTAGTTCACTCCTTTGACATTAGGGACACACCTTGATTAGAGACCAGAATCCCCAGTTACTCAGAGTGAGTACCTCATTACTTCCTTCCTTTTTTTTTATATTAAGGAACAGAGTTAGTAACTGTGGCTTTTGACATGAGGAAACACCTTGATTAGAGGCCAGAGTCCCCAGTTACTCACCAGCAAGCCACCATTACTCTGTCATGTCTTTTCATTCATTTTAAGCATTTGACACCTCATGACATGGGAGAAATATTCATTTCATTGATGAAGCTCCCAGTTTCTCAGTGATCAAAACAAAACATGTTTGTTCAGTTAAGCCCTTGAGTTAAAGAGATAGAATGATTGAAAATAATACCAGAAGGACTATTTCTTGAATTGAGTCTTGAAGTCTAGATTTCAAGCTAATTGGGTCAGATATCAAGACATACAGGTTTTGGCCTGAACCAGAATCAATGACAATGTAGGAAGATATACTTTATGCAATTAGTCCAGATCTCTGAAGGAGTACTAAAGGAAAGATTCTAACTGGATTTTAAAGTCACTGACTTATAGACTTAAGAAATAAGTGACACTCTACTGTCTGAGAGAACCACACTAGATCAGTCATGCAAAACCAGTAAAGTTACACATCTGGATAGCCCTTTTGAATCTGTCAAAGAACTTCTCCTCTCACACTACAACTCAGCTCCCCCTAAGACATAGCATTCCTCAATGAAACAATCTAGCAAATTTTCAAAGCTTCTCCTCACTCAAAGCATTCTTGAAAGCTAACCAGCAGACATTCAGAACTCCCCCTTAAACTAGCATGACATAAGGCTAAACATCAGATAAACACAACTCCCCCTCACAACAAGAACATGCTTCATAATTAAGACAATTTGTATAAGCCTAATTCTCTTCTCAATGTGGTGAATTTTTCATTATCCAGAGGTTTTGTGAATATGTCAGCAATCTGATTATCTGTGCCTACATGAATCAGTTCAAAATTATTCTTAGACACCTCATCTCTTATAAAATGATGTCTTATCTCTATGTGTTTGGTTCGTGAATGCAAAATAGGATTTTTAGCAATATTGATGGCACTAGTATTATCACAGTAGATTGGTGTGCACCCCAGGTCTACTTGGTAGTCCTGAAGCTGGTGTTTAATCCATATGACTTGTGTTCCACAACTCCCTGCAGCCACATATTCAGCTTCTGCAGTGGAGAGGGCCACAGAATGTTGTTTCTTGGAGCCCCAAGACACTAAACACCCACCCAAAAATTCACAATGACCACTAGTGCTTTTCTTGTCTAGTTTACAGCCTGCATAATCAGCATCTGTGTATGCAACTAAGTTAAATGTGTGAGATGCAGGAAACCATAAACAAAGAGAATGAGTAGCTGACAAATATCTGAAGATTCTTTTAACTGCAGCTAAGTGTAATTCAGTAGGTCTAGACTGATACCTTGCACACATTCCTACACTGAATTGTATATCAGGTCTAGAGGCTGTCAAGTAAAGAAGTGATCCAATCATACCTCGATAAAGTTTGGGATTTACTTAATTACCTGTCTCATCTGCATCCAGTGAGGTATTGGTGCCCATGGGTGTTGTAATGTGCTTTAAGTTTTCCATACCAAACCTCTTGAATAGTTCCATTGTGTATTTGGTTTGGTTGATGAAGCACCCATCCTCTAGCTACTGTACCTGCAATCCAAGAAAGTATTTTAGTTCACTAACCAAGCTCATTTCGAATTCAGCAGACATCATGGTAGAAAATTCATCACATAGTTCATGCTTAGTTGATCCAAATACAATGTCATCTACATATACCTGAACTATGATGAGATCTCTATTTATGCCCTTGGTAAATAAAGTTTGATCAACTTTACCTCTTTTGTAGCCCTTGCTGATCAGAAATTTAGTCAATCTTTCGTACCATGCTCTTGGAGCATGCTTTAAACCATACAAGGCTTTGTTTAACCTGAAAACTTGGTTAGGTTGAGGAGAGTATTGAAATCCAGGAGGTTGTTCAACAAAAACTTCTTCTTTAATGACTCCATTTAAAAAGGCACTTTTAACATCCATTTGTTGGAGTTTTATATTCTTTGAACAAGCAAAGGCAAGCAACAATCTTATAGCTTCCATCCTAGCAACAGGTGCATAGGATTCATCAAAGTCTACACTGAATTCCTGACAGTAGCCTTTGGCTACTAATCTGGCCTTATTCCTCGAGATGATTCCATCTTCATTCATCTTATTTTTGAACACCCACTTGGTTCCTATGACATTGACACCATCTGGTCTTGGGACAAGCTCCCAGACATTATTCCTTTCAAACTGACCTAATTCCTCACACATAGCATTGACCCAAGCTTGATCAGCCAAGGCCTCTTCTACTGTTTTGGGTTCAATTTGTGAGACTAAAGCAATTAAGTCATCATTATTCACATTTCTAAAATGAGACCTAGTCCGAAGAGGATCTTCAGGATGGCCTATGACATTATCTAATGGATGGTCTTTAAGAAATCTAACATTTGTTGAAGACTCACCTGTTTCTCTTGGCCCTTACTGATTGGGGGAATTTGTTTCTCCACTCGGCTGAGTCTTCTCTTCTTCTTATTGGTCTTCTAGAAAATCCCCATCATGATTGGAATCCCTGTCAAGATTTTCAACATTAGGAACATCTTTCTTTTCACTAAAAAGGATGTGTGGAGACTCTTCCACTTTCTGATCTGATATGTTAAATACCCTATATGCCCTTGACACTTCAGAGTAACCCAAGAAAATTCCTGGGGAGCTTTTAGCTTCAAACGTGTATAAATCTTTCTTATCATTGTTATGAATAAAACATTTTGCTCCAAAAATTTTGAAATGAAACAAGTTTGGTTTCTTACCTTTTAGAAGTTCATAGGGTGTTTTCTTGTGAAGGGGTCTTACCATGGCCCTGTTGATTATGTAAGTTGCTGTATTGGCCGCTTCTGCCCAAAACCTTCTAGGTAATTTACTTTCAATCAACATGGTTCGGGCCATCTCCACCACAGTTCTATTTCTTCTCTCCACAATCCCATTCTGTTCAGGTGTCCTAGGAGAAGAAAACCTGTGAGTTAGTCCCTCTTTTTCACAAAGATCAGTAAACATGGAGTTTTCAAACTCACCTCCATGGTCAGATTGAATAGAACAGACCTTGTATTTCCATTCTTGTTTGACCTTATTGAAAAATAGATTAAACTTTTGAAATGCATCACTCTTATTTGCTAAGAAAAATATCCATGAATATCTAGAGATGTCATCTATGATGACATAGCCAAACCTGTTTCCATTAAGACTCTGAGTTCTAGTGGGACCGAAAAGGTCCATATGAAGAAGTTCCATTGGTCTAGAAGATAATTGCTCAGATCTTAATTTAAAGGAATTTCTGGTCTGTTTGCCTAGAGCACAGGCATCACATGCTTTTGATATCGAGTTGAATTTAATTCTAGGCATGCCTCTAACTAAATCATGCTTGACCAATTTATTTAAAGTTGTAAAGCTAGCATGACCTAGACGTCTATGCCATTCAAAAGCATCATTTTCAGAGTTGGCAGATAAGCAAATAGTAGATTCAGATTCCTCATCTAAGTCTACAATGTAGACATTATTAATCCTGTTGGCTACAAATTTAACCACATCAGAATTTATTTCAAGGATTTTGCATGAACTATCATCAAATACAACCCTGTGACCCCTGTCACATAACTGACTAATGCTAATCAGGTTGTGTTGAAGCCCTTCCACAAGTAAGACCTTTTCAATGGAGTTTGTGGAAGACTTACCTACTGTACCAACTCCAATTATTTTACCTTTGTTCTTTCCTCCAAACTTGACCAGACCCCCTGGCTTCATCTCTATCTTGCTAAACTTGGATCGGTCTCCTGTCATATGCCTGGAGCAGCCACTATCGAGGTACCACTTATTGTCTTCAGCTGCCAGGCCGACCTACACAAATACATCAAGCAGAGTGATTTGGAACCCAAGATGAGTTGGGTCCAAGGACATTGTTCAAATCTCTGATCAAGTGTTTAGGTATCCAGATTTACTTCAGCATGGTTTTCTCTGGCACCTTCCTTTCTGGTTTATTAAAGTTGAATTTAGCTGGACTGGAGAAGTGAGTTCTATTCCATTCATTAGTCTTCCTATTACTAGGAAATTTCCTGTAATCTTGTTGATTAACATATTTTTGACCATGAAAATTATTTCTCCAGTAGGTCCTATTTGGACCCATCTGATTGTTGTAATTCCAGCTCTTATTCTGATTCACTTTCTTGGTCCATCTACCATTTGTGTTCTGGTGAGTGGGCTTAATGATATTCTTCATAAAATTCATTCCCATCTTAAATGGTTGTCCAGCACTGGTTTTTGTGTTTTCTTTAGGACTTTGAATTCCCTTAGTGCTGTTTGAGCTGGATGGTGTGTCCAGCTTCTCTTTTCCCTTCTCTGGGCAGAAGGTGATGGTCTTGAATTGCAAGGGTCTCTTGTTGGTTGGGTCATAGCCTAGACCCTCCTTATTAAAATTGACCCTAGTCCCTAGTATAGCATCTAAACTACTTTTTCCTTGGACAAACTTTTCTAAGACTTTCTGTTTGTCTTCCAGCTCCTTTTGAAGGGACTCAGAATTTTTTAGGAGTTCAGCATTTACTTTCTTCACAGCTTCATATTTCTCTGAGTTCACTCTAATTTCATTCATGCTTTCTTCAATTTTAGTTTTGAATTCATTGAGCTGATTTTGACTTTCTTGAATTTCTCCCTTGAGCTTATCATTTTCTTTCCTTAGTGAGGTCATTTCTTCTAGTTGTTCTTTTAGCTTCTCATTTTCCTCACAGACCTGAGTTTGTTCTTCAACATTTGTGTTAAATTTTCTTTTCAGAACTCTGTGCTCTTTACTAAGAGAATTAAATTTATCTAACAATTCACCATAAGCATCCTCCCAGTCATCAATTGAGAAATTTTCAAAAACATTTATTACCTCCTCTTCACTATTTGCCATAAGGCAAATTCCATCTTCATATTCTTCTGAGGAAGTGTCTTCGGGATCTTCTTCTTCCTCGCTCCATGAGCAGACCATCGCCTGTGGCTTCTTCTTCTTCTGCACCTTTGTGTTCTTCTTCTGAAGATAGGGACCCTTCTTCTGGAGGTCTGGGCATTCGCCTTCATATGTCCCTGTTTGTTACAATTAAAACAAATCAGTCTCTTAGGATTTCTATCCCTGTAACTAGTAAATTCAGCATTCTTGTTGAATGAGTGTGGCTTCTTCTTCCTAAAGGTCTTTCCCTTTTTCTTCAAAAATTTTCTGAACTGTCTAGTGAGCATTGCCTGCTCCTCCTGGTCGAGATTTGAAAAGCCTTCAAGCTCGGACTCGGACTCAGGGCTACTGCTGCTGTTCCCGTTGTTGCTACCCTTGTTGCGGGATGCCCTTAGAGCCACATTCTTAGCCTTCCTATCACTTCCTTCTCCACCTCCTTGGAAATTCATCTCATAGGTCATAAAGGATCCTATGAGTTCATTCACAGTCAAGATAGTCAGATCTTTTGACTCCTCAATCACAATGGCCTTAGTGTGCCATGCCGGGGATAAAGATCTAAGAATTTTCCTGACTATATCTGCTTCAGCAAGATCCTTCCCTAGCCCTTTAAGTGTGTTTGTGATCAAGGACAACCTGGCATACATTTCAGTTATATTCTCCTCTGCATTCATCCTAAACATTTCATACTTAGAAGTGTAGAGGTTTACCTTCAAGGCTTTCACTTGAGCTGTACCTTCATAGATCAATTGCAGCTCATCCCACATTCGCTTGGCAGTCTTGTAGGCAGATATACGGGCATATTCCTCTGGATGAACAGCACACTGGATGATGTTCAGCGCCGTCCAGTTGAGTGAAGATAGCTTGACATGGTCATCTGTCCAAGCGTCCTCGTTTGGTGGCAGATCATATGGCCCCACAGTAATTACACTCCACAGTTTATGGCTCTGAGCCCTGATAAACACTTCCATCCTGTTCTTCCAAAACAGATAGTTACTACCATCAAAATACGGAGGGTGACTAATGGATTGACCTTCGGCCATGAAGGTTCTAGGACCACTGGCATTTCCTTGACCGTTCGTCCACATGGCGTAAACCTGCTCTGATACCAAATGTTAGCGCAGCAAGAGTGATATAGAAGGGGGGGATGAATAGATCACTCCCAATTTGTAAAAACTTAGGCGGAAAATTAATTCTACTGCTTACGCCCCTCCTGAACCCGCACACAGAGAAATGCAAACGCAGTCACCAAGCAAGACAGTATAAGTAAATGAGAATGAAGAACTGATCACATGGAAGTAAAGAGACAAGCAGATGGAGAGCGCAGATAATAACAGCAAACCACAAAGGAGGCACTCGATTTTTAGGTGGTTCGATTGCAGTCCGGAATCTACATCCACCCCTCACTCCAACTAGAATGAGGATTCCACTAGACAATGCTAGAACACTACAGACTCAGTCTGCGAACAACATTCTGCCACACAGCTTGAACAACCAAGGGAAACAAATCCCTCAACCAAGCTCTGCTACCCACAGAGCTTGAAACATGTTCCAGCTACCAGCTAGAACAGAACCGGAGACACCTCTCCCTTCCTCCACACACCGGAGGGAACCTGCTAATGACAACCTGTCACTAGCAACACCAGAGATCACCGATCTCTCTTCCTCTGCAACCCAGAGGGAAACCGGAGTAACACTCCCTTCCTCCACACACCGGAGGGGAACCAATTCGAATCAGAAGAATGAACAAAATGAAAAGAAAACAAAATAGAAACAAAGACCAACGAAGAAGCAGTCGGTTCTGAAACCAATACAAATGTAGCTTCAAAGGAAGCAATTCATCAAACCACAGACACTGCTCTCTCTCTCTCAAACATACTCTCTCGGATCTGGACAATATGGAACTCTCTGCTCTTTTTCCTTTCTGGATCGTGCAATCTCACACAAATGGCTTCTGCTTTTTCTTTTCACGATCACTCTTCTACTGAAGGACAAAGCTTCATATTTATAGCAGATATTAGGCGTGTGGCTTCCAGGTTCCCGCCCAAGAACTTTTTGCCAGATCATTTGAATTTTGACCACATGGCAGCATCCTGATTGGGTTGCCATCCACATGTCATGTTCCTGGTTTCTTGGATCACGTGCCAGGTGCCAACCTCAGATTACGTGCCCAATCATCAGCCTGAATCGCCTGCAGACAGAGACAGAAGGAATGTATATACTTAGTTAGTTCAGGCTATTAACACGAGTGTATATACTTCAGAAATAGCAACTGAGTAAGTGTGTACAACGTGAGAGAGTGTATAGACTTAATGAATAAGCGCATGTGAAGGCAGTGTATAGACTTAATGAATAAGCACATGAATTGCAGTGTATAGACATGTGATGAACAATGCATGAACTAGCCTTACCAATGTGTAGACTTTACATTGCTCAGCCACTGTGTAGACTTCACGAAGCCTAACCAGTGTACAGACTTGGAACGAGTGTGCTGTGAGCACTGAAGACTCAAGTTATAACAACCGAATGTATAGAGTTGTGGTCGGACAACCCAATGTATAGACTTGAAGCATGAAGCCAATGTTCAGACTTTGATGCCCAACGGTGATGTCTAGACTTCGACAAGCTTGAGCCAGTGTATGGACTTTGCGAGAGTGAGACGATGCATGAGACGCTGAAGGACCGATGTACAGACTCTGAATGTGAAGGCAGGCTGTATAGACTTGAATCGCTTGAAGCGATGTACAGACTTGGTGAGGCTCAAGCAGTGTACAGACTTGTGAAGGCTTCAGCGTTGTATAGACATGGAAGTACCACTGTGGATGTATGGACTTGATGATCCACTGTGGATGTATGGACTTTAGTGAATGAAGCCGATGTACAGACTTGCCGATTCGAAGCCACTGTACAGACTTTGAAGAATAGTTCAATGTATAGACTTGAAGCCCCTGAGCTAATGTTTAGACTTCACGCTGTACAGACTTTGAGCTTTGATCGTTTGAGCAGTATGCAATGTATAGGCATAGCGATGTATAGACTTGGCCAGGAAAGCATAGGGAAATGTATGAGTGTATAGACTTGGCCAAGCGTAGGAAAAGATGTGGAGTGTACACACTTGGTAAAACAAAGTCCAGTGTATAGACTTGGAGAAGCGAAACCGATGTACAGACTTAGAAGGATTTGAACGAGAGAGTGTATGGACTTGGTTCTTGTAGCAGTGTATAGAGTTGAAGGTCTGACAATCGAGTGTATAGACTTAGGCTTAACACTTGAATGCATAGGGTTGAAGACCTAACAGTCGAGTGTATAGACTTAGGCCTAACAATTGAATGTATAGGGTTGAAGACCTAACAATCGAGTGTGTAGACTTGAAGCGGTCGGGCAGTGTACAGACTTAGAATATTAAGACCAGTGTATAGACTTCAGTTAGAAGATGCCCGATGTACAGACTTGAAGATGATATGCCAATGTACAGACTTAATCGATCAAGCTGGTGTATAGACTTTGGTACCCAGACAATCAATGTTCTGATGGGTCGACGCATCAGCAAGGGTGGGTCGACCCACTACTGTCCATACTAACCAAATAGTGTAGATAGATGAAATAATGAAACAGCATATGAACTGTACTCACTTACATGATGAACCAGCATAAATCTAGAGATAGAAGATTGATTTATAGTGTGAGACATCATCAAAACCATAGGGATGCAACATCATCTACCATCGAGAGGTAGAGCCCCCGATCGCCCAGCAATTCCATGAAGCAATAGGGGAATGTCCCCCTCCCCGGGTGATTAAGACGGGATGAGAGAATCTCAGAACGGTTCAAACGACCATGATGCAGAGGGGTAGTAGATGCACAGATGAGACGGGCCCATCGTGGAAGCATATGCTCGAACAGTTAGGACGCAACATTCAGGGGGACGGATCCGGCCGTCCCCAAAGGCAACTCCCACCTTGCGAACAATGAGAGCAATACGAAGGGAGGAGTTCATGGAAACTAGACCCTCGATACCACGGCGGGAAGAAGCATGCGCATAAGCACAGCTCTATCCACGGGGGGATACAGAGATCCTTAAATCAGAAATGAAAGCAGCCGATCGGAAAGACCCGGGGAGGGGTCGTTTCTGTAGCCCACGATGCTTCGGGGCATGATCGGGACTTTGGGGAAACCGAAATCAGAGACCACGCGCGTAAGAACTCAATCATTCACATTGATATAGATAGAGAATGGGACAGAGGCTTTGAGCATTCATTCAACCTGTTGGTCCAAGCATTTATATACATATTACCATCCCAGAAATGGGAATGGGCTAACATTTACACGTTAAGAATCTGGCGTCGGCATCATTGCTCGGTCACCGTTCATCAATGGCAGAGGCAGAGGGACGTGCAGAGGCACAATAATAAAGCAAAGGGAAAGAGAGAATTGCAGAGGAGGGGGAGGGGGGGTCGGCTTGTATCATCACCATCCCTCCCCCTCTCGCTTACATCTGATAGATGGAAAACTCAAAGGAAAAGAATCCATGAAAAGCAAAGGAAGATAGGCGCCGTCGCCCACATGTTCTTGAAACAGGGTATCGTATATTCAGCGAGCGAAGGAAGAGGAAGATGGCCGGCGGGGGACGCTCAGAAGAAACCCTATTTTTCCCCAGGAAGCTCTCTCCCGATTCCTCCTTTTCTCTCTCTCTCCTCTTCGAAAAGCCTCTCTCGAAAACCTCTCTTCTATCTTCTTCTATCTGCCCTTTTCTTATCTCTTCTCCTCTCTTTTTTCCTTCAATCGAACAGCCATACATATATAGGAATAGGTGTGAGACCTTGATCTGACGTGGAGATTGGTGCGCCGGGTAAGGGATCCACTCTTTTGCACGCCGGGCTAAGAAGGTGCTGGATAGTGGGGTTCTTGCGCGCCGGGAATAGGGCATCAGGTGGGGGGCGCGCCGGTTTAGGGCCCGTCATGCTAACGCTCCTCGCGCGCTTCGAGCCAATCGATGAGTCCGAGGGTCACAGTGAACACTTATCTTGCCAATGCTCCTTGAAACCTCAACGAGATGTCTTGTCGAAGCTCCCAGGTTGATGTACGGCCATTCTCAAGACTCCAGATAGCTTTGATTTGATCACACGGGCCTTCCGCTGACACAGCCTTCGGCTCTGTGATCCGTGCTACTGGCTCGGCCTGGCTCATGCCCAAAGCTCCTTAGGGGGTGGGGTAACACCAGGAATAGTTCCGCCTAAGCTGGGCGATCATTCGGCTACTAACGGGCCCATCTTGGCTGGAAGCCGTACCCGTGCCGGGTGATCGGGATCTTCTGCCATTAGAGCTTTTGGTCCTCCGTCTCGGAGAGCCAGGGGGACTCTTTCATCTTCAGGAGAGCCCATCATGAGGTGGGAAGCCACTGGGTAGACCGTCATCCTTGATCGGACAATGGGTGTAGTGTATGCGGCACGACAGAGTCGATGCCGGTTCATTGGGCAGGCTTGGTCGCACTGCCGGTTGGTTGTGAGTTTGTCTCGGCTCTCCTGAGGTGAAGTCCCCGTGTCCAGACGGGGTGACTCGAGGCTCTGGCAGCTTGAGAAATCTTCAATATGTTGATCTTTATCGGCTTCCGTGCTTCCGCGGGCCTGGTCTTTCGTCTTTGTGGCTTGGTCGTCGATGGTCATATTTTGGGTGCCAACAAGAGCGTGTGATGTATTTGGGGGAAGGGGGAAGGGCAGGGAGCCGCCGCCCTTGTTCGACCCCAGCTCCTCCCATCTCTTCCTCCCCTTTCTTTCTTGCCTCCTCCTATCGATGTACCTCCGGCTCCAGCATCTGAGATATATACGGCTAGTTGCGGCCCTTGTTTTCCATGAACAGAAATCTCTCTCTTTTGAGTTCTTTCTTTTTACTGTCTCCGTTGGTTTGAATCCACGTGCGTGTTTGAACGCTTCTTCCTCCGTTTCCCGATCGTTTGATCCTTTGCGTGGGCCTTCGTCCCCCTCGTCACTGCTCTTTTCTTCTTCTTCACATACCCAACCGCCAACACCACCAGGCCACTTCCTTCGAACAACCTCCCCGTTACTAACCAACGCTCCCCATTTGGATGAGCCAACCCAAGACCCCTGGTCTTTTCCCCTTAGGCTCCATCCTATCCAATTAGCCTTCCTTCACTCCAGCCCCCTTAGTCTTCAGGCGACATACCCCGTCCAGTCCTCCAACGGCACGCCCTCTAGGACCCTTCCCCAGTGCACCCCTCCTCATTGGGCCCTCGCCGGTACACCCTTCATGGCCCTTCGCCGGTACGCCCATCCTTGCTTGGCCCCTTCGCCGGCATGCTCTCCCCATGCTCAACGACACCCCTTTTCAGCCATTGCCCGGCACACCTAGCTGTCGACGCACTTTCGGGACATTGCTCATTTTTATTAGTTTATTCGTCCTTTTGTTCGTTTGTTCGGTTTATTAGTGCGAGGGCGTGCCAGTCACTTAAGTGACGATTTATGCGGGCTTAAGGAAGCCCGTGGTACGCTCAATCTGACGAATCAGACGATTGAGTAGTCTGTGTCGGGACTGAGAACCCGTCGTACCATAAAGGCTACGACGTTAATTACATCCCCTCGGAGAGAGGAAAACCCTTGATTAATCACCGGAAAAGGGGGCCCAATGGCCTGAAATTCATAGTAATGGAAGCGAGAGTGAAATCTCGGATTGCGTTTAAACGAACCCCCCATTGGGGCTTAATCGTTCACAAACGTGCATATGTCAGTGACTGGCAGACCATTTCTTGTTTGGACGGAAGTCTGTGTTTGTAGTGTAAGAGACGGTGACAAACCGTACAAATGTCTGCCGTGAGTACGGCAAGTTTAATGCAAGTGCGGGATTAAATCCCGGTATATATGTCGATCACTAATGGACCATTCATTATTCGGACGAGAGTCCGCATTTGAAGCATCGAAGGTGAAGACAAAGCCATACGGATGTTTGCCATAGGTACGGCAAGTTTAATGTGATTGCGGGACTGAATCCCGGTAGAATCGGGTCAGCTTAATGAACTGTTGGCCCGAGACGGTTCAGGACTATGACCATATCGGGAATTCCGAGGCTCACGTCCGATACCACGAGGCACTCTTGATTTCTCTTTGCTGCACACAGTCCGGGGGGAGTGAATTGTTAAGTGTGAAGCCCAAACTCGCCAATGTGCGCCCTCGCACGCGGATCGACCTGCGCGGTCAGGTCGCGGAGCCCCCGGAACAAAATTTTGATTATGGAGGGGCAATACTAATTTCATTTGTTTTATCCATTAGATTCAAGTCTCTTCTTTTTATTCAGTTAATCACTTTCTTTCTTTCAGGCACGCCGGTTTAACATGACAAAGGGGCGCGTCGGAATGAGGCAACATAAGAGGGGCGCGCCGGATAAGGGGGTCCAAGAGGGGCTAGGGGCGCGCCGGAATAAGGCCAATGAATAGTAAGGCACGTCGGAATAGAGGGCTAAGAGGGGCGTGCCGGATAAGGGAGCATAAGGGGGGCGCGCCGGATTAAGGCCAAGCAAGGGGCGCATCGGATTAAGGCAAGCAAAGGGGCGCACCGGATTTAAGCACTATTCATTCCAAGAATTCAAAAGTGGTTTTGAGTGTGAAACTATTCCGGCGCTGGGGGGTAGCGCGCCGGATTAGGGGCGCGCCGAGTTAAGTTCTGGGGGTTTTATTTCATTCTGTTTCTTCTTTCTTTCACCCGTGGGTTACTTTGATGACTGATTTGTTCATTCAATGGATGGATTAAGCTTGTAGAGAGGAAGCTTAAGTGTTTTGATCACTTGTTAAGGTGAATTAGCATGAGAGTTTGAATGTTTTATTTGGAAGGATTTGTTTATGCAGGAACTCGGAGGTTCAGTTTGATTCAGAGGCTTCAGACATATGCTGTTCTTATCTCTAGAGAGCTTAGTCTGTTCGTTTGTTCTTATGTGTTCTTGTTTCTGGCAAAAATTGGGCAGCATCTCCCCCGGACTGAGGTTTGCCAGAGAAAATAGAGGAACACCAAACGGATTACTCCGGGGTGAACCTCAGAATGTGGACCTCATGGCGGTCCGATAACCCAGATGTGAGTGCGGAAAAAGAAGCTCGAGGACTAGCCTTCAAGAGCTCTCACAACTCACGGGTGATGATTCGCGAAGCGGGACGAGTATTTGCAAGAAGATAACTCTCTTATTCATCCACAAACCTGGGGAAGATTGAAATACAGCAGGGGATCTACCCCGAAAGCAAGAGGAAACAAAGGGGGAGGAAGAAGGCAAAACACTCACGGAGAGGGGGATAGAGCACAAGCTCTTCCCCCTTCCCAAACTCTCTTCTCACCCTCACCTCTCTTCTTTTTTTCTTCTCTTCTACTCTCTGCAACCCTTGAACCCGTGGAGCCGTGAAAGTAGAATGCCCAGCCGACCCAGCCAACCAACAACAACCCTTTCCTTCTCTTCCTTGGCCCTTTTTATACTTCTGTTCTCCCTTAGAGGATGCAGGGGAGGTATCTTCTGGGGAAGAAAGCTCCTAGAAGCTTCTTCCTATCTTTCCTCCCGACAGAGGAGTTGGTAGCCGGCTCTTTATGACTTCCCAATACTTGGCCGACGGATTGTTAGGTGATGTCGGGAGACTTCTCTGCTTCACGCGACTTCCCATGGCTTGGCCGACGGATTGTTGGGTGATGTCGGGAGACTTCTCTGCTTCACGCAACTCTCGGTCCATCTGTCCGCGGGAAACAGGGGGCCCAAAGCAAGATGGGACAGCTTCGGGTTAAAAACGGCGCGACATTGTGCGTGCCGTATTAACAACAAAACGAGAATGGCTTGAATAGTAAGGCGTGAATAGTGATATGAATAGTGGCATGAATAGTGATATGTGAATAGTGATGCACGCCGGTTTAACACCCCAAGGGAGAAGGGAGCGCGCCGGTTTAAGGAAGCCCAAGGGGGGCGCGCCGGTTTTAGAGCGCGCCGGCTTAAGTGATGGCCACGCCGTTTTTGGGCCTTTTCTTAAGGTTTCGGCCGTTCAAACGACCGCATATATTCCCGGAATGCTCCGATTTTGATGCATTGCCTCCGCAGTGTTTGGTTTGAAGCCTTTGAGCCCCAGTTTAGAATTGCGAATGGTTTTTAACATATGCCGAACCCGTGTCCGAACTCTCGGGTTTTCTCTTGATTTGGGCTTCAGCATAGCCGTTTGGAGAGTCGTGGCGACGCCTTCTGCTTGAGGGGCTTCCTTGTCGGGTAGCCGGTCACCAAGTGTGTTCCGTCCTGATTGGGCAAGGTATGGGGTTTATTTGGCATCTCCATCTTCGACCTACTCTCGGATGCGGCGACGTACATGCCGTATGATCTTCATCATCATTTTTTGACGTCCACACTAGCCGCGCCCTTCCCCGACACACCCCAGCAACCCTTTACCGGCACGCCCCTACGGGCCTTCCCCGGCACGCCCTGGCCAAGCCCTTCGCCTGCACACTCCCTGCGCATCTTCCCCGATACGCCCCAGGCCACTCTTCGTCGACACACCCCCAGCCTCCCTAGTCCAGTACACTTCCCAGCCGCCCCTAGAGGGGTCCCTTGTCCATCGTCGCTTTCGGGTTGTCCGAGGTTTTATTGAAGGTGTTGCCGCTCTCGGGTGCCCACCTCCAGTTGTCGGGTTCCGCCACTCCATGTGGGCGCATTCCCTGTATCTCCCTTACGCTCGGGTCAAGGGGAGATGCTGCCGAATTTTTGTTAGAAATAATAACGCGTTGAAAAGGCAAAAGGAAGTAACAAACAAATGGAACAACAATACGTTAAAAAGGACTAAAGAGAGCAACCAACCAATGAAATGAACAACAATAAAACGCTTCAACCAAAATGAGGGAACTACAGTCAGCATGAAGAGGATCAGACCGAATGGCAACTAAGCAACTTGAACACCCACCCCCAGGGAGGAAAGAACGGAAGATAATCAAGAGAAAGGAAGAAGAACCCACACAGACTGTGTAAAATCAAGAGAAAAAAGAAAAGGAAGAGATACAAGACTGGAAGAGGAGTGGGCCATGTCTAAACCTCACCTAACACGCCCGTCTGCCCTGGCCTTCCCCAGTTCCCTTTCAACCTCGCCCTTCACCGGTGCGCTCCTCAGGCCGGCAAGCACTACCCCATTTTCCCAGCGGCATACTCCCCTGGCTCCCTTCGATGGCACACTCCCTCGGTGCCTTCCCCGGCACACCTTCCTTGAGCCCCTCAGCGGCACACACGCCATGCCTCTCCCCGGCACACCTTCAGTCTTCGTGGCCGGCACGCTCACGTGCCCGTTCAGTGGCACACCCTCCTTGCCCTTCAGCGACACACTCTCCCACCTTCCTTCAGCTGTACACTTCTCTCCCTCCTCCAGCGGTACGCCTGCGTCCCTGTCCCCCGGTACACGCTTCTGGCGTCTTCGCCGGCACACTATCCCCTCCAGCGACACACTTCCCCCTAGCCCCCAGCGACCCGCTCCTCTACACTAAGACAGGAAGAAATAATAAACAAAAAAGGGGTATATATATATATATATGGGGAAATTCTAACGAAAGATGTGTATTAAAAAATAAATAGAATGATAATGATAATACGTAGATAAATAGATGAGTATATATACATCTGAATATGCAATAAAAAGGGGGAACCCGTGTAATGAATGGGAGGAAAACAATGAACTCACCCAAAAAATGCATAAAAGGAAAATAAGCAACAAAATAATAATAAGAATAATAAAAATATATATAATGTAGTAATAACCCACATTGCAGCCTCGTCTCTTCCCGTGATCCGGTGCTGAAGGAACAACAATGCTGCCCCTGCGGGCCGGGTTTGAGTCTTAGGAGTCATCCCGAAATGGCCACGACCAGACCCTGCCAGGGGCTGACATTCCGAATAAGCCGGGACCTGTTTCTCGGGTCAGATCCTCTCCGGGCTTTCATTAATTTGCCGTGCATTCGGCATACGTTTGAACGGATTCAGTTCGGCTTCCACTGCGTTTCTATTACGGACCTCTGTCCGAACATGAAAAAGGTCCGTGAGTGACCGACATGGCTGATGGCTCGTGTCCCGATACAGACCCTAGTGTGATTTATTCATGCCTCTTTCTCGCGTGGTTAGTATTGATTCCTTCCGGCCACAAGGCCTCTAATTTCGATAATTAATCAAGGGTGTTCCCTCGCATGGGGGATGTAAATGACGTCGTGGCCTTTATGGCACGGCGGGATTCGGTCCCGACACGAACTACACAATCGTCTGACCGAGTCAGATTGAGCACACCAAGGGCTTCCATGAAGCCCAAATAAATCGTCACTTTGTGACTGGCACGCCCACGCAGTTAATAGAATCAATAGATGAACAAACCATAGATTTCGATTGAACGAAAAGTGCGTCCACAAGTCTGGCACGCCCGGTGGGACCAATCCACCCTTCATCTCTTTGCCGAAATTAGGGGCTCTGCGGCACCCTTCTTGTAATACTAATTGTGCTATTTTTGCAAATGTAGGAAAGTTACACTTTGACATCGAGAATGGCGACCACCTTCGGTTCCCAGCCCATCGAGAGCCACGTCAAAGGTGGCTACCTCGTCGCCCCCCTTGGATTCAGGAGCTTCCCTCCCATGGTGGGCTTCCCCAACTTCCTTGGGGTGGCCTTCGCCAACATATTGGACGTGGAAGTGTCCGACAAACCCAAGACCAACGCTCCCACCCAGGGGGCCGTTGAAGCTACTATCGGTCGAGCTGTGGCCAAAAGCAACAACGGCGTCCCAGCAATGACGCTGAGCTGCAACGTGCACCATGTGCACCAGACCACTGGCCCGTATTGCCAAGGATCGACATCTCACCGGAGGAGGCTCCGGAGGAACAACACCGGTGTCATCCCGGGGCGCCGCATATCTAGCTCCCGGAAATCCATGGCTGTCGGGACCATCCGAGTCCACCTGGATGGGCAGAGGTCCGAGGTGATACCGGACCGTATCGTCCCGACCATCCCAGTCCGCAACTCTTTCCAGGGGCTGGAAAAGCTGAAAGAGAAGGTGACGCACGTCGTCTCGGCCGCGGCACCGAAGAATGCACAGACTCACAGGCTGGCCAAACTAAAGCAAATCTGGGTTCCCAAGGAGGCCCAGCCCATTGCACCTACCCAGACAAGACCTAGCACTTTCTGCCCGAGGAGGGCCCGAAGAGATGAGAGGATCGAGGTGACAACCCCGGCTTACCAACCAGCACCCGCCGTGCCGGCGTCGCCTGAAAATGTCCGCCGCTAGTGCCGTGGGCGCCGACACTAGGCTTCCTGCCCAACACACAGGGTTTACTCCCCTCCTACTATCGCCATCGGCGCACAACTACCGGTTGCTCTCCCCGACCGGGAGTGGGAATGGATTGAGCAGGCCACGAGAAACTACCTCTGGGGCCCAGGCAACACTCCCTTGGGTCGCCAGAGATTGCTGGGGGCAGTGGCCTCTGCCTTCTAGGAAAAAGAAGAAGCTCGACCCGTACCCAGTGCAGAGTCGAGGAATCGGTCGGAGGAGCCGCGCCAGTCCCCTTTTCGGGAGGAAGCGCCGCCTCGACGATCGATCTTTGATAGGTTGGCATTCCCAGAGAGGTCATCCCGGAGGATGACGAAGAGAAATAGAAACTTGAGAGTCTTCACGAGCAATATGGCAGGAGTTTTTGGTCAGTACGGGGCCCTACCCACCGACCCTGAAGAAGTGGCCAGACTCACCGCCAGACCGGGGCCTCTCACTAGAAGAGGAAGAGCGGCAGGCGAAGCGGCACAAACGGGTGCCGCCGAAGAGACCTTTCATGAAAAACCTCCTACGGCTCTCACGGCCAATGTAGTCACCACCGGCGACACGAGCGGCGGGCCCTCCACATCATCCCCAGGACGCCCCGGCTGAAGAGACAGAAGGCATGCCCAATCTCCCTACAACCGACCCAGCAATGTTGCTCATGATACAACGATTCCAGCAAGAGATTGAGTCACTGAAGAAGCAATTAAATGGGCGGAGTGCACAACCCTCGACGTCCGGACAGACCGAGGTTCTGCTTGAAGTGCCCGGGGGCAACGGGCAATCTTCAGAAGAAACTCTACAAGCTGCGACATTCCCAGCGACTCCTAGCTTCCCTAGGGGCACACCCCCGTAGCAAGCACAGTATACAGCACCGGCCTCGCCACAAATCTTGCCTGCCCAAGGGTCCCCCATGGCCCCCCAGGCGACTGTGTTGACCACTCGAGTGCACAGCCCGCCCACTTTTATCCAAATTCGGTCGACCCAGCAATAGTCAGCCAGTTGATGCTTGAACAAATGATAGACATGAAGCTAGTAGAAAGAGGCGATGGGGACCAGACACCATTCGATGTCTACCGGGTGCCCTATCCGGCTCATTATGCCGCAAAGAAGCTACCGGTTGGCGTCACCAAGCAACCGAAGTTTGAAAAGTTTAATGGGCAAGGGTCTCCCAGGGAGCACATTGCCTATTATGTGAACGTCATGGGAGATCTGGCTACTGATGAGGCCTACCTCCTAAAGTTTTTTTGGCTCGACACTCACTAGGCTGGCCTTTGAGTGGTACTCTAGTTTGCCGCCCGAGTCTGTTTCTGATTGGCCCGACATGCAGAAGAAGTTCAAAGAAAGGTTCTACGTTGCCGAACGGGAGGTCACTGTGGCAGAGCACTATGCCACAAGGCAGAGGAATGATGAGTCGGCTCTCGACTACATTAAAAGATGGAGGAAGCTCAGTATGAGGTGCAGGCATCCCTCGCATCAAGAGGACGCGGTGCAGATCTGCAAGCAGAACTTGAAGAAAGAAATCCTGGAAAGGATGATCGACACTGAGGTCAAGACATTTGACTGCCTGAACAATATAGTAGCCGAGATTGAGACATTCCTTGCCCGATATTCTTCCACCCCGGCCGCACAAGCCAGAGAGCCAGGCAGGCTGAGAAGAAGCTAGCTCCCCCAGAAGTGCATGCACTAGATTTCTAGACCTTTGAGAAACAGAAGGAAAAAACCAAAGGGGATGCCAACCCTCCTCCCCCCAGAACTACAAAACGGCGGGAAGGCCCCTCGCTGAGGGAGAAAATGAGAAACAAGCTATATTCATTCTCCCGAGATAAGTCACGGCTCCTATTTGAGTGGGCAACCAGCTATAACAAGATATCGCTGCCAGAACCGAAAAGGCCCGGTGACCTGAAGAAGAAAAATGACCCACGCTTCTGCATGTATCACTGGATGCTCGGGCACACTATTGAAGACTGCTACGTCTTCAAGGACGTCATCGAGTCCCTAATCAGGAATGGAGAACTAGACATGGGGGATCACAATGTAGACCCTCCGTAGCCACATGAGCTGCCCAACATGGCTCCCACCGCCAACATGGTGTCATTATACCAGGAGTTGCCTGAAGAATGGGCGGAGGCCAGCACCCGCGCCACCTATGAGGCTTTTATTAAGGCGCCGGCTCAAGACCAAGGGAGCTGGCAAACTGTACCTAAAAAGAATAGGAGAAGACGGACCCCTCGGCCCACCCCAGAAGTTAATGTGAGGGGTGTGACACCCCAGCCAGCACCGCCACCGGTGAACCCAGTCTGGCATGACACGGCCCCTCGGCGAGTCATGAGGCGGCCGACTCACAACAAAAAGAAGCACATCCCAATGCGGATGCGCAAGAAGACCAGCCCGACGGTTGAAAGACTCCAGGCTATTTTTGATGGGCTTGAAGATTATGAACAGCCCGAAATCTAGCCCGTGGAACTGAAAGAATATGTCCCCTGGGAGGAGTTCGAATCACTCGAACTGGCTCCAGGAGCAGAAGCTGAAGCAGAGAAAGAGCCTCCCCTGTGGGGTGAACTTCCCCAGGAGAAGCCACCGGCTGCTGCAGAAAAGAAGAAAAAGAAGAGAAGGCCCAAGAGCAAAAAGAAAAAGGGGGCCGTCGTTGCCTGCAACACCCTTTCGGCATTGTTTGATCCCACCCTCTCCCTGGAAGAAAAAGAAGAAGAGCCACCCTATGAGCCGACAGAGGTGAACCAGGCTGAAGCATCAACTTCCCAACACGCCACCAGGTCGGGAAGGAAGTGGGGGCACCCTCCTCATGATAACCTCAACATCATGCTTGGGGGAGAGCGGTCATACCAGGTTCTCGAGCCCAAGGTTCGAGGCATCGAGATCCCTCCCCCGTCGGGTCTTTATCCCGAAGAATCCAGAAGCCGGGGCACTCCCTCATTCACCGAGTTTCTATTGGCTCGAACAGAGAGGCAGGCACGCCCCCAGGGGTCCCACTCAGTCGAAGAAGTGAGCAACCTCCCAGCCCCAGCACCGGTAAGCCTCCCTCAACCGGAAGAGGAATTTGACGGCGTCCCAAACCTCGCCGAATTCATGCGATAAACGGAAGAAGCCCAGCATACCCCGTCGGCTCAAGGAGCCGTAACAGAGCCAGTAAAAAAAGCACCCTCTGATCCAGCACCCCAAGTCCAAGGTGGGGGCAGGTGTAGCAAGGCCGAAAAGATGAAGCTGCTCAAGGTGCGGGCCGCCGACCCGATAGTCAGACATCTCAAGAAGATCCCGGCCCGGTTCACTGTCTGGGAGATGCTGTCCTTAGATGAAGAAACACGGCAAGCTATTACTGCCGCACTCTAGACACCAGCACACTTCGAAGCCTGCCTGGCAGAAATGTCACCTGAGGTGGCTGTGGCCTTCACAGAAGATGACATGCTTCTGCCCACCTGCAGTCATAACATGCCGCTCAACATGAAGGGGCAACTGAACGGCCAGCCTATCAACAGGGTCTTGATTGACCTAGGGGCGGCAGTGAACATACTTCCTTATCGGGTGTACCAGAAGCATTGCTTTGATGTCCACCTGGTCGAAGTCAAGAATGTCAAGATTGCTGGTTTCAACCAGAAATGTGAGGTACCCAAGGGGGTCGCAGAATTCGACTTGACCTTCGATAATTTCACCACCAGGGTCCAGTTCCACGTCATCAACTCCAACACCTCTTACAAGGCGTTGCTCGGCCAGCCCTGGCTACACCAGAACAGAGTGGTGCCTTCCACCCTGCACCAATGCATTAAGTACCCTTGCGAGGGGAAGGAAGTCAGAATCTTCGCCGATCTCCACCCGTTCGAGGTGTTAGAGTGTCATCTGTCAGATGCCAATCTGTACTTAGAAAAGGCGAAGCAAGTCCCTCAAGTCACCCGAGACAGAGGGAAGAGGAAGGTGGAGTCGGGTGGTTGGTTTCCTCCACCGCCCCCGGGTTATGTGGCTCCCCCGCATGTACCATTCATTGCACAAGAAGGAGGGGTGTTCAAGGCAGCTCCCCTCGCCATCTACCCTACACCGGGGATGCCCTGCCTCGAAGACCTACTGGAAGATGTTCGAGTCCCGCCAGGGATCATCAAGCCCATAGCAGAGGTCGACTGCTAAGTAACCGAGCAACTGAGAACCTTTGAGGTGCCTAACTCTGAAGGGCCACCCACTATCTTTTATATTTCCGGGGAAAAGCCAGTTAGGGAAGACGATGATTGTCGATTCCCTGACGAATTGCATGACCCGTACGTCCCCATCTCAGGATTTCCTCACATGACCGACCGGGCAGTCGGAGTGGTCAGAAAGCAAAGAATCCCCCTCTATCAACCCTCTAGCCAGAAGGAAATGTTTGAAAGGATGTGGGACCTGCCAAACGAGGATCGGCGGCTGCTGCAAATTACCAAGCACCCCGGCCTGGGCTTTTCACTAGAAGATTATTATGAAACTGATGTTATATCAGTTTCGACCTTGTCCGGCGATGACCCCGATGAAATTGTAGACTTGCGGGAAGCCCGCCGAGATGTGTATTCCACGCCCCCGACTGAGGAGGCGCAAGACGAAGAAGTGTTCCTTTAGAACCCTCTCTGCCACAGCGGCATGGGGAAGACTTCCTCCTTTTCTGAGTGGTCGGCCTCAAAAGATTACACCACTAGGGCATCCCCACCCCGGCCCGTTGGTGAAGCAAGGAGCGGTAGTATGGGCCATGCTCCGGGTCCTCCTCGATACTACCCCGTCATGTACGCCTTATACCATAGGCAGCAACGGGAGATCGAGATGTTAAAGGCACGGCTGGCTAAGTTAACCTCGCTAGTGCCCGACCTGATCCAAAGCTCTCTCCGCCCGTGGGGTGACAATGTGTCCCGGTCCCGAGACGCCAGTCCTGACGCCTCCGTCCGGTCAAGGAGGGAAGTAAGAGATACGGCGAGCCCTTCAGCCTGGCAGCCAACCAGGCGGGGCCTGACATTGCAAGAGAAGCTGCAAAAGCCCTACTCCTTCCCAAGAGAGAAGACTCGGGGTATCTTTGATTGGGCCTGCCACTACGGCAAGGTCTCCCTCCCGAGGTCCAAGAGGCCGCAGGATGCTTGAAGAAGCGGTGATCCATCGTTCTGCCCCTATCACTAGATATTGGGTCACGCCATTGAAGATTGTTATGTCTTCAAAGACATTGCTCAAGACCTCATCGACAGGGATGAGCTCAAAATGGGAGATTATGTGGTGGCCCCGCCGCGCCCCCATGCGACGGGCAGCCCCAGAAGAGGAGTCTACACAATATCTATCCAGCACCAGGCCCCTGAAGATGCAGCTCCCCCGGCCCCCGCCGAGGTTATCTACGATGAGTACATAGAAGATCTCGGGGCAGCCTTGTGCCTTTCTGCGCTAGGGAACCTCACGGGACCACCGGCTACTGCCTAGGAGGAATGCGAGGTGAATGCAGCCTCCATACCTAACCACGGGGAACAAGAAGAAGGGGATGGCGTCCTCGAGCCCGAAGATAATGAAGACCAAGAGTTTGTCGATTTGTCCCCGACCCTGCCAGAAACTGAAGATGGCGGCTAGGCCACCATCGATGAATTGGTTGAGATCAACCTTGGCACAGAAAGCAACCCCAGGCCGACCTTTCTGAGTGCTCTTGTACCCCCACAGGAGAGGGAACAATATGTGAAGCTGCTGTAAGAGTTTCAGGATTGCTTCGCATGGAACTACAAAGAGATGCCCGAACTCAGCCCCGAAGTGACTCAGCACATTTTGGCCATTGATCCCAAGATGGAGCCAGTGAAGCAGTCTCCCCGGCGCATGAGGCCGGAACTGATAAACCAGATCTACGAGGAAGTTGACAAGCTGATGAGGACATCTCCGACCACTCCACATTTTTGGGGTTCCTGATGACCGCTAGCAGTGCTACATCTTGTTCGCCACTTTATTCTGAGTCATATGATGTATCTTTCATTTTCTTATTATGTAATTTTCCTTTTATTTGAGTCAAGTCCCTAGGTTAATTGGCATTAGAGTGGTTAATGAGTCAGTTGGGCCCAATTAAGTGGGCTAGGCCCATGGGCGCCCCCTTTCCCCCTTGGTTTATTGTCATTAGTCTAAAACTCAGGGTCTTATGTTAAATTGTGGGATTCCTATAAATAGGACCCCAATCCCTCCATTTGGAGCTAATGAATTATTGAGTGAAAATTATCCACAAGAATTGTGCCTCCTTCTCTCTCTAGCTCTCCCTCTATTTCTCTCTCTCTCTCTCTAAAGGGGGCGAACCCCATTCTCTCTCCTCCCCACCCCCAAATTCAAAATTCACTCTCTCTCCTCCCCATTCACCTCTCATTAAGACCCCTCCCCCTTCCCCATACCTCCCATTTAATTCCCCTCCAACCCCTAGGTGGAATCCCCTTCTCCTAGGCACCTCTCCATTCTCCCAAGCAACTCTTCCTCTTCCCAAGCCACCCCTTCCCCTCCCCAAGGCAACCCTTCCCATTCCCTAGGCCACCATTAACCCCTCCATTAACCCCACATTCAAACCAAAGGGGAGACCTCTCCTCCCTCTCTCCTTCCCAACCCAAATTCGCAGCTCCCCCTTCCTCCACTTGCTAGACCACCTCCCAGCCCCCTTTCTGCCCCTCCCACACCTTGTATCACCCCCTAACAGACCCCCACATAGTCAGGTGCCATCCCCACACCCATCCACCCCATCTACTCCGTCTCCCATCACCTTTCACCACCCTATCCATCTCAGTTCACAGGCAGCAGTTGGAGCCTAACTTGCAGAACCTACCCCGAGGTCATTCGGCATCGTCTGAAGACATACCATACATCGATAGAAAGGTCGTCAAGATGGCTTCGCAGCCGAGGTGGTCTCGCCAGCATCCGACATCCCTGCTGTCTGGAGGGTTCATTCTCGTCCGACTACGCAACCGGGACCTGAACTAGGACCAGAGCTGCAGTACAGAAGCTTCCACGGTCTCATCCTTCCATTCCATGGTGTGCTGCTTGGCCGGGTCTAAGATCCACCAGTCCTATGTCCAACACAGCAAGCAGGACCTCGTTCGGAGTCCGGGACTGCCCGTTCCGAATTTTCTCCCACAGGTGCGCTGAACATGCCACTCAGAACCTGTCCAGAACCCTCTTCACTCAACGGGCTCTCCCTCCCAGCCCCGACATCGTCTGGCATCCCCCCTGTCTGCTGCTCGAAGAGGACTCGTCCATGGTCGTACTCGTCCTGGACCTGCTGCGTTTCGACATCGGGAGCGGGCGTGGTGACTACTTCCACCTGCTGCTGCACCCTGGGGCCAGTCCGAACCAGAGCACAGGGAACCTGATCCAGAGCCCGCCCCTGCCGGTGTCGACATCGGGATCATCCATAAAAATTCACAGGCATTCTTGGGTCTGTCAGCGACGTTACGGTGCCAGTTTCATCGACTTCCGAGTTTGGAGGAGTGCGTGGCAGCGTCTACATCAACCCCCTGTCCGGGTATTTCAGAATAGGGCAGATCGTTCGGCACTAGCTAGTTCACCACCCCACCCCGCCTGGCCGGCTTAACGCCCCTCCCTGTGCGGAGGTAGTGTTTGTTTGTAACTGAAATTTCCCTTTCCCTAGTCCAACCCCCCTGCGTGGGGAGTAGTGCATGTAATATTTGAACAGGGGAAGCTACACCGACGCAGTGTGCGGGGAACCCACACTCCCCCGCTCTCCCTAGTCTCCGGTCGGGATCTGTGTCTTCACACCGATCAGGTGAGCTTTGAGCCCCCATCCTATGCTGGTTTCACTATTGCTTAGCTTAGTATTATCTCTAGTTGCGCCGTCGGCAGTAAGAGAGTGCTCATCCCAACATTCCGTCTAATCGAGTGCCACCGCGGGTGAGTTGTGAGAGTGTCATTACATCCCATGCCCTCGGCGTGCCGGCCGCCCTTGAAATTGGGCATCCCTGGCCCATTGGGGTCCATCCCTAGCTGGCCATATCCTTGGAACCTCGAGGTCAAACCTCGGACCCTCACCATCATCGCCGGTCCGCCTACGGACCCGGGTGCGCGCGACGCGGGTGAACCCGCTTGTGAGAGATCGACGTTCGGTCCGGTTGGTTGCAAAGTTAGGTCCAAGGGGTCGTGTCACATCACAAGCTCATAGATGTCGACATTGTAGCATAAAACCAATACACTACCTGGCTGGCCAACATCGTGCCAGTGAAGAAGAAGAATGGACATATCAGGATTTGTGTGGACTTCCGCAACCTGAACAAAGCATGTCCGAAGGATGACTTTCCGGTGCCTATCACCAAAGTAATGATTGATGCAACCACCGGCCACGAGGCCCTATCTTTTATGGACGGATCGTCCGACTATAACCAAATCTGGATAGCCGACCACGATCGGATTCATACAGCCTTCAGGTCACCTACGGGGATATTCCACTACAAGAGGATGCCTTTCGGCCTCAAGAATGCCGGCGCCACATACCAGCGGGCGATGACCAAAATCTTTGACGAGCTGCTATATAGCAAGGTCGAATGCTACATTGACGATCTGGTCATCAAGACCAAGGAAAGGGGCGATCATCTGAGTGACCTCAGGGTCATCTTCTAGAGGCTCCGACAATATGGGTTGAAAATGAACCCCATGAAGTGCGCCTTCGGCGTTTCCAGCAGGAAGTTCCTCAACTTCATTGTCCGGCATGGAGGGATCAAGATTGACCCCTTCAAGACAAAAACCATCTAGGAGTTGCCCCCTCCGAAGAACCTGGGGGAGTTGAGGTCTCTGCAGGGTCGGCTAGGTTACATCCGCAGGTTCATCTCCAATCGGTCGGGATGCTGCCAACCCTTTCACAGACTGATGATGAAGAATGCACCCTTTAGCTGGGGTCATGAATGCCAGCACTTGTTCGACCAGCTGAAAGAGTACCTGAAGACCCCGCCAGTCATGGGGGCACCTGTCAAAGGCAGACTGCTTATTCTCTATATAGCGGCTACCAAATATTCACTGGGGGCAATGCTTGCCCAGAATAATGACGAGGGGAAGGAGTAGGCTCTCTACTACCTCAGCCAAAGATTGGTGGGAGCGGAGGCCAAGTACACCCCGATTGAGAAGGTCTACCTTGCCCTGGTCTTCGCAGTCAAGAAGCTGAGGCACTATATGCTGTCCCACGAAGTGAGTCTAATATCCAGAGCCGACCCCATCAAGCACATTCTCTCCCAGCCACTCCCGAAGGGGCGCCTTGGCAAATGGGCCGTGCTGCTCATGGAGTTTGACATCACCTACGTGCCACAGAAGGCCATTAAGGGGCAACCCATCGCGGACTTTTTCGCAGCACACACTATGCCCGAAGACTCCCCGTTGGCCACGGAGCTACCCGAAGATGAAACACTGGAGGTGGACCAGGTCCAACAAGCCATTTGGCAGCTGTACTTCGACGGGGCCTCGAGAACAGAAGCGACCCCGTCCGGACGCACCAAGGTACGGGCCGGAGTCGGCATCATCCTCAAATCCCCAGATGGGGAAGTATTGCACACTTCCTGCTACATCAACAAGCCCTGCACAAATAATGAAGCAGAGTATGAATCTCTGATCATTGGCCTCCAAGTGGCCCTCCAAATGGAGATAAAAATGCTTCACGTATTTGGTGACTCGCTGCTGGTCATCAAGCAGGTCCAGGGGCAGTTTGATGTCCGAAAACTTGAGCTGCTCCCTTACTATACTAAGGCAAAAGCGCTAATGGAACGATTCTACCTCCTTGAAATAGGCCACATCGCCAGAGGAGACAATGCACAAGTCGACGCCCTGGCAATGCTAGCAAGCTCTTTGGTAGTACCGCCAGATGGATTGCTCAACATCCAAGTGATAAATCAGCGCCAGGTGCCCAGCATGATAGAAAAAGCGCTAGAAGAAGAAGAACTGGAGGTCGCTACAACGGAAGCCGTCAACCTACCTGACTGGAGAGACCCTCTGATGCAGTGGTTCAAATACCAGTAATTACCCAAGCAGAGAGAAGAGAAGATCAAGCTAATCAGGACCAAGGACTCTTATGAGCTTCGAAACGAAATATTGTTCCGAATTATGGCCGACGCCAAACAGAAGCTGCTCCTTCGATGCCTGTCCCTTGAAGAGGCTTGGAGGGTTATGAAGGAAGTACATGCCGGGACAGCTGGTGCGCACCAGGCGGGACCGAAAATGAAGATTGGAATAAAGAAGCTTGGCTACTACTGGCCGGCAATGTTTGACGACTGTTGCAAATACGCTAAGTCCTGCCAGAAGTGTCAGGAGCATGCCGCGGTACCTAGAAGGTCACCGGTGCCACTGCATCCGACAGTGCCTAGTTGGCCATTTGTCCAATGGGGAGCAGACGTCGTGGGTCCATTACTTGCGTCATCCGCCGGCTGCAAATACATTTTGGCGGCGACTGATTATTTCTCCCGTTGGGTAGAGGCTATCACCGTAAGGGAGGTCACCGGAGAGATCGTGGTCAGATTTGTCTGTCGTAATATTATATTCCGGTTCGGCACGCCCGACCAAATTATCTCAGACAACGGCAGCCACTTCCGCAACCAGAAGGTCTACCGGCTAACAGAAAAATACAAAATTGACTGGAGGACGTCAACTCCTTATAACCCACAGGCCAATGGTCTGGCCGAAGCCTTCAACAAGACTTTATGCACTCTCCTGGCCAAGATTGTTAGCTCTAACAAAAGGGACTGGGAAGAGAAGATGTACGAGGCGCTGTGGGCGTACCAGACCGTATACAAGACCCCAACAGACTGCTCGCCTTTCTCTCTAGTATACGGCTCGAAGGCAATTGTCCCCATTGAATTGGAGATACCCTCCCTCAGGGTCGCTATCCAGCACGAGCTAGTCTGTGAAGGACAGACCAATGTCGAACGAAGACTCGAAGAGCTCTCCAGTTTGGAAGGAAGACGGCTTCAGGCCCAACAGAACATCCAGATCTATCAGGCCCGAATAGCACGTGCCTTTGACAAGCTCGTCAAGGAACGCGAGTTCAAGAAAGGCGACCTTGTCATGGTCAAGAGAAGAGACGTCATGGCCGTCAATCCCAAGGGAAAGCTGAATGAAAATTGGCTCGGACCCTACGTAGTACAAAAAGTCTATAAAGGCGGAGCCTATGTAATTGTCAACCACCGCGGGGAAGTTCAATTCCCGCCCCTTAATGGAAGGCACTTGAGATTGTATCACGCTCCAGTGCCCCCATTCAATGAATAATATTATCCTTCACCCTATTTCAGGTGGATTTGCATGACTGCTGTCCAAATAACTTGATCACTATTCATGTTTTCAAAAAAAGAGAGAGAGAAAGGAAAGGAGAGAGAAGAGAAAAAGGGAGGAAAAGAAAGGAAAAGAAGAAAAAGGGGGGGGGGTGGGAGACGGTCCCCCATTCCGAACCATTGCCCCGCGCCGGCAGGGATCCCAAGAAACAAATAGACCACGTTGGCTCCACCACCTTGTTGGCACCGATGAATATCCCTTTGACTTGGACCGCCTGTTCAGGTCATTGATTAAACAAACTCTTCTCTCTGTCCCCTTCGGGTGGTGAATATCCCTTTAACTTGGACCTCCTGTTCAAGTCATTGATTAAACAAACTCTTCTCTCCGTCCCCCTTCGGGCGGTGAATATCCCTTTGACTTGGACCTCCCGTCCAGGCCATTGACTAAACAAACTCTTCTCTCCGTCCCCTTCGGGCGGTGAATATCCCTTTGACTTGGACCGCCTGTTCAGATCATTGATTAAACAAACTCTTCTCTCCGTCCCCCTTCGGGCGGTGAATATCCCTTTGACTTGGACCTCCCGTCCAGGTCATTGATTAAACAAACTCCCCTCTCCGTCCTCTGCGGGCGGTGAATATCCCTTTGACTTGGACCTTTCGTCCAGGCCATTGACTAAACAAACTCTTCTCTCCATTCCCTTGGGGTGGTGAATATCCCTTTGACTTGGACCGCCTGTTCATGTCATTGATTAAACAAACACTTCTCTCCGTCCCCCCTGCGGGCGGTAAATCCCCCTCTGACTTGGACCGCCTGTCCAGGTCATTGACTAAACAAACTCTTCTCTCCGTCCCCTGCGGGCGGTGAATATCCCTTTGACTTGGACCTCTCGTCTAGGCCATTGACTAAACAAACTCTTCTCTCCGTCCCCTTTGGGCGGTGAATATCTCTTTGACTTGGATCGCATGTTCAAGTCATTGATTAAACAAACCCTTCTCTCCATCCCCCTTAGGGCGGTGAATCCCCCGCTGACTTGGACCGCCTGTCTAGGTCATTGACTAAACAAACTCTTCTCTCCGTCCCCTGTGGGAGGTGAATATCCCTTGTTGAGACTGGTGCGATAGATTCAGAGGGGGGTGAATGAATACATCCTTAAGAATTTTGCCCAATTGAAAAAATCAAACAAACAGAGATGCGGAATTAAAAACCCACGGATGCCTTAATCAGCTTAGATGTACTCTTCGAATGATGGAAGAAAGATCAGATAGACTGTACCTCTGATCTACTCCATATAAACTAAAGAGATGACTCAGTTCATCTAATCAACTAGACTCTATCAAGACCAGAATCAAACGCACGGTGTGCAAACCTATCTCGCACTAGATATAAGAAACAGATCGTGCCTATGCATACATCTAGTGAATCGAATAAGGCAATCAAACCACAGTAGACAAGGGGATTTTTAGGTGGTTTGGTCCGCAGACCTACGTCCACCCCACACTCAAACCCAAGTGTGGCTTCCGCTGATACACAGCTTAAACAGCTGGGCCTCACAGCTTGCCTACAACCGCTGAGCAGCACAGCTTGCTGTCTGAGGTATCCACCTCGCCCGCTGAGCAACACAGCTTGCTGTCCAGAGGAATCCTCCTCTGCAACACTGAGCAATATAGCTTAGCTCTGCTGACTAACAGCTTGAAATAGAGTTTCAAAAGAAAAACAAGAAGAACAAAGGAAACACAGCAACTGAAAGCTGTAAACGATAGGAACAAGTTGGTCTGGATTTGATCCAAGAGCCAACAGATAACAGATCTTTAATGAAACTTCTCTTCTTCTTCTCCTCAAGCTCTTTCTTTACTCTCTCTCTCTCTCTCTCGATCTCACGAGCTCTCTCACTTTCACTTCTGCTCTTCTCTGCTGCTACTCTCTTCTCCTCACTGGATCGTGCTGCTGTAGATCTTTCTTCTTCTATCTACTTCTATCTCACTGCTCTTCAGGAAGAAGCTTCTTATTTATAGAGCAGTGAGGTAGGGCGTGTGCTTTCCATGATTCCCGCCCAGAGGCCTTAGTCCACGTGGTGGTATCCCAGCACGATGGTTCCACGTGTCACGATCAGGGTTAGACCTCCATTCATGGATCACGTGCCCTTCTTAAACTTCTCCGTGACATCGGACATAAAGTCACATGCAGACAATATATGAGTTATAAGGAAGATGTACTGACTTAATATGATGCACTGATGCAAAGTATGAATGCTACAGAAGTATGTACTGACTTGATCATGCATGGAATAAACCCTCCACAGAGTTGGTTCGAGAATGTATAGACTTGTTAAGTCATCAAGGCAACCATGTATAGACTTAGTATTCAAATGCATGAACTTTATGTATGCAACATAATGTATAGACTTTGAGTGCATGGTAAAGAGTGTACAGACTTTGTTTTGAAAGATGCACAAATGCAACAGAATGTATACACATTGAAGAGGAATACTCAGGCATGCCACCGAGATGTGTATAGACTTTTGTGTGCATGCGACAAGATGATGTATAGACTTGCTGAAATGATGCACGAATTTAAATGCTAGTATCAACATAGGTTGTACAGACTTGCTCATATAAACAACGGTTGTACAGACTTGCCACCGAAGAATGTACAGACTTGGAGTGCATGGTACAAAAGATGTACAGACATGCCGTCGAAGAATGTACAGACTTGTGTGTGCAATGTACAAGCGGTGCACAGATATGCCATCGAAGAATGTACATACTTTGCAATGAACTATGCGCTTACTTTGTATGCATAATGAACACGCATCGACTTTGTATTGAAGCAACTGATGAATGCACTGATGTAGTGTATGCATATGGCAGATATTACACCGATGCAATGTGCAGGAGAGCTAACAATGCACTCTATATACCAGAACCCATATGACTCTTTATGCATGATAATCAAGCATTCATACTCATAGTGCTTGCTGACATCAAAACCATAGGGGCACAACATCCCTTTGACTTGGACCGCCTGTTCAGGTCATTGATCAAACAAACTCTTCTCTCCGTCCCCCTTCGGGTGGTGAATGTCCCTCTGACCTGGACCTCCCGTCCAGGCCATTGATTAAACAAACTCCCCTCTCCGTCCCCTTCGGGCTATGAATACCCACCTTTTGACTTTAACCGTATGTCCGGGTCACTGAGTAAAAGAATTCTTCTCCTCGGCCTTCTTCTGAGAAGACGAGCACTCTCCCGTGTACTACCAAGGATCCCTACCTGATTTCCCCGGAGCGGACTACCGCGAAGACTTACACTCTGCCGATATGTGCCGGCGCTACAAAAGAAAAGAAAGAAAAAAAAAGAGAGAAGAAAAGTGTAATGCCCCAGATTTTTTTTGGATTATTTTAGTGGGTCTCGGAGTGTATTTTTTGCTTTACACGTGTTTTTCCCTGATGTGCCTACGGAACTCTGTGCAAGGTGAACCGTGGTGTTCTCCGACTCCAGGACAGTACCACTGCGTTGTGTTCCTCCCGAGGATCGCGGAGGTAATTTTTAGTAATTTTTTGAATTTTTGAATTTTTAGATTTTTCTATATGTATTAACCCTTTTCTCTCTCCCCCTCTCATTCTCTCTTTCTCACTCTCTCTCATCTCTTTCTCTCCCCCTCTCCCCGAGCGGCCGACGGTGGCGGAGGAGGGCGAGGCGGCGATGGCGGGATGCGAGGAACGGGGAACGGGTCGAGGATCGAGGGCCGGTGGCGCGTGGAAGCTCGGCCGCGGGTTCGTGAAGCGGCGAGGGTTTCACGGCGTTTTCTTCGTGGATCGGCGTGCTCGGGGGGCGAAATCTTCGGTGGAGGTAGGGAGATGGACCCCCAGTTCATGCTTTCCCTTTCCCGCGAGTTTTGTAGGCCGTGGTGAGCTGAGCGGGTTTATTTTCACATTTTAGAGAAAATCCATGTTTTTGGGGAGTGAGTCGGATCTCTCATTTTACGGCGTTTTTGGCCGATCCAGGGGTTTAGATGCATGCCTAGGGGCTTGGGGATGGATTCCCCTTTGTTTCCCCATCACCCGAGGGTGATCGGGGCGTGGATTAGATTTTTGGGCTGTTTCTTCCCGTTTCACGCTCGGACGGGTGTGACGGTCCTTCCAGTGACCGTCACAGCCTGTGACGCCCCAGGGTGGGTGCGTCACAGAGCCCGTTAGCCTTTTGGTGGTTTGTGGGTGTGACGGTCCCTCGATAGACCACCACGGCGCTGTGACGCGCCTGGGTTGGACCATAAGGGATGATCTGACCGTTGGCTTTTGTTCATTGGTTTGGACCGTTTGGGGTCAGAGCGGACGTGTACCCACCTTGTAACGCACCAGAGTTGGTCTGTTACAGCCTGTGACGCACCGAGCAGGACGTGTCACAGTTGGTTTCTTCTTGTCTTGTGACGCATCAGGGCTAGCGCGTTACAGGCTGTAACGCACCAGGGCTGGCGCGTCAGAGACTGTGATGTAGCAGGTTAGGCGCGTCACACCCAACTTTGCACTGAGCGTCTGACGGCCCTTTGTTGGTGCATCAGAATGGTTGTGACGGTCGAGGCTTGAACCGTTACAGACTGTGACGGCCCAAGGTTAGACCGTCAGGCTCTGTGTGGTGCCGAGATGAGTTTTCATGTTCTCCACGATCATTGCGCGTTGTGTCGGTCCTTAGTCTACCCGGTCGTGACCCAGTGGTCAACTTGCGATCTTGTGAGTACCCCAGACACCCGTGGGATTCTATGTCTGTGTTTTGAGGGTGTCGGGAGGACAGTGCTACCTCGTTTAGCGTAGCCGTGGGTTTGAGAGTCTGGGTGTCTTCTCGCGTGTCGGGCTTTCGTGTTACGCTAGACCAAGTCGCCGTGTGTCCGTGGGGGTGCGGTGGGGTCTCCCCCGCATGCCGTGAGTTTTCCTGGAAGATGATTTCGGAGTGGGCCATGTGTTTGGCCTTGGAATGTGAGTCCAGTTATCGGCGTGGTAGCTCGTGCGTTGCCCTGGGAATCATGCTTCTGTGCTTTCCGCGTAGGCCACGCCTATGGCCTTGGACTACCAGTCCAGTTGCCCAGCCTGGGGCTGGAGGGTTCTCGCCTTTCCCTGAGAGTGGGATTTGGTTTGGCGGTCTGTGAGCTACCTCGGGAACCATGTTTCCACGTTTCTGTGTGGCCGAGCTTGCGGCCCGTGCACTGTGAGTCCCGTTTCTTCTCAGACTGTGGTCACCGTGCGACGGTGCGGGTACGTGGGACGGTCCCCGTACTTCGTCGGGTTCGAACATTATTTTCTGTTGACTTGAGAGTCTACTCCTTGACCCTCCACTAGTCGTAGCATGCCTGCACGCGAGTGGACCCACCAGGGAGTGGTGGAGAGGCTACCCTGAGGACTGTTTTTAGGCTGGTTTCCGTAGGGCCCCTTGCCTTTGCCACATGAGTCCGGTGGGGGGGGGAAAAACCAGCTAGAGGACCCGACCTAGAGCAGATGGTCGGTGTGTGCACACGTGGTTGGGGGCGGTTGGGGGCGTGACCCCAGCTAGTCACTTGTTTGTGGTTACTTGTACGGTGTCTCAGTTCCCGCTGGGCAGGAGGGAGACACCTGAGGCGCCGACTAAGACGTTAGTGGACGCATTCGGCCTTGCTTCTAGTGGGAGGTACTCCTGTCGAGTCGGGAGTGACAGACTGTCAGTTTCCTTGACTTTGACCTTTGGGTTTTCGGTCGTGTCGACCGTTGAGTTTTTGGTTGTTTCGCCATGGCGCGTGTGTTGGTTTTCGCGCCGTGAGACTAGTGCTAGTAGCTTTACCGAGGTTGCGTCTTGTCGTGCGGTACCCGTGACCAGGTGTCAGGGTTACACTTTAGATAGCGTGTCCAGGTTGGCCGCGTTCTGGGAGACAGGCCTCTACGGCGTGGTTGCCGTGGGTTTTTACTTCGGTAAGCGGTACTAGTGTAGTTCGGTAGCCCCTGACCGTGAGTTCGGGGTGTGTTTCCGGTACAGTAGGAGTAGTGGTAGTGCCGGGTTTCGACCGGCCACCGGGTTTACTGTTCCTACTGTTGCGGTTGCTCTTGTAGCCTTCCTTTCCGCTACCGCCGTTGTTTCCGGTTGGGGTTCCGCGGGATCCCTGCTGAGTCTCTGTTTTGGAGACTCATTCCCTGCTTTTCAGGTGTGGGGGTTCTTCTTCCTTGAGGTTTGAGGGCGCGGTGCGGAGGTTCTCAGTTGCCAGCTCGCCGGGCCGAGTGTTCACTCGGCATGTGGTATATTTACTGCTTTAGACTGTACTTTCTGTTGGACTGGACTCTGTTGCAGCTGTAGTTGTTTATTTATTCCTGTTAATTGTTAAATTGTCCTACTTTATTTCATATTTCTTTGTGCCTCCACACTCCTTTTAGCCCTTCCGAGCCCTCCCGGCTCGTCGGCGGTGGTTCGGGTTATCGGGTCTCTCCCGATAATCGGATTCTCGGGTCGTTACAAAAAGAAAAAAAGAGAGATAAAGAAGAAAAAGAAGAAAAAAAAGGAAAATAAAAGAGAGAAGGGGAAGATATATATATATATATATAAAGGGGGGGAGGAAGAGAAGAAAAAAGAAGAAAAAAAGGAGGATCCATTGGGGCGAATGCCACGCCCACTGAAAGGACATGTAAAGTGACAATGTTTTATTCCGTTCAAAGTTTTTTCTAATTACATGTGCTTTGGGGCATACCCCAGTGTTACATTTCAAAAAAGAAAAAAAAAAAGAAAAGAAGGGAAAAGAGTAGAGGGGAGCGACATTTAGTCTATGCCCCATCGAGTGGGAGGATCCCGACACAAGAGAAACCCGTCATGTCTTGTAGCCGGCTCCACTATCCCTCGAGGCGTCCCAGCTTGGTCACCACAGACGCCGTCTCGACCTTCGCCACATCCAGCTCCTGGGCCTCTCTCGCCACGGTCGCCTCGGCCTCGACGAGATCGGACTCGATAGTGACAAGGTAGCCTTTCAACTTCTCGATCCTGCTCGTGAGGGCGTGAACACGGCGGTGGCCTTCATCCAGGGCCTTTGCATGCTGCTCCTCGTTGCCCGTCCGCACCTCCAGACTTGCATGTATTCGTCCTCCTGGGCCCTAATGGCGGCAAGTTCCCCGAGAGCCTGCGTCTCGAGGAATTCGCGACGTCTAACATACTTTAACAGCAGCAGAACCCACCGCGGCCACTCCCCCAGCGAGCAGCCTAACACCTGGAGTGCCCCGGTCAGCTGTGTGACTATGCTATGTACCTCCCGGTACGACAAGGAGAGGTCAGTAAAAATCATCATCCGTAGAGTCAGTAGCATCTGCCAGACCGTCGCGTCAGACGTGGTATGGCAAATTGAGGGCATAACTGGGGGAATGAATTCTACGGAGCTATCCACCTCCGCCCACAAATCCGCATCTACCACGGTCGAAGAAGATGGAAGAGTAAGAGTCAAGCCGCCCGGCCATTGTGGTTCGGTAGACGACTCCTGGCCAGCCACTGCTAGGGGAGTGGTCAAGACCACCGCCGAGTCACATGGCACCGCCATCATTCGGTGTTGTCCCACTTCCTCCTTCTCCGCCTGGTCCATCCCCGTCGCCATTTCACCAGACGGGAGTGCAAGTGCCGCTGCTTTGACCAAAGGAGGGGCTTCGAGCAAAGCCGGGCCCGAAGCCATCACCGATAGGCCTCTCTCTCGCGTTTGGGACCCCTCCAGGGGCGCACGGAGTCCCGCGAATATCTTCTTTAAGAGCGGGTCCTCCACCTAAGCCGGAATCTTCGGGAGAGGCAGAAGAAGAACCATCAGCCGGGGTCTACCTTCTGCTTGCATGAGCGCCGCGAAGGTCTCCGCCCCCGGGCCCAAGACCGAAGCCGGCCCCTCCACCGCTAGCGGACCAATAATCGGCCTCCGTTTGGCGACGGCCTTGAGGACACGGACGGATGTCTTCCCTGATGTCGGCATTACCTGACCATGTGAGGCAGGGTTAGCCATCCACTACCTAAAATGAATTATTCAAAAATGAAAGGACAAGGAGGAGTTGCGAAGCCCCCGTGCTTACCTCGACCGCCGGGACTATGCTGCTTTCGGGCGCGATCTCCCCCTCCTCCAAAGCTCGTCCCTCGTTCTGGGGGCACTTGAAGTCTTCGCGGCCGTCTCTTGCTATAAGACCTCGAACAAGAGCGCCAGCTTACCCAGGGCCGCATCGACTCCTGTTGGGCGATCGGCCGGTGCGTCCGGAGCAGCTCCCTTCACAGCCTCTGACTCGATTGGTTCCTGAAAATCCAGGAATAACAGGAATAAAGTCAGTGGATGACCATGAAGGAAGTCCTGCACGAACAAGCTCACACTTACAACAGCCTTCCCAATTAGGCTTAAAGAGCTAGCAAGTAAGGGGGCCTTAAAGATCAGCTTGGGAGGCCCAGATATCTTAGATACGCCCTCGCCAAAAGCCACTTCGTCGGAGGAGTAGTCATAATCTACCTCTTCGCTCGACGAAGACTCAACTGCCACAGGTTCTTCCCTTGCTAGCAAGGGGACCTCCGCTTCGAGGTCGATGATCTGTGCATCCTCACGCGGGCTGGGTGAGGGTAGTACGTCGGACTTCAACCACTTCCTCGTGTACGTACGCGTCACTGGGAAATGCAGGCGAGGCCCAGATGGCCTGATAACTGCTGCATCAACGTCTGCCACATAAAAGAAAGGCTGGATCATACCGGAGCCGATGAGTCCTTAAGAATGAAAGAAGTCAATCAAGTGGACAAAGATAAATACCCCCTCTGGCTTCTACAGCACGAGGCGGCTCACGGGTCTCCTTGACAGGCGATGGTGCCCCAGGAGCTACAGCCTCGCCCTCGCCCGGGATCGACATAGGTACCGGCACCTTCGTACCTGCTGAAAGAGGGAAATACACATGTCATGTACGCATGAAAGCCCTACCCCCGGGAAGCAAGTAAATCCTGAAGGACATCGGTGGTCGGTGAACCTCACCAGCATGGTAACTCGGCTCAGCCCGAGTGACTTCAAACTCCTCGAACGACAAGATGGGAGCCACCGGAGAGACAGCCGCCAGAGCCGGGGTGGCCTCTGCCCTCCTTCGCTTCGTCTCTTGCCGCCCAATCGCTTTGGCGGCGGCCAACACTTTCTTGACGGGCGACTTCGCCCGGGATCTCTCCTTGACTTGTGGTGGGGGAGTCGGAGTCAGCGCTGAAGTCTCCCCTGCTACAACCGCGGCCTCTCCCACATCAGAAATGTGCATGAGTGCTGGATCCTCCACGTTAGGGATGGGCGCATGTGCAGGCTCTTCCGCAGCAACTGAAACAAAAAGAGAAGAAGTATTCATGTGTAAAGACCTTGTCCCGAAGTGAAGACAGATCCTGAAGGACACGAATGGCTAGAAATTCTAACCGGCGGGCTGACTTGGCTCGGTCCGGGCAACTTCAAACTCCTCAAAAGATGGAATTCATGGCATCGGAGGAGTAGTCGTCGAAGCCTTAGCAGTCTCCGTTTTCCGCCGCTTCGCCTCCCGCTGCCTGGTCACCTTGGCAGCATCCACTGCCTTCTTCACAGGTGATTTAGCCCGGGACCTCTCTGCGGCCTTCGGCAAGGGAGTCGTGGTCGGGGCCGGTAACACGGCATCAAAATAGGCGGGCTTCTAGACGAGCCAAAGAAGATTTCGATACGTCGCCATTTGGGTGCTGTCAGGATGGTCTGTCGAAAAAGAAATCTAATCAGTATCCGATACCCTGCAAAGGCTACGATGATAAGGGATGAAAATAAAACCAAAGGGAGGATCAAATACCATGGGGACCAGTATACAGCCAAAGTGTTATCGGCCAATAGCTCAGGGACGGCTCCTTGTCCCGGCGCGCTACCTCCCGGACTAACCAGCATACATCCTCGATCTTCTGGCAATGGTCAGTTAGGGCAGCCAGGTCTGCATGCTTCTTCGACGAAAGGTGGCAGAAAAGATTGAAGTGGTCCATGCCCCACCCGTCGGCATAATAATACGAGACATGCAGGCGCTTGCCCAGGATGGCGGCCGTCTGGTCGTCGATCTTCAGCCCATTTACTCGGAGAAGGACATATAGCCATGTGGTGTCCTTATAATTTTCGGGCTTCCTCTCCTCCCGCCTCATGAATGTGCGGTACGGGCAGATCGGGTCCCTCTCTGGACGCCAGCTCTTGGCGGGAGTACCTTCTTCTTCTATGGGGAGCGGATAATTGATGAGCTCCAGATGGTCACTCCCAATTCGGCAAAGATCCCTTATAGTCTTCTTGAAGTCATCCTTCGCCACTGGGGGTAGTTTCACCTGCGGTGCCGGCTTCACTTCTCGAGCCTCCCGGCGAGCGGCCAGATACGCCGCCACCTCCTCATCCTTCTTATTCTTGAGCCGAAGGAGGTGCTCCGGGTCGATGTCGAGCACCGGCACTAACTGCTTGCTCAGAAACTTCCTCTCTGCCCCATCCCAACAGTCGATCTTGCATAATCGATAGAAGGCTGTCCGGGCGTTCCACCATTTTATGTACTCCGGGGTCACTGGAGGAATACGGCCGGGGGCTGGCACCCTGAAAGTTGTGGAGTCCGTCCGATGGAAGAAATCCCACCAAGACCTTGCGTGCTTAGCGGTCGAACTTCCTCGGACACTTCGCGTGGGCAGGCTAAACTGGGCGCTATGCACCGAGATAGGATGATCATACCCGAAATTTTGCCCAAAGCGGAAGGGATAATATGGTTCCAGCAGTAGAGTATCCCCCTTCCTGAACGCTAGCACGCTGGGGCGAATAGATAACGCCCAATCCCTGAGCTCGGGCTCTAGCAGCAGGCTAACCACATTCTCCTGGCTGATGGGGTGGACGTACTTCTCCACCTGATCATCTTTGCACTCCCTCTTATTGTTCACCAGGGGGCTCGAATGTGTAGCCAAAGTCTATAAGTGAATGGTGCTGGTCACGTCCCGTGGGACTATCGTCAAGCGGCCCCGAATATCATATAGCCGCTGAGAGGTGGAACCCGACTCCACGCTGGCGAACTCCAACATCCGCGGTATCAGCCCCCAGTCTTGGAGAGTGTGAGGGGCGAACTCCGGGAACAGCGAGCAGACCCACGCATTGAAGAAATGCAATGGGCACACGTACCGGGCCTGCCTTGGGAACTGATGAGTGCTGATGTCCCCTAGCGCCTTGTATATCAGGCAAAGAGCAGCCAGGCACAGGGATACGTTGATCCCCCACACCATCTGACATGCTGGGTAGATGGTGTCCGGCCGAATGACCGTCTCATCTCCGTGCGGCATGGCAAATGAGCACAGCCAGTACGTCAGGAATGCGGCGCAATGTGTTAGCGGGTCGACCCCCATCGGATTGGGGCCACTCCGGCATCCTCTGGATGGGATCTTCACATCAGTCTTGGGCTTGGCGTGCTTCTTACGAGCGACGACGGTGCCAACACATGAAAATTCTTCATATTGCTTCAGCCCGTCATAGAAATATTGCAGCCATAGGGTCATGCGAACCCTCTTTTTGTGCCCACAGGGAGGCTGCTTCCCGCCATGCGCCAGTTGATATAATTCCTGGTACGCCTTCATGAGATACCGGTATGAATACCCAAGAGAACAATAGCCATCCCCGTTGGTTTCATCTTTGATCAAATCCGGGAGGCATACTTCTTCATAAGGCTCCCCGTCAATGGGCAAGCCGCTGAGTTGACTTAGACTCCATAGGTCCAGCGAAGTCTCGCCCTCTGCTGTATAGAAAGTATTGGTCTCTGCGCTGAATACTTCTATCATGCCGCAATAGAGGCCCTTGGAGATGGGGTAGCCGTAGCGGGAGGCATAGACACTATGGTAAATGTCAGCCGGAACCAGTAGTGGGGAGTAGTTGAACAGTACATATTCCGTGAATTTTTACGGCCCCTTCCTTAAAATTGTGAGCATCCTGAAGCTTCAGCTCCCCGAACCAGCCCAGCGCCAGCTCGTGCTTGAATCGGATGGCCAGACAGACCAGGATAAATGGCTCCTCCCTGTAGCCCCATTTCAGGGGAGCCAAGAATAGACCAAAATGGGGCGGCTCACCTTGCACCCGCCCAGTGGACATGTCCCACTTCGCCGGGATGAATTGAGGTGCTCGCACCAATCTATCCTCGGTAGGCAACACTCCTTCGATCCCCAAGACAGGCTTCCATTCCGGGCCTCTCCCACCAAATACATCGGGATGCTTCTCGGGACACTGTACAACAAGCTGTCACGAGCTTGCAGAATCGCTTGCTCAACCTCCCGCATAGCCCGCAGCTCCCGCCTCTCCCGGGAGTGGAAGTACTTTAAAAATCGGATAAGATGCTTGTCTTTTGGGAAGTCCTTTCGATATTCGCCGGTCCGATCGAAGGTAAAACGGTTCTCGACCCGAGAAAGCCGATGATAGTCCATTGTCTCGGTCTCAGAGCCCGAGGACTCAGCTAGTGCTGCTACTTCAGCGTGCTCCCTGTCCAACTCCTCTACATTAAGCCACGTGACGGCTGGCACCGGAGGCGGAGGAACAAAGCCGGCACCGGCAGTAGCAACGGGAGCAGAAGAACCGCTTGGGGCAGCCATTTATCTGCAAGATACAACAAACAAAAAAGTCAAAACAAGCCACGGGCGAAGAGAAATGAAAACCATAAAGGGGCTCTACTACAAGTGAAGTGAATAAGACGCTGCCAATTTCTAACAAAATTTCGGCAGAGTTTCCCCTAGGCCAGAGGCGTAAGGGAAAACATGGGTGCGCGTCCACAAGGAGTGACGGCCCCAACAAAGTCACGGTGGGCCCCGAGGGGCAACACCGAAAGGCCTCCGTCTGAAAGAAGTCCTCCTTTCTCCCCTTTGTCGGCACAGCCTTCAGGCTCTTCACTGGTGCACCGCCTGAAGCCCCTTCCCCGGCACGCTTTCTGCCTCCTTCCCCGGCACACCCTGGAGTTGCCTTCATCGGTACACCCATACGGGTCTTCACCGGCACGCTCTAAGCGGCATTCGCCGGCACGCCCTGGCCGCTCTTCTCCGGTACACCTTGTGGTGGCCTTCCCCGGCACACTTGGTGCTCACTCCATGGCATAGCCTTGGCGAGCACTACTAAGTGCCACAAACCCAAGGATAGAAGATGAGTGAAAATGAAGATGAATAAAAATGACGGGGGAACGAGAACTAGAAGGGAACTCTACTACAATTTGAACGAACAAGACGCTGTCAATTTCTGACAAAATTTCGGCAGAGTTTCCCCTAGGCCAAAGGCGTAAGGGAAAACACGGGTGCGCATCCACAAGGAGTGACAGCCCCAACAAAGTCACAGTGGGCCCCGAGGGACAACACCGGAAGTCCTTCGGTCGGAGAAACTCCTCCTCTCCCTCCACCGGTGTGCCACCTGAAGCCCCTTCACTGGCACACCCTATGGTCTTACCCAGCACAGACCCTGCACGTCTTCCCCGGCACGCTCTCCACCTGCTTCACCGATGTTGACACCCATTTTTAGTCCACAAATTACGTCATTTCTCTTATTCATCATTTTTTATGTCTCGAATTACCCATTATTTTGGAGCCTTCCTTAGATGGATTTTGATCCCATTTTCATTATTCCATTCCCTTTGAGCCCTAGAGATCATGATTTCCTAGAGCCCTGGAGCGTATTTTATCAACTTATGGCTTCTAAGTCGACTTTCGGTCCATTTAGGCCGGCTTCCCTTAAGTAATCGGCTCTCTCCCGTTGTGTAGTCTTGAAAGTGGTCCTTTCTCATCTCCTTCTGTCCCTCTATTCAAACAGTTATCTTCACCAAAGTTGTTCCTCTTTCAACGATCTACAATTTCTTATACTACGCTGTTGGCCAGTTCTACCCCGTTTGTGAGCTATTTTTATTTTTTCGGTGTGTTGTGCTGTTCAAAATTCTTTTTCTCTATTCTAGCTCCATTTTTTCCCCTGTCTGATCATTTTCGCATCTTGCTTTCTTCATGAAAGTTGTTCCTCTCTCAGTTATCTACAATTTCTTCTTCTACCACTTTCGCTAGTTCTTCGCCATTTGAGAGATATGCTTCAATTTCCAAAGTCGCGCGTAGTCTGCCCAGAATTTTCCTTCATTGATGTGAAGGTCTAGTGTAGGTGCGTCATAGCACATGTAGTGGTCTATCGTAAGACCGTCAGAGCACATGTGACGGTCTAGTATAGGTGCGTCACACCCAAACTTGCCCAAAATCACCATGTTCGACCCCTAGAGCGGGGCGGTCCTACCCTAGACCGTCAGAGAACATGTGGCGGTCCTACGATAGATCGTTACACACAACTGAGAGTCCAATTCGTGCTGGACTCTACCCCGAAAACTGTGCGGCGATCCTATCTTGCAGAGCCCATAACTTCTTCAATTCTTATCCAAATTGATCCCCATTTTTTCCTACTTCTAGCCCTTTGTATTATCTTGAATTTGGTTCATAGAAATCAAATTTTTATTGGCTATATCTCTCGGGATCTGTGTCGCAAGATCGGTATTTAAGCATCCTGGTACAACTAAAACTCTATTTTCTAGTGTGACGGGACTACCTTCCAAGAGCCATATCTTTTAGAATCCTCCTCCGAATTGATCCCCGTTTGTTCCTATCTCTTATCCTTAGTATTATCACGAGTTTGATCCAGAGAACTCAATTTTTTTTGGACTATCTCCGGGAATCATGATAAGAACATGGGGCTTTCTTGCAAAACTCTATAAAAACTACCCAGTTCACAGTCGCGACGGGGGGGCTCTTTCTTGGTTTGGGGCGAAGCCATGCTGCAACTCCAACTCACAACTTTGACCTTGGCTTGAAGAGGGAAGTATTAACTTTCTATTACATCCTTCTGGGCTTGATTTCATGATCTATATTTTTAGTTCTCTTCCTCTTAAAATCATAAATCATCACAGTTTTCTGCACTTTTATGCTACATATGCGTTTCCCCCCGTTTTGCATCATTGTTTTCTCTCTATTCTCTCAACCAAATTCCATGATTTCAACTCTCAGACATGCACAACACACACACCTATTATTTCCACCCTTTCACAGGGGTTAAAAACCTCCCCCCAGTGCGTTCTTCCTTAATTTCTACCCCTATTTTATCACTCCGGGATTGATACTACACATGCATGTTCTAATGGATTTTTTATCCTTATTTTGGCTTTGTTTTGTAGGAGAGCATGAATATAGCGTGAGGCCTTCTTCATATAGCCGGCTGGAAGGAGAAGAGGTTTGAGTCCACAAGTTCCCCGCGTCCCGTTCTTGTGCGCGATCAATTCTTCAAATTTCTAAGGTACACGACGCCCTTTCCTTTATCTCTTCATCCCATTGGCGTTGTTAACCCTTGGTGGCGATCACGGTCAGTTCTTCTATCTCTCATCGCTCTTTATTCATCATCTTTCATGCCTTTCATGCTATTATGTTATTAGCATAGTTAGGGGCGGGGTAAAGGAAAGAAGGATAAAATTATCAACAACCTTATTTTTTGGCGATCACGATGGGACACCAATGCCCATCACACTTGTTTTCATGCTCTTTTGTTGGTTGGGTGGGTGCATGTTCATGTTTAGGTGATATTTCCTCCATTCTCCCACTATTTTTGGTGTTTTACGGGCTCTGGTTGTGTGACGGTCTTATGGTAGACCATCATGGTCCTGTAACGGTCATTTGGTAGACCGTTACAGATTCTGGCAGTCCTACGTGCATGCTCACAGGGCCATGTTCGTTAAGGTATAACTTTTGCTCCCGGGGTCGGATTGCGCTGATTCTTGTTCCATTGGATATCCCTTTGTATTGTCTTTCCATTCATATATCATTTGTATCATTTGGTAAACATTTGCATATTCTAATATTATCCAACTTTTTGAGTTTTCTGCATAAGTTCTGTAGGTAGGCTCAGGGACAGATTCATAGGTACATCTTTACTCAGTGATTTGACTGCCTTCCCGAGGTCCGATTGCACTTATTTTTGTTTCATTGGATAGTCCTTTGTATTATCTTTCCATCCATAGCTTATTTGCATCATTTGGGTCTTATTTGCTTAGCTGAAAATTGTCATCATTTTAGCATTTTGTCCATAAAATCTGCATGTGGTCTGCGCACAGGTTCACGGGGGTAACTTTGCTCAGGGATTTGATTGACCTCTCGGGGTCAGATTGATCTATTCTTGGGCCCGTTGTGTAGACATTTGTATTGTCTTTCCATCCATATATTATTTATCTTATTTGGATCATGTTTGCATAGTTTAATTTTATCTTGATTTTCTAGTTTTAGGCTAGAATTTGCATGCACTCCGGTGCACATAGGGCCATACATTGCATATCATAGTTACATTTCCTACCTTGGTAAGTGATCCTCTCACCTCCATATTCCTTGGGGTCGACTAGGTGATCTTATTCGGGACCTCCAAAAGTCCCCGTGAGCCGTGGATTCCTACACGGACGCCGGGCCAGTTGTACCTTTCCCACCCTTTAGGCTTGCATTTGCATCTGTGTGAGGGAGTTAACCTTAGTAAACCTAAAGTTTGGACCTTATTTCCATAGGATTCCTATCTTGAGGGAATTATTATTAATTCAAATCATTAAAAGGTCTATTAAAATCCCTGAAATATTTTCCATCATATCAACTTGTTTGACTTGGGTGAAAACTCTCACATTGCATTGTTTATGTTGTTTGGGCTTGTCCAGGCCCATTAGTGGTGTTCGTGTTGCATTCTTTCATCATCCACATGCTTTATTGTTGTTAGGCCCATTTAGCTTAGCCCATTTTGTGTGTCCATTGTCTAGTCCATTGTCCCGTGGTCCGTTGTCCATTTGTCTTTGCGTTAGTGGGTCAGTCCCCTCTTCTCCTCATTAAGCCATTGCTTCCCCACTTGTATTCGCCTTGATATCCTTGTATTAAGCCTCCATTTACCCTCATGGAGTATCGTTCCAACCCCGTGTATCATCCTTCTTCCTATCCTTCTTCATATTCCCGCGTGGAATCTTCTTCCCACGCATGCCCATCTTCCCATGGTCTGATGCGGGATGGACCACGGACTCGACTCCAATTGGGAATGCACCCTCGGACTCTAAGCAAGCTCGCAATCGTCCCTAACGAGGGAAGCGTCAGACGTGCGCGGCTGAGAAACCGGCAAAGAGCTAGGGTGGTCAACTCACAAATTTGTGCCCGGATCGGGTCACAGGACGGTATATCTCTCTCTCTCTCACAGCAGTGATGGTATAAAAGTAAAGTGGGCTACGATCCTAGCATGCTCTCTAGAAGCGGCATATAAAGCATATACGAATAAAGTAAAATGCCGAGTAAGGAGCGAACACGATACCTCCACGCGCCTGGCGTGGGGACGACTTCCCGGCCGATCTCGTACTCCTGGAACAGTAAATACACAAATATTAAAGCAATGAATATGAGTGCCCACTCAACGCAGGGAGGTAAAGGGTGACACAATGGGGCCCAGGAGTAACGAGTTCGGGTTGACGGGCAGCTTCTTGTGTAGCTTCGGCGGCACTCGTACTCGCGACCGTGGGACCCACGTGCTGGTCACTGGGGCCGTGTGAGACTGGGGTGGCACCACTATGGTGGGGACGCCTGGAGGGGTGCTCCCTGGGACGGCGGTGTGCTGGTTCACCGGCCGAAGGCCGGGCGGCTCCGATCGTCACCCGCCGGAGTTGTTGGCCACGGATCTGCAATTCTGTTTTGCAGCGTACGACCCGGCGAGATCTGCTGCTGCGGTCACTCCCGATGTCGGATCGACGTACAAGAGGTACCATTGGAAATCTCTTTCGAAGTACTTTGATCTAGGGCCAGAGAGATAAAATTGAATTTCCCATTGATGGCCTTTATCGAATTTTCAAGCTGCTGTCTCACGGGATCTGAAAACTCAGAGCAGAACAAAGTTTTCCTGAGAGTTGGCGTTGACCGTGATGTAGACCTTCGATTCAGAAGATGAGTTCTTCATGAAAGTTGTGGAGGCCAAAGAGAGAAAAATGGGGATATATCTTATGCAAGATTTAGTGGAAGTCTCGAGGTTTTAAGGGTTTTATACTGGCCCTGGGTCGGATCTGGACAGCAGAGATAGATCTGAATTTGGGGGCAATACTCAATTTCTAAAAATAAGTAGAGGGATTTTGAAATTCAACAAAAAAAATTGGAGGAAGGGAATGGTGGACAGAACCTCCAATAAATTTTGGGATTCCAACAAAAAATCAAAAACGGGGTCGAAAGGGGGAAGAACTAGGCTTCTGCTACACAGATCTGAAAAGGGACAGATCAGGAAGATAGAAAGACACAAAAATATAAAAACATAAAACGAACTTTGAATGGCGTGCTTTTTTTACTGGAGGTTGGGAATCAAGAGAGGAATTGACCCTAAAAATCTCAACTCCAGATGATGTCAGAGTTGGGATCCAAAATTCACGGAGTGGACCTCTATCTAGAAAAATAGAACCTGGACAGCACTTCGATAGATCGCTCGCAGTGGCTCGATGGCGGCACGAACGGCGGCGGCGGCTGCACAGAAGGAACTCAGATGTGGAGGGGCTAAGATAGAGGGGTTCACAATGCTGAAATGCATAGGATGGAGATGGCAAACTAGAGGAGAGAGAGGGGGTGCGCAAGCTTCCTTGGCTCAAGGCAATTCAACAATTTTCTTCTCATTAATTCTTCAAAAATGGAAATACAAGGTACTTATAATAAATGACAAATGACCTAATCTACCCTTGGATCTAGGGTCAGGAGGGGTACTTAAGGGACTTCACATTTAAATGTGATCAAATAAAAAAATAAAATTTATAATTAATTCTAATGGGGGGTGACCCCTTGACCAAGGGGTAAGGTAGGTGGCCAACTTTTGACATTTTACACCACTTGTCTCCCATGTGTTTATTTGAAATTCAACCCTTCTAGAAGCCACCTAGGATGGTTTGACCAGTCCCACATGGCCTAGGTGGACCAATGGGGGAGGACTGGGGGCCCCCTTGCTGGACCTACTGACATTTTGCACATAAACCCACACAATCCTAAGGAATAACAAATTGGCTCATAAAGCCTTACAATTGCGAATCTACTTCCCCCAGGATATAAAAATAAATAAAAAGACACAAATACAAAAATAAAATGTACATGCTCGGAGTTGATTCCCATCAATTCTCCCCGGGTTGGAAGAACTTGACCCCGTCGAGTAGGGGTACGGCTGCTCGAGTCGCTCCGGCGGATCCGTCACCGTGCCAAGTAACGTAGGTACGCTCCACTCCACGTGACCGTCACCTGCTCATTCCGTATATACTCGATATGCACAAGCTGCTGTGGGAACGAGACTAGAGGTAGACACTCCGGGTGGGGCACTCTCAAATGGGAGGAGGCGGCTCGAAGACTCACTAGGAATCACCGCTGGGTCCTTGTAGGTGACTAGATCCGAGTATAGATGTAAAACCGATCCCATACTCCTCGAGCGAATCTGCTCGCCTCTTAAGGGACTGACATCAACGAGCTTGCACAAGACACACAAGACCCTAGACACACCTAATGTTATTCCGACCTACGCATAGGCGATGGTGGACCAGGACACCCGAATGTGTGCCATGCATGCATCTGACGTAACCGGTGGTTGACGTCATGGGGAACTACTAGACATCCTACGATGCACCACTCATGGGCAGTAGGCTTGAACGTGGGAAGTCCGAGAGGTTCGGGTGGTTTAGGTGGACCGGGGGAACCAAAGCCTTCCTTATTCCCAAATGTTGGTTCAGACCTATTACTATGTGGAGGTTGCTTGGCCCAAATTGAAAAGGTGTGATAGTGAACTCCGCGGAAGAAGTGGAGTGAAGATGATAGCTCAGGAGGTTCACTAGTGAAGGGGTCAAAAGGGTCAAAGTAGGTATGACCCCCTAAGATGGTTTCCCATATGACATGATCCCAATTGTGAAATTTTTGAAGGTGTAGATGGTCACCTTCATGAATGGTGGCGGGTGGGACGGTGATCATAGGTAAGAAGTATGATTTCTCCCTCGGACATAAGGGTATAAAGTCGGATTCGGCCGACATAGGAGGAATAAGAGAATCTCGTGGTGACACAACCCATGGTGCACACGGAGTGAATGGACCCTATGGCCGGGTGGGTGAGGCTAAGACTAGTGGGTTGGTCAAAGCCTCGGGCCAATAAGTGCGTCAACTTCCATTGTGAATCTAATCCCATAACAAGATCATCCAAGGTATCAACATAGTGACTAGACCGAAATGTAGTGTGGAATGAGTTGACCGATACTAATGGTAAGGTGGAATCCATGGATTGATAAGGAGGTGAGACCAAGCCATCCTTGAGCCAACTAAGAAGTGGCTCGGCTATGTATAGTGTACCCGTTAGAAACACGGGAGGCTCGGACCGTGGTGGCTCCAAATAAGATGGTTCTGAAATAAGATCGGAAGATGAGGTTGACAGTAATGGAGCTCTCATGGGTGATGAAGGAATGTCCTCCTCGTGGAGAAGGGGTCCTTGGTGTGGCACCGGGATGTACCCTTCCATCCGATCTACCCCGGTAGTCAACCGATCTACCCCTGTAGTCAACCGATCTAGGCGTGTACTCAAACCCTTCATTGCTCCCATAATGGCTCGGAACATTCCGGCCACTTCATCGGGACTATGGACTAGGGGTGTGGCCATGGTGGCCAAGATGGGGTTGGATCCCCTAGGAATGGATATGCAAGGCCATTTTTTTTGTTTTTATTTTATAAGCGAAATGTTATGCCAACAAATGCAAGCACCTAGACACGACTTAGAATGTGATGCAAATGCAAAGTTGAAATGAGACTCGACTACACACCTAGATATGACCAAGATTCGGTACGCGGCGGAGTTAATCAACCCGAAGATCACTCGCTCAAGTGAATCACCTCTCCGATAGGCGTAACCTAATGGTCGGGCGACACATTTTTATATACCGAACAATGGTATGCGGATGCAACCTTAGACCGACTTAGACGATGACTAGACGTAAATGACACTTTTTTTTTATTTTAGACACCCTAGACTCAAACTCGCTATGATACCAAACTGATGCAGGACGGACCACGGACTCAACTCCAATTGGGAATGCACCCTCGGACTCTAAGTAAGCTCACGATCGTCCCTAACGAGGGAAGGGTCGGACGTACGCAGTTGAGAAACCGGCAAAGAGCTAGTGTGGTCAACTAACAAATTCGTGCCCGGATCGGGTCACGGGACGGTATATCTCTCTCTCTCTCTCTTACAGCAGTGATGGTATAAAAGTAAAGCGGGCTACGATCCTAGCATGCTCTCTAGCAGCGGCATATAAAGCATATACGAATAAAGCAAAATGCCGAGTAAGGAGTGAACACGATACCTCCACGCGCCTGGCGTGGGGACGACTTCCCGGCCGATCTCGTACTCCCGGAAGAGTAAATACACAAATATTACAGCAATGAATATGAGTGCCCACTCCACGTAGGGAGGTAAAGGGCGACACAATGGGGCCCGAGAGTAACGGGTTCGGGTTGACGGGCAGCTTCTTGTGTAGCTTCGGCGGCATTCGTGCTCGCGACCGTGGGACCCACGTGCTGGTCACTGGGGTCGTGTGAGACTGGGGTGGCACCACTATGGTGGGGACACCTGGAGGGGTGCTCCCTGGGATGGCGGTGTGCTGGTTCACCGGCCGGAGGCCGGGCGGCTCCGATCGTTACCCGCCGGAGTTGTTGGCCACGGATCTGCAATTCTGTTTTGCAGCGTGCGACCCGGTGAGATCTACTGCTGCGGTCACTCCCGATGTCGGATCGACGTACAAGAGGTACCATTGGAAAGCTCTTTCGAAGTACTTTGATCTAGGGCCAGAGAGATAAAATTGAATTTCCCATTGATGGCCTTCATCAAATTTTCAAGCTGCTGGCTCACGGGATCTGAAAACTCAGAGCAGAACAAAGTTTTCTTGAGAGTTGGCGTTGACCGCGATGTAGAGCTTCGATTCAGAAGATGAGTTCTTCATGAAAGTTGTAGAGGCCAAAGAGAGAAAAATGGGGATATATCTTATGCAAGATTTAGTGGAAGTCTCGAGGTTTTAGGGTTTTATACTGGTCCTGGGTCGGATCTGGACAGCAGAGATAGATCTGAATTTGGGGGAAATACTCAATTTCTAAAAATAAGTAGAGGGATTTTGAAATTCAACAAAAAAAATTGGAGGAAGGGAATGGTGGACAGAACCTCCAATAAATTTTGGGATTCCAACAAAAATCAAAAACGGGGTCGAAAGGGGGAAGAACTAGGCTTCTGCTACACAGATCTGAAAAGGGACAGATCAGGAAGATAGAAAGACACAAAAATATAAAAACATAAAATGAACTCTGAATGGCGTGCTTTTTTTACTGGAGGTTGGGAATCAAGAGAGGAATCGACCCTAAAAATCTCAACTCCAGATGATGTCAGAGTTGGGATCCAAAATTCACGGAGTGGACCTCTATCTAGAAAAATAGAACCTGGATAGCACTTCGATAGATCACTCGCGGTGGCTCGATGGCGGCACGAACGGCGGCGGCGGCGGCACAGAAGGAACTCAGATGTGGAGGGGCTAAGATAGAAGGGTTCACAATGCTGAAATGCATAGGATGGAGATGGAAAACCAGAGGAGAGAGAGGGGGGTGCGCAAGCTTCCTTGGCTTAAGGCAATTCAACAATTTTCTTCTCATTAATTCTTCAAAAATGGAAATACAAGATACTTATAATAAATGACAAATGACCTAATCTACCCTTGGATCTAGGGTCAGGAGGGGTACTTAAGGGACTTCACATTTAAATGTGATCAAATAAAAAAATAAAATTTCTAATTAATTCTAATGGGGGGGCGCCCCCTTGACCAGTGGGTAAGGTAGGTGGCCAACTTTTGACATTTTACACCACTTGTCTCCCATGTGTTTATTTAACATTCAACCCTTCTAGAAGCCACCTATGATGGTTTGACTCGCCCCACATGGCCTAGGTGGATCAATGGGGGAGGACTGGGGGACCCCTTGCTGGACTTACTGACATTTTGCACATAAACCCACACAATCCTAAGGAATAACAAATTGGCTCATAAAGCCTTACAATCGCGAATCTACTTCCCCCGGGATATAAAAATAAATAAAAGGACACAAATACAAAAATAAAATGTACATGCTCAGAGTTGATTCCCATCATGGTCCTTCTGACCCATCTAAAGAACATGCTAATCTCATGGCCCATCTTTCAAGCCTTGTTCGCCAAATGGACCCGGCCCATCCCCATCGTCTTATTGCAAATCATTTTAATGGGCCTTCTTCTCATAATGGGCCTTCCTATCTTCATGGGCCTCCTCCTTCTTCCCATGCGGCTAGCCCGATTCCTAATACTCATTCATCTAATGGGCCTCATTTCTTTAATGGGCCACCTTCCTTCATTAGGCCCTCTTCTACTCTTAATGGACCCCCTTCCTTTAACGGGCCTTCTTATTCTCTTAGTGGACCTACTCTTTTTAATGGGCCTCCATCTCCTACCCATGCTGCTGCTAGCCCGAGTAGTCCTCATATTCATGATCCTTCTAGGTCCATATATCCTTCTACTCCAGGAATGGGCCCTTCTTCTTCTCAGCCCGGATCCTCTTATCCAGCCCAATATCATCCTGGTCCAAATTCACTGGCTCAAGTTGGCCCAGATTCTTCTCGATCTCTCCCTACCCAGGAGATGATTGCTCAAGCCCAGCGCCAGCTTGATGAACTTCAATGCCAAATTGATCACAACTCCTCCTTAAGTATTCCATTCGCATTTCAAGATCTTCGGCTTCCGCCATCTTCACAAATTCCCGCATATCACCGTTATGGTGGAGTCGGTGACCCCTATGTGCACTTGAAGGAGTTTATTTATGTGTAGGCCCAGTTTCGACATGACCAACGCTTGATGGCTTATCTGTTTGGTCTGTCATTGGAAGGCCCGGCTCGGGATTGGTTCTTCTCCATTCCGCAAGAGCAAGTTGTGAATTTTCAAGCCGTGCAAGAGAAGTTCATTCAGCAATATCAGGACCAGGTTGGGCTCAAGTACTCTATGGTGGATCTGGCCCATGAGATGATGAAGCCCGAAGAGGATTTCTACACCTTTACCGACCGTTGGCGTCGCCTTGTCACGCAGGTCCCGGGGCACATTCCAAAGGGAGAGCAAATCAAGATGCTGATATCCAATGCGACGTCCGAGTATCGATTTATCTTAGCCCTCAATGATATTACCTCCTAGCAACAACTTTATAGCCGAGCCTGCTTCATCCGCCAGTAACTCCAGGATTCCCCAGACCCCGAGTCTTTTCCGCCTTTAAACACCCCGCCATCTGTATCTCCCTCCACATATCAACATTCACCTTCTACATACCAACCCTCCACGAGTCAGCCATACACCCCCCACATATCAATCACCCGCATATTCCTCCATGAGTCAGCCCTCCGCATCCACATATCCGTCTCCATCTCCACCTCCAATCAGGGGAATTCCACACCCCAAGCAGGTGGATGCCATCTACATACCTCCCCACTCCGTTCCACATATGCCTTCACCAAATCCCTCCTCCGCCGGCCAAGCACTATTGCCTATGCAACATTCACTTCCGTCTCCACAACCTTCTCCACCACCTCATACCCCTCGGCATCCGCCTTGTCCGAAGCGGGCTCCTCGTCCTTCGTTGTCGGAGTGTTTCACCGACATCTTTAGGGCTTTGATGGCCACTCACGCGTTGTCGCTCCCTCCAGTTGTGCCTTGCCGACCCATGGTCGGGGATATGCTCCAGTTCTGTTATTTTCACTGCCAATAGGGGCATTTGGTTAAGGATTGCCCCGAGTTCCGAGAGTTTGTTTACGGCTTGGAAGATCAGAAAAGGATTGATTGGGCCGCTATTCACAAAGTCATTCTACATCTTCACAGCAAGCAGCAACAACAAGAAGTGCCGCCCAGGCAGCTGTCTCCATTACTTCAAGACCAGGGGCACCCCTGTGATTCCTCATTTAATGCTGCACTCGCTCCGTCAACCACCCCATTACCTTCGCTATCCTCTATCCAATCTCCGCAACCTCCATAAACCCAAGCCTCTGCTCAGGCCAGTGCCACCTCTCCTTCTTCCTCCATTCCCGTTACCACTACTTCTACCCCCAACGCCGCTCGACCCATTATGTCGATGCGTCAACGGTGGGCACCACGACTCTCCTCTCCATCCCCTTTACCACCATCTCCATTACCTCCACCGCCATCCTCACCTCCCTCTCTATCGCCCACACCATCTCCACCACCCCCACCATTGCCTAAACCTCCATCATCCCCGCCATCACCTTTACCCGAGCCTGAGCAAGTTTCGCCTCTATCGCCCTCGCCCGAGCAAGCCACACCTCCACCCTTACCTTTGCCTCCACCTAAAGACACCATCCCCGTTGAAACCTCCGCGTCTTCCGAACCTATTCCTATCCCCATTCCTACACCTATTTCCACCCCACGGAGCGGGTGTGCGTTACCCATGGTGCCCCTTGGGTCTAATCCCCAGGGAGACAATAAGCCAAGTCAGGATGATTCAGTGTCGGCCGTGCATTTCAAGATTCAGGATTTTATATGTCGGATGTCGGTTCGCATCCTGGTCCCCGGTCATCTTTGGGATAATGAGTCTAAATTTCCTCTGAAGACGGTTGCTAAGAAGAGTTCCCTTGCATTAGTGCCAGTTTCTTCACAAGCGAGGCCGGTGGCAATCTCATTGCTTACCGGAGGATTCGCTATTGATGCTGTTATTACCTCTTGCTCGATTGCGGTTCAGTTCACTGGCCAAGAGGGGTTCTCTACTCAGATTGTGCTAACCCATACGGCTGCCAAGAGCCTGATGGATTCCCTATTCAAGGGGCAATTGGCCGTATCTTCTACATTTTCCAAGGACATTCTGCACATTCTATGCAATCTCCCTTGGTTCATTAGCAAGTCGGCCATGTCAACGCCGCGCATTACTCTCCCTCAGTTTCATCCTGCTCTTTTGGTAAGGGAGTTATGCTTCGTGCCCAGTTGCCGAGTGGAGATGCCGAATCTCAATATTTATTATTCTAAGGAGTCACTTGCTCAAGAATGTCTGCCTATGGTTAGCATTGGGTGTCTAGGGGCAACTGCCCCGATGAAGTTGCATGTTCACCGCCGGGCCAGGCCGTCTGCCAGGTGGGCCCGTTATTTGAGAAGGTATTATAGATTAAGAAGCCCGAAGGTCCAAGCCCGCACCAGGCGGGTCCATTTTCAAGAGATTTCTACCATGAAGAGGCAGCGACGCAAATTCAAGGACCGTCGGTTGTGCATTCAGGGGTCCACTTCTTCTTCTTCTCCTTTCTATTCATCGTTTCTTCTGCTCAGCTCCCACCCTTGGGTGGTGTATCTTTCCTCTTCAGATCCAGCTTCTATGATCTTCTCCTCTCTTCTTGGGTCCGCAAGCCCCTATTCTTCCTCTTCTCTTCTTCATCCGGAGTCTCCAGATTATCCCTCCTCTCACAATTCTGGGCCTCGGCCTATATCTTTTCATCCCGATCTCGGGACATCTCCTAGTTCTTCTCTAGTATCTCTGGGTTCCGTCTCTAGTTCTCCTTCCCCGACCTTGTCGGGTGTCTCTCCTTCTCCTTCTCCGACCCTGTCGGATGATTCTCATCCCTCTTCTCCGGCCATGTCGGATGATCATTCTCTTTCTTCCTCTTCTTCACAGCAATCCTCTCGCTGTCTTTCTAATCTCTCCTCTTCTCCCTTTCTGGGTCATTGCCCTTTTTCATGCTATTTTCGAGGCTTTAGTCCGCCTTGATCTCAGCTAATCTAGTTTATTCTGTATCTGGTTCCTTGTTATCAGGGCCTTAGTGCCTTAACGAGGGAGTTCTAGCCCTCGTCTCTCTTCCTTTTTATCCCTTCTTCGTCCAGTATGATGTATGCCACTCCTCTGTGTCGAGGAATCTAATCATTTGCTCTCCTTTCATCCTTTATCCTGACAAGCAAGGAATATAAAGCTCGTGCTGCTCGAAGCTCGATGATCAAGATTGCTTAAGGATGCTACTTCCACACTGCGGATTTACAAAGGTATCTTTATTTTGAGCAAAGAAACATGCTTTCATTTTCATTATTTCTATTGTTTCTCCACATGGTTATAATGCTATTCCTCAACATGGTTAAGTGACTTTTAGAAATTTGCTTAGTTCATTTAAAATGAGTTCGCTTCTGCAGCATCCTTAGGCCAGTGATAGCTCCGCGCTGGGAGTCTAGTTCTTTCCCCGATCGTTGAGGGTGACCTTTGAGCATGGGTTTTTCACACACTTCACTGCGAGCCATAGCCGATTCTTTTGAGCAACACCGTTGCTGCTTTGACCATACTTTAGGTATGCACAAAGGTCTTTTTCTCTTCTCTGCTCGGCCAAGTGCAGGGGTAAGAGATTGATGGATAAGATGACTAACCTAGACGCTCCCTAATACGAGAGAGGTCTCAAATAGGGGTAGTCTTGACCCTCAAAAATGAGCGTTCATGCAATATCTAGCCAAACAAGGGCTGTCAAAAAAAATGGATGAATAAATATGTAAAATTATGAATCAAAGGCATGGCAAGAGTGGCAGTAAAGTTCCCCGCGGGACGTCATGAGCCTGGTCGAATGCGTGCCTGATAATTATGGGTCTAAAAATCAAAGACAGAAAGCCCCGGTGCAACAGACTATCTCTTTGAGGGGTGGTGCCTTGGAAGGAAGTTGAATCTTGATATCTCCCATCCTGCATAAAGCTTGTCTCTAATTTTTCTTCTATTTCTCCCTCTTAGGCTGGGTTGTATCCCGGGTATGGCCTTAGTAGGGGCACCGTTCTTTTGAGGCAGTTGGTTGTGGTAAGTAACCCTTACATGCATGCCTTACTCAAGGGAAGTCTTTAATGAGAGGGGAGGGACGGCGATTTCTGGCCAGTAGTTCGAGCCTGTCTTTGGGTGCTGCAGAATGCTATTTCAAAAATATAAAAAAATGAGATATTATCAAAATTCCAAAAAATGAGATATTGTCAAAATTAAAAAAATGAAATAAAAAAATGTAATATTGTTCAAAATTTCAATCATTTTCAAAATTTAAAAAATCAAGAAATTTGAAAAATCTAAAAATATTTATCGTTTACATTGTATTTTGAGAACAGATACGTAATCTGTTTGCTAAGTGTGCAGTTGTAGGTACTCAAGCTTTCCTTGCTCCATATTTTGTTCTATCTGTCTCATATTCATCTTCTGATCTGTTCCCTTCTTCAACCATATCTCTCGATCTATTCTGAAGCTTGTGTCCTTCTCAGCTTTTGTTTGCAAAGATTATATCTATATGAGAGGGCTTTGCCTCACGATTGTGAACCTAGCGGTTCCGCTTCATTCTGATCTTGGGTTTTGATTGAAGGGCGTATTTGTTTATGTCCTTTGTCCCGCCATGTCCTTGTCTCGCCGTGTCTATGTCCCACCTGTTGACACCCGTTTTATGACCAATAAGTCGGGTCATCTCCTTGTTCATTCTACATGATGCTCCGAGTAATTCACTCTTCATTGAGTCTCCTTGATTGATTTGGAGCCTATTTCTTGGGTCTTTTTCCTTGATTGGATGTGGCTTTTTGTGGCATTTCATTTGACTAAGGCTTAGCAAAACCTTCATTTCTTTTTTGAACTCCATTGATAATAACGGTCTGCTCCAGGAGCGTTGTTTCTTTATAACGGGTGGGTCCTAGGCCGTTACTCTTTGAAGAGTCCTAAGGCTTAAGGCCTCGTTTCAATCTTTATCCTTTGACTTACATGTTGATAATAACGGTCTGTCGTGCAGCTGTTGTTTCATTGTGACGCCCCATGCCTTGGCCGTTGCTTTCTTCACAGAGTCCTATTGCTTTGACCTTCTCCCTATTGATCTTATCTTTTAGGGATAAGATTGAAAGTAACGGACGATCCTTGGTGCGTTATTTCCAAGTGGCGGTCTGTTGAGCAGCCGTTACTTCCTTCAGAGAGTCCTGGCAGTTCAGGCCTTTTCTCTGCTACTCCGTGGTCAAGATAAGAACTTGGATTGACGATATCTCTTTCAAATCTGATCCTCAAGACCTTCTGTTTGATTCTATGGACTCTTGGTGATATTACCTTCAAGGATTTGCTAAGAGTTATCCCTTTCTCTTGCCGGATTATCCTCTGCTCGACCTGAGGGTTTGAGGGTCTATAAATAGAACCCTTAACTTCATGGCCAAGAGGGGGGGAAGATCTAGAGTTTGCGTCGAAGTGCTGCCGCATTCTAGAGCCACGTTTGATCAAGGAGAAGTGCTTCTCACGTTCGTTTGCTGCCTGGTGAAGGGAGTATTTGTTCCTTTGGTTCTAAAGTTCATAATTGAATATTGAGTTTCCATTCAATCTCCCTTTCATCATAAGCATTATTTCTCTCCTTTCTCCACATTTTTCATTAGTTTTCATCATCTAAACATCCTCCTAATCTTTTAAAACGCCCAAAGGGGTTAAAAAACCAAAACTCCCCGGTATCCCCCTCTCCTTTTGATGATATTTTGTTTATTGAAGAATTGATGCTATATTATTGAAAGGGCTAATTTGGGTTGTTTTGTTCTTGTCTTCCACTTCTTTGGCAGGTTTACAGGTTCACTAGGGCGAGGCCCAAGTCTTCCAGCCGGCTGGAAGAGTTAGAGTTAAAAGGATCCACACTTTGCTACTGCAGGTATTACGACGGCCTTGTGCAGGCGCGTCAGAGTCTTCCAACGGTCTATCGAGCGACCGTCACTTTCAAGTGACGCACGGGGTTCTGGCCGTTACTTCTAGCTGACCTGCAGGTTCTCTTTGGTTTTCTCTCCCGTGGCCGGGTGCTTCATCCACCTATTTCCAAGGTATTTTTCAAGTCTTTGGCTTGTTTTTACTTTGGTGGCGATCACGATTTTCCTTGGTATTGGGCGTTAGCTTTCTCCTTCATTGCATATCTTTTATTTCTTTGCTTGTTCCACCCCTTGTGGTGTGTTTCCATTTACTCTTTGCTCCACGCCCCGGCGTGTGTTTTCCTTTTCCTTAGCTTAGTTTGATTGAGATAGCATGCCCATGCTAGAGCTAGCTTTGATTGCCTAGGTTCATGATCACATGTGCATAGGTTAAGAGCAGATCTTTGATTATTTGCTTGTCATCTTGCTACATATCATCACACAAGACCCCCCAAGAAAAAGAAGATAGATAAGCAAAGTAAAATCAACAGATAATTTTTTTGGCGATCACGGTTGTAGACACGCCAAAATTGACGTCATTATGAGTACATCTCGTATTGCATCACAATGCCCCGATTTGACCCTCAAATAAACTTTGTTTGAGTGTTTTTTCCGACTTTTCTTGGGTTTCTCCCCTTTTCCTCTATTTTTCCTATTTTCCCTATTTTTCCGGATTTCCTGGGCATTTTCCTCTATTTTTAAGAATTCACGACTTGAAGTAGGGCGTGTTTTAAATAACGGCTTGGGCCGGGGCGTTTCTAAACGAAAGGACGACTGAACCCAGGGGCGTTAATTTCTGGAGTTTGACAAATCCTCCCCAAATTAGAAAATCAAGAACTAACGTCCCTCCCTGGGTCGTGTTTCAATTAACGCCTCTCCCTCAGGCGTCCCCTTATCATTTTCAAATAAAGAAGGCTTTTATTGCTAAAATTAAATCCTTTAATTAACGCCCTTGTCCTAGTCACGTTTTTGATTAACGCCTTGGCCCAGGTCGTCAATCTTCAAATAACGCCTTCCTGTGGGTCATCTTTCACCCTTCCGTGTCCTGCTTGAACAGCCCTTTCCCCGAGAGTTCCCTGCTCTGTTTGGTCACCATACTCGATTGGGGAAGGGGAGACCTCACCGTAGGTGACTATTGCCCGTTCTTATCCCATTGATCTATGCTTTGCACCCTATAAATAGGGCCCTTGCCGCTCTGTCAAGGGGATTCTTCTTATTCTTTTTTTTACAGAGAGGTGCTGCTGGTTGCTTGGCTGAAGGAGGAAGCTTTGCGTACAAAGCTTCATCCCTATTGAGTCTTCCTCCCGAACGATCATCAAAGCCGAAGGAGAAAGCCCAGGCTCTCCACTATTTTTTCCCCCCATTCTCTCTATTTATCTTTCTTTTATCTGCATTATTTCATGCATGCATAGTTCATCTTTATTCAAATCATCTCAACCACGTTGGGACTCCCTCCAGTGCAACAATTGCACTTATTCTATTTTTACATCATTCATCATCATATCATATCCTTCCCTTTGCATAGGGGTTTAAGGGCCAACCCCCAACAAGGTGTGTTCTTATACATGCTTTTCATGTTTATCCCTATTGTGAATTTGATGCTACACTCACCTTGGTTCTAATCCATATTCTTTTATTGGTGTTTGTTAATCTTGCAAGGGTAATCAATCAAGAAAAACTCTCTTCATCGGCCGGCCGATAGAAAGAGAAGGTGCACTCACAATCTCCCCCGCATTTAAGGTATTTATATCGCGATCCTTCCATTGATTATATGTTATATCCTTTGAGGCCCTCGCGTCTCTGGCGATCACATTCCCCTTAGCATCCTCTCATGCTCCCCTTTTCTCCCTCTTTTCCCATTCTTCTATTCATTTTCTTTTTTCTTTTAATTATTCTAAGTGGATTTCTTAGAATCTACAAATTGGCGATCACGGTGGGACCCCTTTCATTTTTCTTTTGATTACCCTTTCCCCTTGGGCACCCACGTGTGCCATCTCCCCTTTTGTACCCACGGTGCGTCTCCCTTTGTGCTCCATGTAGCACTCTCCCTATGTGATTTGTCAGTTTGATAGGTTTTTAGAAATTCCATTTATCCATCTCTTTTTTTTTAAAAAAAAATGATGAGCATGCTATATCCCTTGTCATGTTTGATTGCCATGATTCTTATACTGAGATTGTGAGTGTTTTTCATTTCTGTCAGAATTTTCCACTGTTTGAGTCCTATGGCCGTTGAAGTATTGAAGTAATTAACGCCCCTCTCAGAGGCATCTTTTATCAGTATAACGCCTCACATCAAGGCGTCTTTCACTTGAATAGCGCCTTACTGTAAGGCGTCATTTTTATTATCATTGTTTATTCGTGCTGATTACTGCCATTTGATGCCCCTGCTCCCAGGCGTCCATTCTAGAGAAAGCGCCTCACCCTAAGGCGCTATTTTGCTCTGCTTGCACTATTCACAGTGACTAGCGACTGACGCTCAGACGCTATTTATTGATATAGCGACCTTTCCCAGGTCGTCATTTTGTTCTGTGTTGTTATCTGCTTGATACTGTCTACTGCATTCATCCTTGCATTGGTTTGGGAGACCTCCTCTCCCCACACTTTTAGGAGTCACACCACCCTCTTGGTGAAGGAAGGACCCTCCATTGAGCACTCCGTCTCATTGGACCGGAAATTCCTAAACCAAGCCTCCATAAGTCCCCGCACCCGTGGATTCCCTCACGGACGCTGGGCAGGTTGTACCTTTGAAGTCCCGGGTTTAGTTGGCCTATGCATGGTGAGAGAGTGTTCCTAGTTGGCATCGGAGAAAATCACATTTGAAACTAGGTTCCCCCCTTGAGTGATCACATCAATTTGCATAAAATCAATTAATTTGCCAAGGTTCAAATAAAAGAAATCAAAGGTAACCCCATCCTAGCTTGTTTGCTATCTATGTGAGCTGTTTTGATTGCACATTGAATTGTTTGGGATACCTTGATAAGAAAGTCAACATGTTTAACTCAATTAATGTTCATGAGGGTGATCAGCCTAGCACATCTTATTCCCTTCAATTTTAACATATTCATCACAACTCTCACCATAATCTTTTAAAGGGACCACGCCCTCATCTTCACGGTTTTGCCCCACCCATGGGCAATATCCAATCCCATTGTCCCTCGCCTCAATCGTGAGCCACTACTCCTACGGGACCGTCTCCTCCCGAAGATGAGAAGGTCTCCCAGATCTTGCATGCATTAGATCATCTCACCCCTCAACAAATCCAAGCCCTTAAGGCCGTTGTTGAGGGTGCACATCATTCCCCTCATCCTCCTTCCAATCCTACGCGGGTGGCCCATCACCCACTTCCCTCCTCTATTCACATTCCTACCCGGGTAGCCCATCACCCATCTCCTCCTATTCACACTTCTCCTCGGGTGGTCCAATACCCGCCTCCTTCGTCCACACCTACCCCTATTCGGGTGGCCCGTCACCCGCCTCCTTTTATTCCTCCTCCACCACGGCCTCAAGGCCCATTTATTCCTTGCAACCCGGCCCATCCGGGTTCTTCTATGGGTCATCCCATTAATCCCCTTCCACGGCCTTTTTGTGCGGCCCCTCCTTCGAGGCCCTACCGACCCTCTGTTGCTCAAGTCACACCCCTCCAACGAACTCTTCTCGACAAAGTCACTTTGTTGGAGGAACAATTAAAGAGGGTTACGAGCCCACGGCCCGCTCCTTCTACTCCAGTCAATCCCCTCCACGCCGCTCTGAATGACATTACAAAGATGGAGAAAGATTGGAAGGATAGGAGAGACGGCTACGGCGTCGACAGTTCAAGCAAGCAAGAGCCGGCAGATTTCAACGTTCAAGTGGACACTGTCCATCCACCACTCATTCACCCCGTTCATTCATATGGCCCTCCGCCTCCGCCTACGCATTCACACTTGCATTCACCACATCATCTGCAATACCATTACATTCCACCACCTACTAATACATCTCCACCGTGGCATCCACTTGAACTCGATAATGAAGAACCGGCAATTGAAGAATTCAAGACGGCACATGATGATGAAGCTCTGCAGGCATCCCTTCCGAGTTTTCTTTGTTTTCCTCTCCCTCCGCTACCACTGGATGAACCCCCTGCTCAAGACGATGCCATCGTCCTTAATATAACCCCCGCTTCTAAGACTTATTGGTGTTATGACGAGGGATCAATACTCCAATCACCCATGTCGGCGCACCAAGACATGTCTCCTACCCCAGACACCGCTCGCCCCATCTGGCGTTTCCTCCGGACCAAACCTGATACTTTTACACCTCCTGCTATACCATCAGCCTCCACAGCACCGGCCTCCGCTAAACCTCCACCTGCTATACCATTAGCCTCCACTTCATCAGCTAACCTCCTATTACCGCCACCTCGGCCCTCCATTACACCTTTAACCCCAAACCTAGCCACTCCTATTCCACCACTTAACACTTCACCTTTACCCATGGTTAATCCTGAGCAGAATCTGCCTCTTTTTGCACTCGAGCCAACCCCAACTGTCTCCGAGCAAAGGGGGAAGCTCGACGTGTTTGAATCTCCACTTCCACTCATCCTTTCTCCAACACTTTCCATTACACCATCACCAACTATGGAGCCTTTCGCCTCCGCTTCACCCCCCTTTACTACTCGGAATGGGAGTGCTTCTGCAAGTACTTGTACCGAAGATGATCAAGAGCTGGGCAAGAAGGATTTGGCTACGGCCGAGCTATTCAAGATGCAAGAGTTTATTTTCCAGATGCCAATCCGGGTTGTTGTGCCAAGCATGGTCGAAGAGGCCAAGTCGCCGCCACTGCTCACTAAGAGAGAATGTCAAGCTTTGATGCCATGTAGGCTTGTGCCCAAAGGCCAGGAAGGGCACCCCTTGTTCCAACTTTCAAATCTTGAACATTTTCTTCCATACAAGGGGCGAATGCCTATTCTATTCAACACTCCATATACGCCACAACCCCTGGGCAACACAATGCTTCCTATCCCAACTGTTCAACTCTCTCACACTATTACTTTTCACTCTTCAAGGGAGTTGTCACTTACCATTGAAGCTTCATCCATTGGGCCAATTGGCTATACACTTTCACTGCCATGGAGGGGCGGTTATCTTGGTGCTAAATGGCCTTCCACTATTTTATCCACCTTCTATTCAACTCCATCCACATTCTTGTCTGTCACATTTTCTTCATGGGCCACTCCAAGGGTAAAGAGGAGGATCTCATCCTCTCGCCCTTCATGTTCGTCATATTCTTTTCATCTCATGCATTCTGTTGCATCCATGCATTCATCGCATCCCTTCTATTGCATCCACATGCATTTGCACTTCTTCTTTCCTGGGTTTCCGGACCCGTATCTTCCCCGCCTTCCAGAACCTCCGGATCTTCCGCATTTCCCATCTTATTCATCCTCATCCTCAGGATCTGCAGGTCCCCTTACACTGCCCGGGCATTGCACCCTCTCCAATCTTTCCTCAGGGCATCGCGCCCCTTTCCAACCATTGCATCCGGACTCCCCGAATTTCTCTCCCGTCCTCCCTGGGCATCGCGTCCCATGGTATCTTCCTCCTCCGGAACCTCCGGATCTCGCTCTTTGGGCATCACGCCCCTGCACACCCTCAAGTCCGGATCTTCTGGGCTTCTTACTGATTCTCCCAGGGCATCACGTCCCTCGGTCTTTGCTTCCTCCGGAACCTCCGGATCCTTCACCCCTCTCTTTAACCCTTGGGCATCGCACCCCTTTCCGTCTTCTTCCTCCGGAACCTCCGAATCTTTCTCTTCTCCTTGGGCATCGCGCTCTTTTCTATCTTCCTCCTCCGGAACCTCCGAATTCTCCATCTTATTCTTTCTATCTTCTTTCGGGGCACCCGACCCTTCTAATTCCATCCCTCCGGAACCTCTGAACCCTCAATCTTTCTTTCGATTCATCTTTCTGCTCCTCCGGGACATCACATCTTTCATTTTTTTCTTCCTTTTCCATCATCTTTTTCCCTATTTCTTCCCAGGGCATCGCGTCCCTCGAGATTCTCCTTCTCCAGATTCTGATTCCTCCTATCATGATTCTACTCCACTGCCTCCGGACCCTCCGGATCCGCCTCTTTCCATCTATCAATTTCTTCTTCTAATTCCTCCTGATCATGGGTCCGACCCAACTTCTTCCACATCCTCTGCCTTGGGCATCTGCCCTTTCTCCCACTGCTTCCGAGGCTTTAGTCCTCACTCCTCCTTCTAATTCTCCGCTTCTTCTGTAGACTGTTCCATGTGATCAGGGTCTCCGCGCCTTAGCAAGGGAATTCTAGCCCTCGCCTCTCTTCCTTTTTTTCCTTATTCGTCTGAGTCTGGTCTTGGCACCACTCCTTCTTGTTAAGTCACTTTCAAACCCTTTGCTTCCAATCCTTTTGACTGCCAAAGAGGACTATCCCACGATGATCAACCTCACCTCTGACAGCTGCTTCTACAAAGGTTGCAAGGTAACATATTGGCGTAAGTACTCATTTCATGATATCATTATCTCATTGCTTCACGCCTGATTTTCAAAATCAAGTGCTTCTTAACAAGATTAAAAGTGGTGTTTTAGACCTTTATCTTAGGCCTTTGTTTAATTGAATCATCATCAAAAGAGTCTTTTAGGCTTATTTTTGCAGCACCTTTGGTTAATAATAACCCTGCGCTAGAAGTTCAACGTTCTCTCCCCGCTTGTTAAGAGCAACCCTCAGCTGGGAATTCCACACACTTCACGGCGTCCTTAGCCGGCTCCTTTGGTTAAACACTGTTCCTACTTTGGCCATGCCATGAGAATTCCTGAAAGTCTTTTTCTCTTCTTTACTCGGCCGAATGCAGGTGCAAGAGGTTGACGGATGAGATGACCAACCTCGGTACTCCCCAATACGAGAGGAGTCTCAAATAGGGGCAGTCTTGACCCAAAATCAATATGAATTTTCATATGAATTTCATGATATACATCTAGCCAAAAAGGGCTATTATGAAAATCAAGTCAAAATTTTGATAAAAGCAAATTTGTGAATTATGGCATGTAAAGAGTGGCAAAGTCCCCGCAGGGAAAACCCTGGTCGTATGCATGTCAAGGGTCTAAAAATCAAAGGCACAAAGCCCCGGCACAACAGACTACCTCTTTGAGGGGAAAAAACCTTGGAAGGAATTCAAGTCCCGACATCTCCCATCTTGCATAAAGCTTATCTCTAATTATTCTTCTCTCCTCCCTCCAAGACCGAATGTTTCTCGGGTATGGCCTTGGTAGGGGCATCGTTATACAAGGGTAGCCGGTCGTAGGGCGCCACCTTCAATGCACGCCCGGTTTTGGACAGTTTTTAGCGAAAGGGGAAGGAATAAGGACCCCTAGCCAGTGGTTTCAAAACACCCTTTGATACTGCATTAACGAAGTCTAAACCAAAATCAAAAAAAATTGAAAATTGAATATTTCCTACACCAAAATCCAAAAAAAGATTGAATATTTCTCAAAATCAAAAAAATATTGAATATTTTCAAAAAATCCATAAAAAAATTCAAACATTTTCTAAAAATCCATAAAAATTTGAATATCTTTTTTTAAAAACCCATAAAAATATGCATATTTCAAAATCCAAAAAAATTGTATTGTATTTTCTGATGGTATTTTTGCAGGAACAATAACTTTGCAAGGACCAAGAGCACGGGATGAGTCCTCTCCCTTCACCGCTATCAATCTCTTGATTCTTCCCAATATCATCATGATTCGTCACTATGGACACTCCTGATTATCATCTCTCTATTGATCATTCATTTCCAAAATCTTTTAGTAAACTCCTGTTGATTTCACTTGATCACTCTGCCACTGGGCATTACTTGATCCTGATCATTCAATCTCAATCTCGCATGTCAAGATTGTCATCCTCATGGCAAACAACAAACAATGATGCTATTCATGCCTTTCACGCTGTGCACGCTTGAATGCTATTCATGATATGATACATACATGCTATTGATGCTTTGATACATACTATATTTTCATGCTATTCAATGCTTTCATGCTTTGATTCATGCTATACTTGCTATGCTTAAGTGCCTTATTCATTGCTTGTTATCTTTTATATCTTGGCTAATGAACTTTTGAGCGCGGGGAAAAGCTCTTGATCCCACCGACTGGGCATCATCATCATCCAAGTCCCACGATGTTTGCACATTATTCCATATCAGTTCCCCACATACTTATTGCTATCACCATCTTCCTGTATGCATTCTTACTATATGTTACATACGCTATTAGATTATATCAAGGACCTTGTGGCTTTGGTAAATCTAGAATTTGAGTTCCCCTCCATCAAAAATAATGATGATTCTAGAGGAGTCTTAGTCATACGGATAGGCTGTTGAGCCGTCCGAGACTGGGGACGATGGTTCTTTTTTACGAGTTGGTGCGTGGATAAACGGGCTTCGGCTTAGTATCAGCTCGTGAAATCGGTTTCTTGACCCAGTCTGGACAGCTTAACAATATTATCCTTGATTATCATATATTTTCATTTGTTTTAATTTTTCCTTTTAAACCCAGCATGCATTCATATAGGACTTTGAATCAACATGAAAAAATCATTCTGATAAGTTGATTTGGAGAGTCAAATTGATCTTAATCTTTCCAGATATGAGTTATTCCTTGCCGAATTGAATCCTCAGTTCGTTTTGTCGCTGTTTTAGGTCATTTTCTCGAAAGCTCCTTGTTTGGATTTCTATCTTATTTCAATCCTTTTCCTTTGATCCACCTTGGCTGCAGCACATCCACATTGGCTGGTAACCGCTCCCCAATGGTGAAACCTACAGGTTTGTGACCTGGGGTACTTCCACCGCGCTGGAAGTTGATCATTCTCCGTCGTGCCCGCGTGCACACTCCTCCTCTTATCCAAACATCGTTGATTTCATTGAATTTCTCGAGATTGCTTCATCTCGAGCTTTTGATTTAATTATCATCAAGTGATGTTGATTGCGTGTCTCATCACACCTTGGCATCTACTTTTTAGTTTGCTCTGCTCCCTTGCAAAGTAGACGCCAAGGCGGGGCAGCTGTAGACACGCCAAAATTGACGTTATTATGAGTACATCTCGTATTGCATCACAATGCCCCGATTTGACCCTCAAATAAATTTTGTTTGAGTGTTTTTTCCCACTTTTCTTGGGTTTCTCCCCTTTTCCTCTATTTTCCCTATTTTCCCTATTTTTTCGGATTTCCTGGGCATTTTCCTCTATTTTTAAGAATTCACGACTTGAAGTAGGGCGTGTTTTAAATAACGGCTTGGGCCGGGGCGTTTCTAAACGAAAGGACGACTGAACCCAGGGGCGTTAATTTCTGGAGTTTGACGAATCCTCCCCAAATTAGAAAATCAAGAACTAACGTCCCTCCCTGGGTCGTGTTTCAATTAACGCCTCTCCCTCAGGCGTCCCCTTATCATTTTCAAATAAAGAAGGCTTTTATTGCTAAAATTAAATCCTTTAATTAACGCCCTTGTCCTAGTCGCGTTTTTGATTAACGCCTTGGCCCAGGTCGTCAATCTTCAAATAACGCCTTCCTGTGGGTCGTCTTTCACCCTTCCGTGTCCTGCTTGAACAGCCCTTTCCCCGAGAGTTCCCTGCTCTGTTTGGTCACCATACTCGATTGGGGAAGGGGAGACCTCGCCGTAGGTGACTATTGCCCGTTCTTATCCCATTGATCTATGCTTTGCACCCTATAAATAGGGCCCTTGCCGCTCTGTCAAGGGGATTCTTCTTATTCTTTTTTTTACAGAGAGGTGCTGCTGGTTGCTTGGCTGAAGGAGGAAGCTTTGCGTACAAAGCTTCATCCCTATTGAGTCTTCCTCCCGAACGATCATCAAAGCCGAAGGAGAAAGCCCAGGCTCTCCTCTATTTTTTTCCCCCCATTCTCTCTATTTATCTTTCTTTTATCTGCATTATTTCATGCATGCATAGTTCATCTTTATTCAAATCATCTCAACCACGTTGGGACTCCCTCCAGTGCAACAATTGCACTTATTCTATTTTTACATCATTCATCATCATATCATATCCTTCTCTTTGCATAGGGGTTTAAGGGCCAACACCCAACAAGGTGTGTTCTTATACATGCTTTTCATGTTTATCCCTATTGTGAATTTGATGCTACACTCACCTTGGTTCTAATCCATATTCTTTTATTGGTGTTTGTTAATCTTGCAAGGGTAATCAATCAAGAAAAACTCTCTTCATCGGCCGGCCGATAGAAAGAGAAGGTGCACTCACAATCTCCCCCGCATTTAAGGTATTTATATCACGATCCTTCCATTGATTATTTGTTATATCCTTTGAGGCCCTCGCGTCTCTGGCGATCACATTCCCCTTAGCATCCTCTCATGCTCCCCTTTTCTCCCTCTTTTCCCATTCTTCTATTCATTTTCTTTTTCCTTTTAATTGTTCTAAGTGGATTTCTTAGAATCTACAACGGTGGGACAGCTTGTGCCAATCGTGCTTTTGATTCCTGTTAAACCGACCATCATCTCTTGTGTTGTCCCCTCCCATTTTCCCCTTATTTCCTGTTAATCCTGTTTCTCTGAGTGCTCTAACGGCCTTGTGTCCCTGTGTTACAGTACTCTGACGCAGGGGCATTAGACCGCCACATCTGTTCTGCTGAGAGCTTTCACGGTTTTTCTTGTTACTTCTGGTTGATTTTGGTTTTCTGGCTCATTTGACGGTCCTAGCTCCCTGCGTTATATTATTTCTGGCGGTCTGGCATTCGACCGTTATTTTCTTCTAACGTAGGGTTCCTAGACCGTTATACTCCAGACAGGTACGCCCCCAGGTGCATTTATTTCCGCAGTTTCTGCTGTGACTTTTTTGCTTGGGTGATACTTGACTTCCTCCTTGCTTTGTTTCATATCTCCATATCATTGTGTGCATCATTGATTGCTAGATTTTAGGCTAGACTTTGCATGCACTCCGGTGCACATAGGACCGTTCATCTTTTCATATCCTAGATTGCATTTTCCTACCTTGGTGTGCGGACCTCTCGTCTCCATATTCCTTGGGGCCGACTAGGAAATCGCACCAGGGACCTCCATAAGTCCCCGCGAGCCGTGGATTCCCACACGGACGCCGGGCTGGTTGTACCTTTCCCACCCCGTGTCTAGCGTTGCATAAGTGAGGAGTGATTACACTTAGAGTCAAACCAAGTCCCATACCCATCTTCTGTTAGGAACCCATTGTTGAGAGCACATTTCAATCAATTCACTAAAGTTCCAAATGGAGAAATCACAAGAATTGTGTTGCATCATCTTAAAACAACTTCGTTGACTTTGAGTGTCTTCACCTTTTATCACTTACATCTTTTTCAAAAAACATTCGAGTTTGGTTACTTATTACGTGATTGTTTGTGTTGTTTGTTTGCATTTTGTAAAGGTTGTCCGTTGCATGTGGAGTTGTTTTCGTCCGTCTGACTCATCTCCTCAAGTCAATTTCTTCTTCAAGTCCTACTCCAATCCTCTTTTCGAGTCCACCATGGCATCCTTTAATCCTCCCCGTTCCCAAGAGGACTCCCTTCCTCAAGGGCTTCTTGAAAACCCTCCCAGGGTTACCTCCTTTTCTTCTGGAGAGGGGACTGCCCCTCTTCTATCCTCCACTTCCATGGAAGGTGGTCAAGCCACCCCTTCTTTCTCCACTCCTTCCGCGGGCTCCGTCCTTCAGATGATGGCCCAACTAGATCCGGCCCAACTCCAAGCTCTTTATCAGGCCATGCAAGGGTCCAACGCATCTCCTTCTACCATCATCCAAAATCAATACAATCCTTCCATTGTTGGGCTTCCCATTCAGCCCACTCCAATTGATCTCACCCCGGTCCAACCCCGGACCATCACTTTCGCGGGCATGGAAACGGGCCAGTCTTCCAATTCGGCCCAACAATCCTTCGATAAGGGAAAGTCACCCATCCCCTCTTTTGTTCAAATGGATCATCATGTATCTACTCCAGTAGCTTCGCAAGTTCTCATGGGCCCTTCCGATTTCTTGCACCCTCGGCAAGGGGTGGCTCAAGCCCATTCTAATCTGGGACAATCTCAGGCCCAATATCCTTCTTATGGGCCCCCCATCTCTACTGTTTATCCCTCCACTCCTGCTTATGGGCTTCCACCTTCTGTTGCAATTGTTCCATCTGCTCCTCAAATTCAATCAGCATCCTTCACTACCCCTGCTCCCTCCCGAGAGCAGGACTTGCTTGACAAATGGGCCGCCATGCAACAACAACTCGATTTCCTCCAGAAGCGGGTTGACCCGTAATCTTTGGCAGATGTTCCTATCCCGAGCTTCCAGAATATTCGGTTCCCCCCACAATCAGAACTCCCTAACTACCGCAAGTACGATGGGAACGGCAATCCCTTCATTCATGTGAGGGATTTTCTATACGAGTCGGCGCAGTTCCAATATGATGATCACCTTATGGCGTACTTATTCCGCCGATCTTTGGATGGTGTTGCTCTGGAGTGGTTCTACTCTTTGCCGCTAGAAGAAGCTGAAAGTTTCAAGGTAGTAAAGGACAAATTTATCCAGCGGTTCCAAGACAGGGTCGGCCCGGAATACTCATTTACAGATCTAGTAGCCGAGAAGATGAAGCCAGATGAGGAGTTCGCCACTTATGCAGACAGGTGGAGACAGATGGCTGCTAGAGTGCCTGGCCACATTCCGGAGGAAGAGAAGGTCAAGCTGCTCATTTCAAATGCTACCCCGACCTTCAGGAACATCCTGGCGATGAATGATATAGCTAACATGCATCAACTCTACAGCTGGGCGCGCTTCATACAAACCCAGTTCAAGGATTCTCCCATACACGCCCTATTTGAAAACCAAAAGTGATGTGACACTAAATGCAGCAAGATGAAATGAGACCCTTGGACCTAATTCGCAAGAACACACAAGTAAGAGATCAAGCACAAAATGCCGAACACCGCGCGCACCCGATTCCCTAGGTGACTCGGTGATGCCGAGTAAGATAGTGGGTCTAGCCCCTAGCTGGTTAGAGGACCAGCACTTGCTAAGTCGTCCCTCCCAAAGGTTGAAGGCCCACAATCACGGGCGGCCGGGGTGCCTTGGGGCACTAGGACACTCACTCACTAACCACGGTGACCACACGGCAAAGGTGGATCCGGGATCGAGCTCTCCTCCTCACCGACCAGCGGACTAATGAAACGGATATGAAATGAACAGAAATGACGGAGCAAAGTTTTAGAGGCTTACCTAGCCGGCTTGAGGAAGCTGACTTCGCTCGGAGACGAGGGCGAGCGGGGAAGTGTGTTCCCCGCACACTGCGCCGGTGTAGCTCCACGCCTGCGAGAATATCATTACAACACTACTCCTCACGCAGGAGGGGTGGCCTCGGGGTGGGGAATTAATAGCTTTACACCCAAACACTACCACCTCACAGGGTGGGGCTTTCAGCCAGCCAAGCGGGGAGGGGAGGATGGGCCGAAACGGGTAGAAGAGAACTAAGGAAGTTGATGCAGCCGGCTGGAATTCTGGATGGGAAGCCGCTGTTGCCGCCGTCCCGAGCTAGTCCGAACTCCGATTTCGAAGATTCCACCTCCTGGAGTTTCCTGACTTGATGCTGGTGATGTCTGAATTTTTGGACGGCCTCTGGAGCCGGAGACTGGTGACACCGGCGACTGAACTGAGGCAGCAAATGTGGTCTCTGGCCGGACCTGTTCTGGATAGTGCGAGGGAGAAAATTCGTAACCCTGTCCCACGGTGTCCAAATGGTGATCCGTTTCCTGACCCTGAAACGGGACAGAGAGGAGCAGAACTTTGATGAAGAAACCCGAGCCTGGTTCAGCCTTGGTTGATCGTGGCACCCTGTTCTTGTCGGTTCTGGTGTTGGATGGAGTCCTCTCTGCGCGATTGTGGGAGAATCGCCCTAGCCAGCAGCTCCAATCTCAGAATGAGGTGAAACCACCTCGCCTTCGAAGCTGACGTGGAGCTCTTTCCAGGGATGTAGGATACGCCCTCAGCAGCACAAGGATGGAGCTGTGGCCGTCGCTGCAACTGGAGGTTGATCTGCAGGTCGGCCTGCACACGAAGCTGCAACTAGGATGATGGGGAAGAAGGCTTCTTGGGTGAGTGAAGGTGGGTGTGGTGCGGCCAAGTGGAGTTGTGGGGCTCTTGTGTGGTGTGTAGGGGATGAGGATGGGAGGAATGGTCGAAGTCTGCAGAGGGAGGGGGGGTGGTGGAGAGAGTGGACGCAGCAATGGGGAAGGAAGGTGGGGTTCGGCCTTAGCAAGAGGGGAGGAGGAATGGGGTGGCTAGGGGCGAACTTGGGAGGAGGGGGGGTGGTATGGTCGACCTAGGGAGATGAAGAGACTCCTTGGGGAGGGGAAAGGGCCCTTGGGAGGTGGAAGGTTGCTTGGGGAAGGGGGAGGGAAGCCTTGGGAAGGGGAAAGGGTGCTTGGGGAGATGGAGTGATTAATGGTGTGAAGTAATGGGATCTTGGGAGGTGAAGAGACTTGCCTAGGTGGCAAGTGAGGTGGCAAGGGGTGAGGAGAGAGAGGAAATTTCGAACTAGAGAGAGAGAATTAGAGTGAGAGAGAGAATTAGACTCAAGTGGATGCAAGCTTTCAATAATTCTCATTAACCACAAGAGGAGGGGTTGGGGCCCTATTTATAGGAAATCCCTTTTACAAATAGGTCCTCGACACTTCACACACTAACACAAAAGCCAAGGGGAAGGGGGGGTGCGCCCATGGGCCTAGCCCAGAGGCAAGGGCCCATTAACAAGCACAAAGACTCATGTGACTCAACTAAGGACAATTAATTAAAAAAAAACCTAGGTAGAAGACTCAAATAAAAGACAAAAGTACATGATAATGATAGGGAAAAACCACACAGTGACCTAGGTAAAGATACTGAGATCCACTCCGGAACAGGGACGGCCTCCTAGCTGCTCCCGGGTGGGAGGGAAGTGCCAAGCCATAGGGAATCGCGAGTGATGTCCTCATCAATTTCCCCGGGCTGGAAAAAGCTCGACTCTGTCGAGTAGAGGCCCTCCCTGCTGTGGTACCGCTCCAACAGGTCAGGATCTAGCTGCTGGAGATCTTCCCTGCTTACCCAGGCGTCGTCCGAGGGTGGTCGTCCCTTCCACCGGACTAGATAGCGCTCATAAGCCTTGCTCCTTGTGTTGGTGACCTGTTCATCTAATATCCGCTCCACTTTATCACGCTGGTTCCTCAAGTCGGGTGGAGCTCTCTGTGGTGTGGGGGTACTCTCAAAGGATGGGTCTGGCCGGATATCCTCACTAGGTGTCACCGCGGGGCCCCTGTAGGGCACCAGGTCCGCCACATTGAATGTGGGGCTTACTCCATATTCTTCGGGAAGGTCCAATACATAAGCATTGGTGCCAAGTCGTCTCAGCACCTGGAAGGGGCCAGCCCCACGTGGTCTCAACTTTGAGGCATTCCCAGGGAACAACCTCTCCGTTCTCACCATCACAAAATCACCTATCTGGAACTCCTGGTGGCGACGGTGGGAATCAGCTGATCTTTTGTAGATCTCATTGCTCTTGTTGATGTTCTTGCGAATTTCTCATGCAACTCTCTAAGGTGTTGGGCAAATGACTCAGCAGTGATAGACACCCTAGCGTGAGGGGGTAGGGGAATGAGATCAGTAGGCTTCCTAGGTTTGTAACCATGCACAGCTTCAAAGGGACTC